>CM019069.1:162578925-162730326 GCA_009667805.1 Leptobrachium leishanense
TTTGTGGACTCAGGTGATGTCATTGCCCTTTTTTAAGGTGTGAGATGTGTGGGGGAGGTGTCACGCACAGGGGCTATTTCCTGGGATCACTTGCAGGGTTATTCAGAGAGAGGTGAACAGCAGGAGAATGACTGGAGAAGTGAAAATTCTAGGTTAAAATGGCCAAACCAGAAAAATTCTCCCATTTATCTCACTTTCCAAATCGGCTATTTTAACCTAGAATTTTCCATTCTCCAGTCATTCTCCTGCTCTTCACCTCTCTGAATAACCCTGTTGGTAGGGATGTACAGTTTTTTTATTTTTACCATGTATACAGGCATAACGTGGAAAACCTTTTTGGCATCAAAGGAAATGGCCTAAAGGTCCCTTTTGAACTAAGGAGGTGTGCAAGTCTTGTTCTGTGATCTGGTCGCACCTCTATAGCAGGGGACCAGAGACCAAGGAAAAAATGACACCTTCATTGGCCTGGCTGGCGCCAGGATTGCAATACTTCAAATCAAAGGAGCAGCTCTCTGGTCTCAGAGTTGTATACTAAAATATGATGGGAGAGATAAGGGATAACATGGAAGGGGAATGCTTAAAAGTTGAAATGGGCAAGGACCGGGCCGATCTTGCCCTCTCCTGCTGTGTCCCAAAATCTGAGAGCCAGGAGAGTTGTATAAATTTCAGCTACATGATTTGCCATGTGCTTTTTTTTTTACTTTGAGGTCAAAAGTGAAGTAACTGACGTATTTCCAACGGAGTGCCCCTGGCATAGATTCTAGCTTGTAAGTGTAGGATTATGTTTATTTCCTGTTTGTGAGTATAAATAATAATTACTTAATTTTCCTATTCCATGACGGAAAGTTAGAATTTCAAAAAGAAAAATTCTAAAATTTTTACTAGAAACAAAAAAGTAAATACAGCCCATAAGGGTGAAACAGGAATACAAAAAGGAAAAGGGCCAAAAACAGAGTATACAGCATATACACGAAAACACTCATAGCAGTATCAATTAACAGATGACCGAACACGGGTCACAATTCCATCCTGGGCACCACGAGGACCGGATCATCGATAAATGGCTGTAATTCGCGTACACAACCAGACCCAGGGTGGGAGAGCGGTGTATACAGGGCATAGAGAATGAGGAAGAGGCTGTTAAACAGGAACGAGGGAACAAAAGTACAAGATAGACATGGGAGAAGGAGAAGGAAGAGGAGAGAAAAAAGTGGAGAGGGAGAAACACATAACAGAAATACAAATATCATTCAACAGACTGAAACAAGGCCAGGACGACGGCTCAGGTTTAGTTACTGGGTCATCGAATCTCTCGCTGACCCCAGACGCAGCATATTTCTCCCAGTAAAACCACTTCAACGCAAAGTCCGCCTGTTTCTACAGCTTCCAAATGAACTACAGATCTAAGACCTTCAACTCTGCCGACCCACTCCCTAATGGTAGCAATCCTATCTGCGCCATACGATAGGTACAAGGGAAAGTTAGAATTTTAGTTATGACTCACAGGCCATTATTTGCTTCTCTTTATTTATTAACCGCAGCAAGAAAAGTGACACTTATAAAAACACAGAAAATACATATATCAAGTCCATAATCCTTTGCGGTCCTCTAATATAAGACCGTGAGAACCAGAAGTATCCCCTCTTTATTGACTGGAACTGGTCAAAAATTCAGATAAGGAGATACTTGAAAAGAAGGATGAAAAACAAACAAATTTCATTCAGATGAAGGGGAAATTGAAGTTGCTCAGAAGGCTGGAAGAAAACAGAAACCGGAGCGAAGCATTAAACCAGGTTCTGTAACCGAGGACAGGACACAATCACGGAGTCAAAGTCTTTATTGAGTAACCATGGAGAAAACGTGGCAAAAATACAATCGGAGGAACATAATAATATTTTAATCGGTCAGTAAAGTGAAATACAGCAATACATACAGTAAGGTGGGTTGAGGCGGAAAATACTCGCCTCCGAGTCATTAAATTCTAACTTTCCAAGTCATGGACTCGGAGGCTCCTATTTGCAAGTTTAAAGCCCTTCTAGAATCGGAGTAGACCAATGTGGAATGGGTTTTAGATAGTCGTTTCATAAGGTGGATTCTTGGGACCAATTTGCGGCCCGCATTAGATCCTCCATACGGCAACCTAAGGAGACTGCTGAGGAGGCCATGGCACGCCGGGTAGAGTGAGCTCCGAAGTGAGAAACATCAATTCCAGCTAAATCCATGAGCCATTTCATCCATCATGCTAAAGATGCAGAGGTTACTGGGTTATGAGGGTGTCTGAATGAGAGGAACAGGGGTGATGCACCTGGAGGTCGAAAACTCAAAGTTCAGGTCTCATATTCTTGAAGACAACGAACCAGGCATAGCAGTAAATGATTGGGTAAAAACACTGAGACAATAGACGTTTTTGTCCTTGAAACATTAAACTCGACTCCCTCACTGAAGGAATATAGCGAGGTCTCATACCATAAAATCAACCTACCTAAGTCTCAGGCGTTAACTATCAATGTCCCTAGCAGTAATCGGGAATCATTAGCACAGCACTTTCAGTTTGGAGAGAGGACTATCTGCAATATTTAGGGGTAAAAATCTCTAAATCTCCTGACCAACTATTCGACCTCAATTACAAACCCTTTTTATCTCATGTAAGGCAGCTTTTGTTTCAGTGGAAAAGGACATCCTTATCGTGGATGGGCAGAATGGCTGCTATTAAAATGTCACTTTTACCCAAATTATTATATTACTTTCGAACCATTCCGATCCGCTTGCCTAAGCCTTATGTTGAAGAGGTTCAGTCTCTTTTGAATTCCTATGTATGGAACGGTAAAAGACCTAGGGTTCCCACCAAGCTGCTCAATCTCCCCGTGCGGAGAGGCGGACTAGCTATGCCTAATATCCAAAGGATATCACAGAGCTGCGGTACTAGCATCCTTGGCAGAGTACTTCCACTTTCCGCGCCCTCCACAATGGACGGATATAGACCAGTCTTTTGCGAAACAACATCTAATAACAACTGTAATTTGGCTCACGCGCTGCCAGAGACCTCCTTTACCAGAGTTATTGCCGCTTAATAGATGGTATATGCATATGTGGGATTTGAGTCGCGCCCTCCTTTTAAATACTACCTCCCTCTCACTGGCAACCCCCATGGAGGTATTGACACATTGGATCGCAGACTTTGACTGCGCTAGGTGGACCTCCAGGGGATTGCACATCTCCACCAACTGATATCGGGAGGCAACATGATGACTTTCGAAATGCTAAAGCAATGTTATCAGTTATCGGAGGCCTGGAGGCTTTCTTATTACCAAATAGCGTCTGTAATACATCGACCGGGCACGTGCCTGCCGCCTACCCTGCCTCAGGCCCCCTTGTCACCATTTGCGAACTTCGTGATTAAACCGTAAAGGTAAAACTCCTTTCTCTATGCTATGAAGCGCTGAATGTTCCATCTCCGGATCATGTATGGTCTTTCCAAGCGGCTTGGGAGGGGGAGCTGGGCATCCGGATATCCTCTCAGGCCTGGTCGAGGGCGTTCGAATTTGACAGGGGAGCGTATCGGTGTGCTTCTCTGATGGAGGTGAGACGTAAAGTATTGTACCGCTGGTACTTGGTACCGGCGAGAGAATGTCATATGAATAAATCTGTCTCATCGCTATGCTGGCGCTGCTCGTTACTAAAGGGTACCATGACTCAGGTTTGGTGGGATTGCGTTACATTAGAGCCACTCTGGCGGCGAGTTTCAGGTCTAGTGGAAAAAGCAACGGGATTAGTGCTGCCGTTTGCTCCGGCGGATTTCCTATTGGGTATCTCGCTGGTTCGGATGGGCAAATTACAAAGGAGACTTTTTTGCATAATAACATCTAGCACCATGTTGTTGATAGCACGAAGATGGAAACAAACGCAGGATCCCACAATCCGAGATGTGCGGGATATGGTGAATAACATAAGAGATTATGAGCAGATGGCTAGACATATATATGATTTTCCACAGCCGGAAAAAGACCACTGGACCCTCTGAGACTCTATGCTAGCCGCGGAGTGTACCACAGACACAGGTCCTCCCGACCAGAGGGGTTCCTGAACTGCTTTGGTTACCGTAACACCCTGTCATATTGGGAGCTTAGTTTAATTTTACTATTTCTCTTACAATGTGCCACTCTCCAACTACGAATAGGTGGCTTGTGTTTGTTTGTATATGTAAGTCTGTATTGCCCCCCTTTTATGTATCTAGAAAGGATTTGTTTACCCTGTTTTTTACTTTCTGTATCCCACTGTCTTATTTTATTTTAAAAATAATAAAAATTTTGAATTTCAAAAAAAAAAACTCGACTCCCTCAGGGGTGAAAGATCGTGACGGGTAATCTAAAGCATGTACGTCCCCCACTCGTTTGCACAAAAATAGGCATAAAAGCATCACTAGTTTTGTAGATAATTGACGTAAGGACAAATCTGTATTATCTGGCCAAGTTTCTATGAAACGTATCATCACCGAGATATCCCACGTAGAGGAGTACTGAGCGGTGGGGGGGTCTAAACAGGCAGATAGCCTTTAATAGACGGCGAACTAATTGATGACGACCTACTGGGACTCCCTCAAAACCTACATGTGAGGCAGAGATTGCCGATCTAACCACATTGATGGAACGGTATGCTCTACCCTCATGAACCAAATCGGAAAGATATTCTAACACTGAGGTGACAGGTGCCGAAAAGGGATCTACTTGTTGTCCCAAGCACCTGCTAATCCAAGTTTGCCAGGCCAATCCATAGGAAGGACGCGTTCCTGGAGCCCAAGCTTCCATGAGCAGGGTTCTAGTCCTGAAATTCCCAGGATAGAATTAATTCCCTCGAAACTAACCATGCTACTAGACGGTAATGACCCTGTCGAAACAAGGGGTGTGGATGTCCTTCTGTGTTCAGCTGTAACTCTGGATGGGCCGGGAGGAGACGAGGGAAATCTATCGAGAGTTCCAATAGGGAGGGGAACCATGGCTGTCCTCTCCAGAGTGGTGTGATCAATACTAATGTGGCTAGTTGAGACTGAAGATGAGATATGGTGTGTGGTATCATGGCAAAAGGGGAAATGCGTAATGTCAAACTTTTGACCAACGTTGGAGAAACGCATCTGTTGCTAGAGCCTCTGGGTCTGGTCGCCAACTGTAGAATTTCGGTCTCTGAGTGTTCAGTCTGGATGCAAAGAGGTCTATGTCCAAGGTACCCCAAAGAGAGACAAGCCTGTCGTAAATCAGTGAGAGCAGTCTCCAATTCCTAGAATCGTCTGTATGTCTGGAATTCCAATCCGCTATGGTGTTCGTGAGTCCCGGAATGAACTGGGCTGTTACAGTCAGGTAATTGGGGAAACAGTGATCCCAGAACTTTGATGCCATGACTGTGAGTAGTTCCGACCTTGGGCATCCTAAGCAGTTGATACTGCGAACTGCGGATCGGTTGTCCATCCTGAGGAGGATAGAGCGATGTTGTTGATCCTTCGCAAAACACTGGACGGTGAAGAAACCCGCCAGGAGTTCTAGACAATTGATATGAAGTGACTTCTCCGTCGCTGACCAGCGACCGCCTGTCTCCATGGAGCTGCATCTCGCTCCCCATCCTGTGTGGCAGGCATCCGATTCCATAATGACTGTGGGTATCGGAGGGATTAAAAGGTTTCCCGTTCCAAAACTGGAGGTTCCGGGTCCACCATTCGAGATCCATGCGGGCATCGCTGGAAAGAGTCACCGTCACCGAATAGGGGACTTCTTCACAGAGAAAACGGGCCTTCAAGCATTGGAGGTCTCGATAATGTAACGGAGCGGGGGGAACCACCAAATGAGTAGCGGCGAGGAGACTGATCATTCTGGCTAGACAACGTAGTTAGATCTGGTCTTTCCGAAGCAGAGTCCGAGCTTCCTTGGGAACCGATAACATCTTCAGTGGCGGTAGACTCCGAGACATTGCATCGGAATTGACCATGAGGCCAAGGAATTCCAGGTAGCGGGAGGGTACCATCTGAGATTTTTCTGTGTTGCTAAGGAAACCCAGGTTTTGAAGCGTGTCTGATGTCCACTGAAGGTGAGTGAGGAGAAGTGACCTGGATTCTGCCATCAGCAGAATATCGTCTAAATAGATCACTAGACGAACACCTCTTTCCCGAAGGATTGTCACCACTGGTCGTAGGAGTTTTGTGAAACACCATGGGGCTGATGTGAGACCGAACGGTAGGCAAGCAAATCTCCGCATCGACTCCCGCCATCTGAAACGTAGGAAATCTCTGGAGGATGGAGCCATCGGCACTGACAGGTATGCATCCCTCAGGTCTATCTTGGCAAGCCAATCCCCCTGATGTAGTATGTCTTTTAATGTGTGAAAGCCCTCCATCTTGAAGTGGAGATATTGGACATGCGAATTGAGATCGCGTAAGTTTATAACCGGTCTTTGACCTCCTCCTTTTTTCGGGACTAGAAACACATTGCTGACGAAACCGTCCAAATCTATGAGGGCTTGTTCTATAGCCCCTTTCTGGTACAGTTCCTCCACCTCCCTGTCCACTAAAAGCGCTCCCTCCGTTGATAAGTGGAGGATTCTCTTGTGATGGTTGGGATATGAATTTTATTTCAAAACTCTGTACAGTTGTCAGGACCCATGGATCTGATGTTAGTGTCTGCTAGTGATGTAGAAATGTCTGATACGACCCCCGACCTTCCCTCTCTGAATGTGGAAAGGGAAAAAGGGCAGGGAGCATACCTTGTCGACGCCTGCCACGGAATGGACTTCTGGATCCTCTGATGATACGAGCACGCCAGCTGCGGGAGGGGAAGAATGACTCGGAACCTGGGTAGTCGTTATTGCAGCTATAGAAGGATCCTGAGTGAACAGTTCCTCGACGGCCGGCAGAGCGCCCCCTGTATCCACCGGCCCGGCCAAAAACACGCCCACGAAAAACCTTTAGAGAAGTGGACACACGGTCGATGTTAGTGAAGGCAGTGGCGTGTATTCCCATATTTTTTACATAATCCGCACCAAAAAGGAGGCGCTGTGCGGAACTGCCTAAATCTGTGTCAGCGATGGCTGAAAATTGTGGGTCTATTTTTAACAGAATAGATTTTCGCCGTTCAGACGCAAGTGCTGCGTCTGGCATTTCCAAAAAAACAAAGGGCTCTTTGGACCCAATTTCGTACTAGGAGAGGGTTAAGTGTTGTTTATTTTTGCTTAGCCTCTTCCGCCGCCTCAAATAGTTTTACTAGGGGACCCAGCATATCTAAGAATTTATCCTCACAGGATCGCAAGGCAGAATCAAGGCCCGCTTTTGGTGACCAACCACAGTTTGTAATAATGTCAACCATCGTGGGGTCAACAACAGGGGTAATACATGTTTTGCCCTTAGTACTGATGAGAGACTGGATGGGAACGAAAAAAGCTTAAGCAATTTCCCTGTTTAAAGAAAAGAGTAGAAAGTTGGGAGGAGTTACAATGGTTCCCCTTTTGTTTCAGGATTATCGCTGGGATTGGGTCTCGGGGCAGATAACAGAAAGGGGAGGGCCAGGGGTAATAGAAAAGGGTAAGCAAAGGACAGATGAAATCAGTGTAACCTTTGTCTTTCTGGACAGCCAACTCCATTTTACCATCACCATCAGCATATGAAAACCAACGACTGGATAAGTATTACTGGCTGTATCAATCTGTTATATATTCCCTATTATTATAGTCTGCTAAATATATATATATTCCTAGTTCTATTATTACTTGGATAAATAGGGGCAGGTTTTCCATTGTATTGATTTGCAGGTTTTATTTAGTAGATGCTTTTGATATTCGTTACACTTTGCAATACTGTATTCCCTTGTTAATTTTGTGTAGTATCTGCGTGATAGTAATTATGAATAGGTTAATGGTTCTGGTATAACTCGGCCAGAATTCAGTGATTTGTTGTTTTGTATGTTATTAGGTGCATTTGGGATCAGTAATTTTGCCTGTGTCTGTCTGAAGATTGCTGTGCCTTTATAGTTAAAGTGCTCACTCTAGTAAATGACTGACTGTCAATTTTAAGAATCACGCACATGAATAGTGGGTGTTTTAGCACCAAATAGCACTCCAAAATCGATACATTTTAATGAGCTGCAGTCATTTTTGTACGGAACAGGCCGGAAGCATACAAAGCAACCTGTGATAAAACGGCCGCCCCAATGTTTATTTGCAAGTATTTTGCTTTACAGTTTATTGTCTCTGTATATAGTGTAGAGTGTTGTGTGATGTGCTATGCTGTTGTCAAAGTGTGTATCTGTATGTTACAGTTATAAGTTGTTATATTTTGCACTCATTAAACAGTAGGAGAGGCCCCTTGCTCAAGAGCTTGCACTCTAACATCCTGGGTTTCCCTAAGCACACTGTTTAGAGAAGCGTGGGTAAACATTCCATTGTGATGACTGTTATTTCTATTGTCCAGTGGCTGGAGCTTTTCTATTGTCCAGTGGCTGGAGCCTGTTGTTATCTGTAATGTATTCTGGAAGGGAGGGGGGTTGTCTCACCTGGGCGTATGTGAAATAAATAAAGTAACTCCAAGAGCTAAGCAATAAGTTGATGAATAAACTCATTTGTATACTGTATCTAAGTTCACTATACTAATTGAGGCAATTTTTGAAGTGACACAGCAGTAATTTACAATCTTTTTTGCGCACTTGCTACAGTGTGAGTAAATAATTATTTCAGAACGCTAACTTTGTCTTTATTGAGGGAGAGGAGAGACTTATCTCCAAAATGGAGGAAACATGAGCAACAACTCCCTCATCTTTCCCACTCGTACCATCATCATAAGAAAGCCTGGGAGTGGATAAGTATTAAGTGTATTAATTCTGTGAATTTGTCACTATTTTGACATTATACTGTATGTGTGTGTGTGTAATCTATTTGGTTAAATACGCACTAATTTACTCGTTGTAGTGATTTGCATTTTAGCTAGAATATGCTCGTTGATATTTGCTTCACTTTGTAATACTTGATCAAACCTTATTATTTGTATAGTCTGTATGATCTTATAAACATAGGTAATCAGTGACCGCATGGCTGGCAGCCATCTTAAACCTCAAAAAGTCACATGGTCTGCTGTCAATGAGGAAGTGCGGCAGCAGTAACTGTATAATCTGTTTAAACTTACATTTGCGCAACTAAATTAATCCAGATGGTTTCTGCCAGGCTTATGAATATAACAATTACTAACCAAATACACATCTAAATGTGTCTGTTATAATTTCTGAAGAGGCTTATCAATTAAACAGTGATTTTGTATGTTAGCAGATGCTGTTTCACTATTTTGGGTAGGTTGACTTAACTTCGGGCCTATAGATTAATATACTAAGCAAGAAACCGTTTCATTGGTAGACGTGGGTTAAAGACGTGGGTTAAAGACTTGGTAAAGGATTCCAGGGCTGGCGAGCCTTAAAGATGGAGGATAAGGAGAATGGAGTAAGGGTTTTTTATGGAAGGCTTCAAGATCCTGATTAGGGGTGAAGCGAAGGGGGGTAGGAAAGTAAAGCAGTTGAAATCAGCATATGAACTGCCAGAAATATCGAGAGAAAAGTGGGGTAAGGAGGTGCTGTTAGGTAGAATGGCTGGTCCTTTAGAGAAGTTATTATTATTTTATTATTATTCTTTATTTATAAAGCGCCAGCATATTCCGCAGCGCTGTACAATAAGCACAGTATAGACAGGGTTACAATACATTGAACAACATTTGACAAACAGTACAGGAGGAGATGAGGGCCCTATTCCCGTAGGAACTCACAATCTAGGAGGGTTGGGGTTGGAAACAGGAGGAGAGGACTGTAAGGTGAGAGTGATTGATGGTTGTGTCAGTGAGTTGGGTGGTAGGCTTCCCTAAATAGGAATGTTTTAAGGGAGCGTTTGAAGGAAGAGAAGTTAGGGGAAAGTCTGACAGTACGAGGGAGAGCGTTCCAGAGAGTGGGGGCTGCGCGTGAGAAATCCTGCAGTCTATCATGGGAAGAGGTGATGCGGGGAGAAGCTAGGCGCAGGTCACTGTTTGACCTTAGGGAGCGGGCTGGGGTGTATCTGGTGATTAGTGAGGACAGGTAGTGGGGAGCTGAGTTAGTGAGGGTTTTGTAGGTAAGGATAAGGATTTTGAACTTAATTCTGCAGTGGATGGGGAGCCAGTGAAGGGACTCGCAGAGGGGAGCGGCAGAGACAGAGCGGCGGGTGAGGTGAATTAGCCTGGCGGAGGCGTTCAGGATGGATTGTAGGGGGGAGAGGCGGGACAGAGGGAGGCCAGATAAGAGATTATTGCAATAGTCGAGTCGGGAGATTACCAGGGCATGTATGAGTTGTTTTGTGGCGACAGCGGTAAGAAATGGCCGAATTCTGGAAATATTACGCAGTTGGTATCGGCAGGAGGAGGAAAGAGACTTGATGTGGGGGATGAAGGAAAGAGCAGAGTCAAGTGTAACTCCAAGACAGCGAAGAGGAGGAGTTACCAGCAAAGGACACACAGAAGGACCTGTTGGATAAATAGGAGTCAACCCAAGCAAGTGCAGTGTCACCGAGACCCAGAGAGTTGAGGGTCTGTAGAAGGAGGGGGTGGTCAACAGTGTCAAAAGCAGCCGAGAGGTCAAGCAGGATGAGAATAGAATAGTGGCCGTGTTTTTTAGCAGTTAGGAGGTCGTTGGTGACTTTGGTGAGGGCAGTTTCAGTTGAGTGTAGGGGATGGAAGCCAGATTGCAGGGGGTCAAGTAGGGAATTGGAGGACAGGAAGAGGGAGAGGCGGTTGAAGACTAGTTTTTCTAAGAGCTTTGATGTGAAGGGAAGCAGGGATACAGGGCGGTAGTTGGATGGAGAGTTGGGGTCTAGGGATGGTTTCTTTAGTAAAGGGGTAACTAGCACGTGTTTGAAAGGCGGATGGAAAGGAGCCAGTGGAGAGAGATAGGTTGAAGATGTGTGTGAGAGCAGGGGTGAGGGAGGAGGAGAGGGGAGGAATTAGATGTGAGGGAATGGGGTCGAGCGGGCACGTGGTGAGATGTGAGGAGGACAATAAGGCATTGACTTCCTCCTCTGGCTGGGAGGAAGCGGCAGAGGGTGGCAGAGGGTGGCAGAGGGGACCTGTGGGAGTGGAGGTGGCAGATAACTATCTTGTGTTGGGATGTTGCTTCTGATAGTTAGAGTTTTACTGAGGAAGTAGTCTGCCAGGTCTTGAGCGCTGAAGGCAGCTGTGGGGTGAGGTGCAGGTGGGTAGAGGAGGGTGTTGAAGGTGGACCAGAGCCGTTTAGGGTTGGAGGACAGCGTAGATATAAGAGATGAGAAGAAGGATTGTTTGGCCAAGTGGAGGGCAGAGGTGTATGACCGGAGAATAAACTTGAAGTGAACAAAATCAGCTTCAGAGCGGGATTTCCTCCAGGCACGCTCTGCGGTGCGGGAGCATCTTTGCAGGTAGCGAGTCTGGAGGGTGTGCCAGGGCTGAAGCTGGTGGCGTGGGGCCTTACAGAGTCGAAGAGGAGCAAGAGTGTCTAGAGCAGAGATAAGCGTAGTGTTGTAGTGATTAGTGGCAGCATCAGGGCAGGTGAAGGATGAGGTATGAGGGAGGTGGTGAAGTAGGTTGGAGAATTGATGGGGGTCCACAGCATGTAGATTTCTGCGAGTGTGTGTGCGGGGTGGGGGAGCAGGGTGTTTAGGAAGTCCAGATAGGTTGAAAGAGAGAAGGTGGTGGTCAGAGATGGGGAAGGGCGACAGTTGAACTCAGAAATGGAGCAGAGGTTGGAGAAGACAAGGTCAATAGCGTGACCATCGCGGTGGGTAGGGAGGAGGGAGGATTGTGTGAGTCCAAGGGAGGATGTGAGTGAAAGAAGTTTGGAGGCAGCAGGGGCGGAAGGATCGTCAATGGGAATGTTGAAGTCGCCGAGAATTAGGCATGGAAGATTAGAAGACAGGAAGTGAGAAAGCCAGGTAGCAAAGTGGTCAAAGAACTGGGAGGTTGGTCCCGGTGGGCGGTAGATGACTGCCACCCTGAGAGCCAGAGGAGAGAACAGGCGGATGCAGTGTGTCTCGAAGGAGGAGAAGGAGAGGGATGGAGGTGGAGGGAGATGCTGGTAGGTGCAGGTGGGAGAGAGCAGGATTCCGACCCCGCCACCATTTCTCTCACCCGGTCTGGGGGTATGGCTCAAGTGTAGACCTCCATGTGAGAGAGCAGCAACGGAGGCCGTGTCAGAGGGAGTTAGCCAGGTTTCAGTTAAAGCTAGGAGGTTGAAGGAGTTTGAAAGGAAGAGGTCATGGATTGCTGTGAGTTTGTTGCACACAGAGCGAGCGTTCCAGAGGGCGCAGGAGAAAGCGGACAGGCGCTGAGGGATTATGGGAATGAGGTTGCTGGGCTTGCAGGGAGGTGATTTATGTGCGATGGAGATAGGATGAGAGGGAAGTATTGGATGTGTTGTGGGGCCAGGGTTAGGGGATATGTCACCTGAATAGAGTAACAGCAGGAAGGTGAGAAAGAGATGGTGGGAATGGGATTTGTGGGAGTGATTGGCAGCACGAGAGTTAGAGGGAGACCATGTTCTGAGGAAACAAAGGAGCTCATGTGAGGCCATCATGTGGGACGAGAGGAGGGAGGGAGAGATGCAGATAGTGTAGGGGTCGGTGGTAGAGGGGCAGGAGTTCCATTTAAGGAGAAAGGTAGAAGTAAAGAGCAGAAGCGTGAGAGAAAGCATGATATAGACGTGCGTTTACCCAGAGTAAAATTGGGCCTTGCAGTTCCTTCCTCCAGTCCCGCAACTCCAGGAATCAACTCTGCGCCTCCACTTAAGAATGCCACTTGGGGATGTCCAAGAAAGCGAAGATCGCTGATAATTCTGCCACAAAGACAATGATTTTTTGGCCTTGATTATAAATAAAAGACGTGACCTTTTCAAACCGCCAATAATTTTGTCATGTGTTTTTATTTATGGGGAGAGCGGGAGCGGGGGTGGGGGGGTATGGTTTGGGGGGTTGAAGGGAAGTAAAGGTAACTTAAGAGAAAGGTAATGGTGGAAGAGAAATAAGGGTAAAATGCTTAGTAGTTACTCGTGGGCATTCAGCCTTCATACTTTGGCGGGTAGCCTTATCAAGCGGTTTTCGTACATGGGCATCAACCCATTTTTCAACATGTGGCCTTGGGATCCACGCGGTGGACTGAGGGTGGGTTAGATCCTCGGGGCAGGAAAGAGGATCACCCTGGGGGTCAGAAATAACATCCTCGTCATAATAATAACAAGACCCTTCTGGGTCCTCATCATACCAGAGGTCATACTCAGGTACAGGTTAATTCATCCTCATATTGTGGGTCACCGCTACGTGGTTCTGCGACCACTAATTCAGTCCCTGTAACCTCTTCAGGTTTAAAATTTTTAGGGACAGTCGCCAGATGCACCCGGCGAACTTGGGCTCTTTTCTGAGTTGGGGGCTCGGTATCAGTATGTGGTAGTGCTGTGGGGTTGCCAGCCCCTCCATGTAGGTGCTTGGTTTTTGCACCGCTTTCATTCCCATTATGCGTGTAGATAAAGGGTCTCCTGAGGTATTTGGCTGGGCGGCCGGTAGGCCTGAGGATTCGGCTGGAAGAGTTTGGGAAGGTAGAGCTTTAATAATAGAAATGACCTCTCCTAAGGAATGGTGCAGGTCAATGGATAATTCAGACACCGCTGATTTCACTGCGGTGTTAATGTAAACTTGTATGTGAGAATCAATTGCAGGCACTAGAGTAGGTGGGGTGGGTCCAGCATCTGGGTCTGGGGTTGGAGTGACTCTAAAGCCTCCTCAAAAACTGACTTATTTTTATGTGAGCTGTCCTCGGAGCCTGAGTCTCCAGAGGACGAGGGGGAATGGCCGGCATCTTGGTTTTGTAGCATTGTAAATGAAAATGAGCAGACAGCGGGTGTAAAACGGAAAAATCCTGTCAGGGAAACCTGAGATTCCAGTCAGAAACGCGTATCCCTCCGCGGCACGTAGATCCGGCCGCGAGCAGAGGGAGGCACGCGCTGACGGCAAAATGGGCGGCAACAAAATGGTGCAAACTTGAAAAATTAATACCGCGGCTCCGTTTTTAAAAAAGACGAGACAGAGGAGATATGATAGAAACATTTAAATACGTAAAGGGAATCCACAAGGTAGAGGAAGGGAGTATATTTAAAAGGAAACAAAGTAGCAAAACAAGAGGACATAGTCTTAGATTAGAGGGGCAAAGGTTTAAAAGTAACATCAGAAAGCATTATTTTACTGAGAGGGTGGTGGATACATGGAACAGTCTTCCAGTTGAAGTGGTAGAGGCCAAAACAGTAATTGAATTTAAGCAGGCATGGGATAGGCATAAGGCTATCCTAAACAAAAGATAAATCCAGGTAAAGTATCCATGTAATTGGATGGGCCGTAAGGTTCTTATCTGCCGCCATTTTTCTATGTTTCTACGTTTCTAGAGCCAGAACCCCCGCTCCACCTGGGTTCCTCAGCAACCTTTTTCTCGTGGGAAAAATAGGGGGCGGCAGGCGGCCCGTCATCAACCTCTGGTCCTTGAACGAGTGGGTGGTCTACCATCATTTCAAGATGGAGGGCATCCACACCCTCAGGGACTCTATGTCCCAAAACGATTGGATGGTCAAGCTCGACCTAAAGGACGCTTACCTTTCGGTCCCGATCGACCAGGCGCATCGCGACTTCCTGAAGTTCGCGTGGGGCCCTCATACCTGGCGGTTTACATGCCTACCCTTTGGCCTGTCGTCCGCTCCGTGGTGCTTCACCAAACTGCTAAAACCGGTGGTGCATCACCTCCGCGTCCGGGGCGTCCAATTAATTATTGGAGTAGTAATAGGGATCCGCGGGAGGGGGACATCAAAAGTATGTCGTCCGGATATATATATCTGGACGACATATTTTTGATGTCCCCCTCCCGCGGATCCCTATTACTACACCTCTCCTGGACTATAACCCTCCTCCAGGATCTAGGGTTCCTAGTAAACGAGGAAAAATCTATCCTAGTTCCCTCGCAACGCCTGGAATTTCTCGGATTCCTGGTGGATTCATCTCAAATGTCGCTACGTCTACCAAATTCCAAAGTGGTTTCCATCAGGAAAGAGATTCGGTCTCTCTCCTGCGGGTGGGTCATTGCTCCCTACGCTCTCTGGCCCGTATGGTCGGACTCCTAGCAGCGGCAAGATTGGCGATTCCCCTGGGTCCGCTTCACTACAGGGCCCTCCAATTCTTGAAGGCCCGTTCTCTCCGGTCCGGTCGGGACTACGCAGACAGAATCACCCTCACAAAACAGTGTCGGACGGACAGCGTTCTTCTGAGGATGGACAACGTGTCCGCAGTACGTTACGTCAATGGACTCGGAGGCCCATGATCGCCGAAGCTGACATTCCTCGCCCAGAGGTTTTGGGAGTTCTGCTTCCGCAAGAACATGTCTGTACAGGCTCAATTCCTCCCCGGCCTCATGAATCAGGTGGCAGACTGGAACTCGAGGCATCTCTCGGACTCCGGGGACTGGCTGCTACATCCATCCGTCTTCTCCGTGCTTTCCTGCACCTGGGGTCCGTTCGACATGGATCTCTTCGCCTCCTGCCTCAACACCCACCTCCCGGCATTCTTCAGTTGGCGCCCGGATCCAGAAGCCCTGGCGACGGATGCCTTCCTGCAAATGTGGTCAACTGCCCGTCCGTATGGGTTTCCCCCATTTTCCATGATTGCCCGCTGTCTCCTGGCAGACAAGCTGCAGCTATTGGCATGGTTGATCTCTGGCAACCCCGCAGACCCGCAGGCGTTTCGGACCGCACTGCAGACCTCCTCCTCCAGTCCTGGCCCCCAGGGACTCGATCTTCTTACCGCGCAGCCTGGGACAAATGGACTGCTTGGTGTATGGGGAGGAATTGGGATCCCTTTACGGCACCTCTGAACGTGGTTCTAGATTTTCTCACCATTCAGTTCGTTGAGGGGAGGGCCTACCGGACAGTCAACGTAATTCGTTCGGCCTTGTCGACTGGCCATGCAGGCCTTTCGGGGGTGCCTATTGGGAACCACCCGTTGGTATGTCGACTTTTACGCGGCATGCGCCTTTCTAGACCCCCGCTCTCCGCTACACATCCACATGGGATGTTACTTTAGTTCTGTCCCTCTTGTGTTCCTGGCAAGATAACGACCTGTTAACCCTCAGGGCTCTTTCCACCAAATTGATCATGCTGTTCTGTTTAGTTGCTTGTAAGCGCGTTAGTGATGTTCACACTCTGGATTTTGGGGCCCGGTCTTTTGTGCCCGAAGGTGTGCATTTTCGTATTTCGCGCCGCACAAAGACTTCCCTGACCTCTGTCCTATTTCCTGCTTTTCCTGCCGAACCCATTCTGTGTCCGGTACGTTGTCTCTGGGCCTACGAATCCCATATGGCCCCTTTCCGTTCCCTGCCCGACTCGTCCCTGTTTTTGTCCTTTTGCCCTCCTCATCGACCGGTGGTTTCTACTACTCTTGCACGCTGGCTGCGCTGGCTTATGGAGTTGGCGGTAGTCTACGTCACCTGCTTTGGGGCTCATTCGGTACGTAGTGCTGTGGCCTCCAGGGCGATGTCTGTGGGCTGTCGCCTTGAGGACATTATGCGGGCGGCCGACTGGTCTAGGAAGTCCACTTTCCGCACATTCTACTTTAAACCTATTGCGGCAATGTCTGATGCTATCTTAGGACGGTGTTGAACTTGCAAATAGGAGCCTCCGAGTCCATGCATTAGAATTCATAAATTTTCCTATTACCATGACGGGAAGTTTAAATTCTAATAATGACTCGGAGGCGAGTATTTGCCACCCTTTCCCTCCCTGTTTCCTGTTCTGTCCTGCAGACACCCGCCTACAATATTAAAATTCACGCCTATGATATTAAAATTCACACACTGTTCATGCGTAGTGTCTTTATTCACACACTTAGCGCTGCTGTCGGTGTGTCTGTTTGTGTGGGTGTCTGCTACTGGACGTGCTGTGTTGGTGTATACACTCTGTTACGGCTCCGCCTCTAATTCCATTGCGTGTCCCTTCCTGTCTTTCAGCGTCCTAAGTGGTTTTACGCCTTCTGGTTATGCCTGATATCTTCGGATCCGCTTCCCGTTGACTGTTGAAACTGGTCCGTCCTAGTTGGCTTTTGTTGCCGTGTCGCAGGCTCGGAAGAGGAAGTGGATGCTCCCGCAGTGCTTACTTGAACATGGGATTGGGGCGGGACAAGGACCATGGGAGGGCCTCCCCATGCTGGGGAGGGCTTGTTTTTTCTTCTGTTACATTTTTCCAAAGTTAACCCTTTGCTGCTGTTGGTGCAATAAAGGGAGAAATGCAAATACTCGCCTCCGAGTCATTATTAGAATTTAAACTTTCCGTCATGGTAATAGGAAAATTTATGAATTCCCTGCAGAGTGTGCTCCAGCAGGACCACTAAAGGAATTGTGTCACTGATGCATGCACTGTCCCTGCTCACCATCCTCATTGCCTCCTCAAATGGTGACAGTACAGTGCATGCATCCTTGATCATCAGCCACTGCGGGGGGAACCAAGTTGACCTGAACCTGTCCTTGTGCCATACTCACACAGGTACTCATTGATGGCCCTCTGCTGCTTGTGCAGACGCTGCAGCATTGCTAATGTCGAGTTCCACCTGGTGGGCATGTCACAGATCAGACGGTTTGTGGGAAGGTGGAATTCTCTTTGAATTTCTGCCAGGCGAACACTTGCTGGGAATGACCTTCTGAAGTGGCTGCAGAATTTTCTGGCCTGGATGAGAAGCTGTGCCTGTCCTGGGTACCTGTTTAGGAAACGCTGTTCCACCAGATTTAGGACGTGTGCTAGGCATGGTACATGCGTTAACTTACCCTGGCGTAGGACGGAGAGAAGGTTGCTGCCATTATCACAGACGACCATTCCCAGCTGAAGCTGGCGTGGTGTTAACCATCTCTGCACCTGCCCCTGCAGAGCTGACATAGCTTCTGGCCCGGTGTGGCTCCTGTCCCCTAAACAAACCAGCTCAAGCACAGTATGGCGTATTTTTGCTTGAGCCATTGCGTAGCCCCTGTCACGCGTCAGTAACATTGTCTTCCACCTGCTGGTATAGTGCTGGAATGGCCTTCCGTGAAAAGAAATGGCGTTTTGGAACCTGCCACTGTGGTACAGCACATTCAGCAAATTCACGAAAGGAAGCAGAGTCCACCAGCTGAAAAGGCATCAGCTGCAATGCGAGTAATTCTGCTAAGCTGGCATTTAGACGCTGTGCTTGGGGATGGTTGGGACTATATTTTTTCTTACGCTGCAGCAGCTGGGGCAAAGTAATTTGACTGCGTAAATCTTCAGCTGATGGGATGCTGTCGCATTGTGAGGAAGGACCTGGTACATCCATTACTGTAGCATCATCCCTGTCAGTGGAGATTGGAGTCAATGACATGGCAGGACATAGAGTGGGGGTAGAGACAGCTGAGGAGGACCTACGCAAAGTTTTGCGCCAACGGGATGCGTGGTAGGTGCTCATATGTTGCCTCAAGCACGTGGTACCCAAGTGTCCGGCGTCTTTCCCACGCTTGAGCCTCATCTGACATAGATTACAAATAGCAACGGTGCGGTCTGCTGCACATTTCTTAAAGAACTCCCAGACAGCAGAGTTCCTGGATGTGTGCTTTGAGACAACAGCGCTCTGCACCTGAGCAGCTCTGACATCTGATGCCTTGGACTGGCTAGTGCTACGGTTGGTCATAGAAGACGTTATGCCTCGTGTTTGTTGTGCCTCCTCCTCCTCACTTGACTCCTCTGTTCGATCAGGCACCCAGGTGGAGTCAGTGACCTCATCATCATTGTCATCGCCCCCTATCTCCTCGTCACTGGAGCCAACTTGGCAGTAAGCTGAAGCTGCTGGGGCAACATGAGTGCCAGTTATTTGTGTGTCACTGGCACCCCCTTCCTCTAGGTTGATTATACGCCCTTCCTCAACCTCAGAGATTGAATCAGAGCTCTGTAGTTGCTGCACATCCTCAAGCAGCATGTCACTGTCATTGTAGTCAAACAATTCAGCTGACTCCTCCGTGTGTGATAGTGAGGCTACGGCAGGAGTAGCTGTGGACATTAGATGCTTTGGCAGCTGAGGTGGACTGTAAAGCACTACAAGCCTGGCTGGCAGAGGACTGGGAGGATGAGGATGGCCTGGTTAGCCAATCCACCAAATCCTCTGTATGTTGCTGCTGCTGCTGCTGCTTAAGACGGTCAGCACCAGTTAGAAAGGACAAGCGTGCCCCTGCAGAGGATGCACCACGTCCACGACGACCAGAGGCTGCTTGCCCTCTTATCTGTGTCTGGGAGCGTCTGCCTGTCTTTTTTGGTCTTTCTGACATGGTGAGTGATATATAGATTAAATATATACAGAACTCTGATTCAACTCTGGTATAAAGATTAAAGATTTCCAGAACTCTGGTATAACTCAGTGAGACACCTTGATAGCTGGCAGCCAGTGACAAGACACAGATTACTGTCACGGAGCTGACATCGGGCTCGCCTCAGCGAGCCACGGAACTCAAACTGGACAAGTTTAAAGACCATTTTTTACTCTTTATCTTTCGGTTGTGCGTATTGAATTGTATGGACATTTATATCATTGCTACATGTGGTTTTATTAGTGTGGTGTATTAAAAATGTATCCTTATTGTATGAATGTAGTTTCAAGTGAAGAAAACTGTATGTATGTGGTTTTCCCCAGTCCTCATTTTGCCCAGCCCAGCATGGGTCCAAAGGACAAAGGATCTCATGGCCCCAAAATGGAGGATATAGCAAGCCAGTTGATTGGAGGCTTTTCCAAGACCTCATCTGCCTAATCCCTGGACAATGGGAAGCTGAAAGGGACCTGATAGGGACCAGGAGGCTGGGAAAGGAGACAATCAGGGCTGGTTGTGTGGACGGGGGAGTTGGTAATCCTTTATGTGTGAATTGTATAAATGAGCCTGTTCAAACCCTTAATAAATCAGTTCAACTGAGATTTCTGTTTTAAAGCATACAGCCACATTTGGTGATTTATTTCAGGGCTTAGTCTGTGCAGGAGGAACTCAGCGGTCTCCTACATCACCACTCACCCCAGGAACGGGATCCCCAAGGCGGCACAGCATCTCGACTCACCCCGCCGATTCGGAGCCTCGAATCGGCACTCCGCTACCCCAACAAGGAAGACTGAATCGACCCCGGGTCTCCGCTTCAACGGAACCACTGCCGAATCGCAGCCAGCCCAGCACCCAGACTCGTACCATCAAGAGGTCAGTAGATCAGGCTGCTCGAGACACCGAGTCCCGTGACACTCGGTAGCCGGGCTGATCTCCAACGTGGGTGCCTCGCCTTCTCCGCAGAAGCCAAAGCAACGCCATCTCCCTACTCAGGCCGCTCGAGACGCCGAGTGTCGTGCCACTCGGTAGTCGGGCCTGATGGCATCAAGGGGGTTAGATAGAGCAGGACCACAGAAGGACTTCCATCCCGTCACAAGTACAATTCCCAGAAACCTCCTATAAATCAGTGAGACCCCCTGATGGGTGTCAGTGACAAGACACAAATTACAATTCCCAGAAACCACCTACAAGTCAGTGAGACCCCCTGATAGGACCCCCTGATAGCTGGCAACAGTGACAAGACAGAGATTACAATCCGCAGAAATCTGCTAGAAGTATGTGGGACCCCGTGATAGCTGGCAGCGAGAAGACACAGATTACAATTCCCAGAAACCTCCTATAAATCAGTGAGACCCCCTGATGGGTGGCAGCCAGTGAGAACACACAGATTACAACAATTCCCAGATATTTTGTAGAAATGAAACCCCCACAATTGCTGGTGGCAGTGAGAACACAAAGATTAGAACAATTCCCAGATATTTTGTAGAAATGAGACCCCCAAAATAGTTGCTGGCAGTGATAACAAAAAGATTAGAACAATTCCCAGATATTTTGTAGAAATGAGACCCCCACAATTGTAGGGATGAGCTGTTCGATTCGATCAGTTCAGAGTTCGACTCAAACATCGGCAGTTCGAAAGTTCGCGAACTTCGAACTTTTTGGCATGTTCGGTTCGAGTTCTAAAAAAAAATAATTTGAAAAAAGTATAAAAAATGCTTAAAAAATACTAAAAAATCTAGAAATAAAGAGATTCTTTACTGCAGAATATTATAAGCAACGGTTTATTAGATATATTCTCACCTCTAAATGACCTGTGCTTACAGCAGGGCCCTCAAACGGCGTAAACAACAGGTGTTAATTAGTGTTTGGAAATAACATCTGCTTCTAATTAGTCTGGTCTCATGAATTTGATACATTGCCTGCAGACTGAGTGTGGCTCCTGCACATGTATGAACTCTGAATGCTTCTGAATTCTAAGAAGTGTTCAGTTTTACTACATGATCCTCTGATATACTGTTTAACCCCTTATGGACCACGGCTCTGTAAGGCTAGGGTCAGACTGAGGCAGTGCGAACGCGCGTTCTGGCGCACTTAATCACGGCCGTGCTAGCAGCAGATGCCGGGCAATGACGGCCAATATACGAAGTACGGTCGCACAAAAGTCCGGCTGCGCAACGCAAGTGGAAAATGAACGCATTTTTTCGAGAACGTTAAACCACTAGTACTGACGTACAGAGTGCGCTGCGTCTGCTAGCGGCGTGTGTGCGTGAATTGGAGACGTCAGACGCTGCTAATGTCCGGCCAACATAACGTCCAGATGCAAGAAGTGTTTTATTGATGATCCGTACAAAATCACGGATGAAACTGCGCATAGTATGACCGCTATTGCGTATTCCGTGAAAAAATACGTCCATTCTTCGAACGCACATTTTCACGGACAACGTGAAAAATGCGTTAGTCTGACCCTAGCCTCAAGCCAATCATTAACTCGGCAGATTCATAATATGTCATTATTATATGTATACGTCATGTCCTGTCTGTATATTATAACAAAATATGCAATAAAAACGAATTTTTAAAATGTATAAAGTGTTTTTTTTTCACATTTTAACCACTTCAGATGCGGAGGACGCGCTCAGTGCGTCCACCCGCAGTATCGTTCCTTGCGTAGGACGCGCTGAGCGTGTCCTCCCTTTGGGGCCAGCGTTCGGCCAGGTTCCGGCCGATCGCTGGCCCCCCTGGTGCGGGCTGACATCCTCGATGTCAGCCCAGCACCCGGAACCGCCGCCGGAGTAATTAGGTGTCATCGCGGGGGCGCGATGACACCTAATTCAGGCGCCCCCCGCATGTGCGGAGGAGGCACCTGAAAGGGAGGGGGGGGAGGTCCTTCGGACCTCTCTCCCTCCCGATCGGCGGCGTGCAGGGGGTTAACCCAGGCACCGTTTGGAAGGGCACAGCCTGCCCTTCCAAATGGTACCTGGCATTAACCCCATGGGGGCCGGATCACGAATCAGCGCCGAAAAGCGCCGGTTCGTGATACTTTCCCAGAGCTGGCCGACATCTTGGATGTCGGCCAAGCTTCCGGGAATGCCTCCTGAGGACTGGCGTCATCGTGCATAGCACGATGACGCCAGTCCTGGAGTTAACCCCTAACTGCCACCAATGGTGGAGATAGGGGGTTCCAATGAACCCCCTATCTCCCGATCCGTGGCAGTTAGGGGTTAATGTTTGGTATTGTTGGATCGGCCAGAGCATGGCCGTTCCAACAATACCAAACATGAGTATGAAAAAAGTTTTTAAAAAAAATATTTAAAAATTATAAAAAAATAAATAAACAAGTTTTTTTTTCTTTTTTTGGTTCGTTAATGCAGCAATATTGTTCCCATTTCAATTATAATGTGAACAATGATGCTACACTAACGATTTTTGTATGCGGTGCGTTTGTTAAAAATCACGTAATTTTCCCCAAAAAAAATGTAACGAGACCCCATCTCTAATTTTTTTAACAAGCGCACCCCATACAAAATATAACCGCAATTGCTCGCATGTTAAAATGTGAAAAAAAAACACTTTACACGTTGTAAATTATTGAAAATTCATATTTTATTGCATTTTTTGTTATAATATACAGACATGACATAACGTATACATATAATAATGACATATTATGAATCTGCCGAGTCTGACGGAAAGAACGATATGTAATATGTCTGGGTCATATACTAAAATAAGCCTTCAAAACGCGTTTAAACATGATGAGCAAAACCGGTAAAAATGACCTCAGCACAGGGGCGGGAAAAGCCTCAGCAGCGAAAGGGTTAACATGCGATCAATTGCGGTTATATTTTGTATGGGGTGCGCTTGTTAAAAAAATTAGAAATGGGGTCTCGTTACAATTTTTGGGGGGAAAATTACGCGATTTTTAACAAACGCACCGCATACAAAAATCGTTAGTGCAGCATCATTGTTCACATTATAATTGAAATGGGAACAATATTGCTGCATTAACAAACAAAAAAAAACCTTATTTTTTTAAAAAAAAAATTTTATTTTTATTTTTAAATTAAATTTTTTTAAAAAAAACTTTTTACATGGTCATGTTTAGTATCGTTGGAAAGGCCATGCTCTGGCCGATCCAACAGTACAAAACATGAACCCCTAGCTGCCATGGATCAGGAGATAGGGGGTTCCAATGAACCCCCTATCTCCACCATTGGTGGCAGTTAGGGGTTAACTCCAGGACTGGCATCCTTGTGCTATGCACGATGACGCCAGTCGTCAGGGGGCATTCCCGGAAGCTTGGAAGTCGGCCAGCTCCGGGAGAGGATCACGATTCGGCGCTTTTCGGCACCGAATCGTGATCCGGCACCTAAGGGGTTAAAGGCCGGCACGGTTTGGAAGGGCAGGCTGTGCCCTTCCAAACCGTGCCTGCCTTCAGACGCAGGACCCCGGCGATCCGGAGGGAGAGAGGTCCAAAGGTCCTCCCCCTCCCTTTCAGGCACCTCCTCCGCACACGCGGGGGGGCACCTGAATTAGATGTCATCGCGCCGCCGCAATGACATCTAATGGTGCCGGCGGCGGTCCCAGGTGCTGGGCTGACATCGAGGATGTCAGCCCGCACCGGGGGGCACAGCGATCGGCCGGAATCCGTCCGATCGCTGGCCGCAAAGGGAGGACGCGTCCTCCGCAGTCAACAGTACCTGCGGGTGGACGCGCTGAGCGCTCCCTCCGCAGTGAAAGGGTTAAGGGTGGCTAGGTGTTGTGTGTGGGTCTCTGATGGCGATGTTTCTATCAGTGGCGTAGCATGGGGGGGGCCTCGGGGGCGGTCGCCCCGGGCGCAATTTTCTTAGGGGGTGCAAAATTTCAAAAGAAATTTGAACCACTAATATTTTCCGGCAGGGATCAGCAAGGTGTCTGCTCACGGACACTGGTGTCCGTGAGTGGCCCTTGCATGGGCAGCCGCCAGTTTTGCGGCGCCGGTGGTGACTTAGTACTCTGCATCCAGAAGGGAGGACCAGGACAGAAAATTCTGGTCCTGTCATGACTCCTTAACGCTGACATGAGTCACGTGAAGCAGCGCAGCATTATCCAACGGAACACCCTCTACCACGCTTGTCAGCCCCCCCTTGAAGCCCTGTGCCAGCCCCCCACCGCTGGCAGCCCTGCAGCTGCTGAACAGCAAGGAAGGAGGGATGTGCCTGCCCTGCAGCACATTTAAAATCCGATCTCCACTAAGCCCCCTGGACAGCTCCCCCCTGGGGCACCAGCAACTCCACGCAGGTAGGTGACACTAGAGCAGCGTAACCAACACACAGTTAGGGGGTAATGGGGGTACAGGGAGAGGGTGACTGGGGGTACTTGGATAAAGAGAGATTGAATGGAGGTACTGGGAGAAAGTGGGGGTACTTGGAGAGAGAAAGAGTGACTGGGGTACTGGGAGAGAGTGGCTTGGGTACTGGGATAGAAAGAATGTCTGGGGTTACTGGGAGAGAGAGAGAGAGAGACTGACAGGGAGAAGGAGAGAGTGACTGGGGGTACCGGGAGAGAGTGACTGGTGTACTTGAGGGAGAAAGTGACTGGGGGTAACTTGGAGAGAGGGAGAGAGTGACTGGGGTACTGGGAGAGAGTGACTGGGTATAGTGTGAGAGTGAAACTATGCTAGGGTATACTGGGACAGGGTGACTGGTAGCAGTGGTGTAGCGTGGGGGCCTGTCTGTTTAATTTTTTTATTCTGTCAGTATTTTGTTAATATACAAAACATGCTTGTGGGGTAAGGGGGGTCAATACTCTACTGGTAGAAGGAAATCGGGATGTGCTACCGTGTCCACAGGTTGGTGGGGGGCACACAATTCTTGCCTTGCCCCGGGCGCTGATAACCCACGCTACGGCGCTGGTTTCTATACATCCTAGAAATCCGCCACTTCACAGGCAGGTTATGGGGACCTCCTAGGCACGATATTTGAAGGAATTTTTCATTTTTATTTTTAACCCTTATTTCATGAAAAACTCACTGTTCCTTTAAAATATTTTTTTTTAAACTTTTTGTCCTTGTTTCCTGTCCCCCAGGGCACTACCCGGACCCCCATACACCTTTTATGGCAAATATCTAGCATATATGTCCTCTTGGAGGGCACTCTAAAAATCGAACTTTTGAGTCCCATTGACTTGCATTGAGTTCGGTTCAAGTTCGAGTTCGAACTCGAACTTTTGAAATTGTTCGAGTTCGAATGCGAACCGAACACGGGGGTGTTCGACTCATCCCTACACAATTGATGCTGGCAGTGAGAACACAAAGATTAGAACATTTCCCAGATATTTTGTAGAAATGAGACCCCCCCCAATAGCTGCTGGCAGTGAGAACACACACTAACACAACAATCTCCTCTCAAAAAACATGTGCTGGGGCTGCAAGGGACACCTTATATAGTGTGCTGCGGGACTTAGCTCTGTGAGTGTCACGGTTCCCAGATCCCACCATGCAGTCCTTAAAGCCCAACACTCCACAGAGCCAAAAAGCTACCAACAGAGTAGCCGTAGAACAATCCCTAACTGTCTGGTCCTTAGAATTGGCCAGGTATACTAGCTAGACAGAAAGGGTTAATCAAAGACAATGTCGTAATACAAAACCAGGTCAGCAACACGGGGGTAGTCAGACGAGCCAGAATCAGGAATACAGAGAATAGAATAGTCAAATGGAATAGCCGGGTCGATATCAGTGCAGTAGCGTAGTACAAGGAAAATAGTCTAGGGCAACGGAAGGCAGAATAGTCAGAAAACAAGCAGAGGTCAATAACAGGTTAAATCACGAGAGAATACAGGTACAGGGAGCTCAGGTATGGATAACCACGATCTGGCACTGCTGAGAAGGAACTGTGGGTTTTTAAAGACCTTCACCAGACCGCGCCCCCCTCTCCAGCCGCGCCTCATGCAGCCACCTCCCTGCCTGTCTCTATTTAAACCGGACGTTGGTCAGCGAGCAGCATCAGACATGCTGCCTTCAAGCACACTGGAGAGGCTGGAAGCCCTCAACGTTACAGTGAGCCCATGATTGGGCAAAATTTGCCCAATCAGGACTCTGAGCCGTGATTGGCATAGTCTTGCACCTGACCTGTGGTCAGGTGCAAGGCTGTAGCCAATTACAAGCTTCAGGCCAGTGGAAAAGTGCATTGTGGTCCAATTGTGGTGCATTGTGGGCGAACATGCGGCGAACACGCGGAAATGTTCGTAGTTCGCGAACATGCGAACGGGCGATGTTCGAATCGAGCTCCCAACACATCGAACCGAACAGCTCATCCCTATTCATTAGTCTGTAGAGGAGTGGGAGGTGCGGGATGTGAGGTGGATGAGTCTGAGGTGTTCATTAGGCTTGTGCACCGATTTTTTTTTTCGGTTCGATTTGTTCGGATGTTTAAACTTTTCGATTCGGCTCGTTACGACCGATTTCTGTTTCGATTCGGTTCGGTTCGTTTTTCGTGTACATTTTTTTTTCAGAATATCGACCATTTTTCGTATTTTCGTGTCACTTTGCTCGTTTTTTGTATCGACTTTTCGGAAATTTCGGATTTTTTTTTTTTCGGAACTTCTGTTCTCCTCGTTTCAAAGTGTCTACGATAAAAAAAACACGATAGAATCGCCAGAATTAATTAAATAAAGATCAAATCATGAATAGAGCAAAAATAAATTTCGATTTGACACATTTCAAGTACATTCGAAAATTCCGAAAATATTTCGTTTCGGCTCGGAAAACTTTTCGGATCTGCCATTTTCGGATCTAAAAATTTTCGGAAAATCGGCTGCATCCGAAAACACGAATCGGGAAATTTCGTGAAAATTCCGAAATTCCGAAACCCGAAACGCACATCCCTAGTGTTCATTAGACTGTAGAGGAGTGGGAGGTGCGGGATGTGAGGTGCATGAGTCTGAGGTGTTCATTAAGCATTTTACCCTTATTTCTCTTCCACCATTACCTTTCTCTTAAATTACCTTTATTTCCCTTCAACCCCCCAAACCATCCCCCCCACCCCCCGCCCCCGCTCTCCCCATAAATAAAAACACATGACAAAAGTATTTGCGGTTTGAAAAGGTCACGTCTATTTAATCACGTCTATAATCAAAGGCCGAAAATCATTGCCTTTGTGGCAGAATTATCAGCGCTCCTCGCTTTCTTGGAATAGGTAACACCAGATAACACTGGTGCAAGGTTTTGCAGAAATTAAACAATGTGAATGTGAATAAAGCCCCAGGGCCAGATGGAATTCACCCACGAGTACTGAGGGAGCTATGTGTTGAAATATGTAAACCTCTGTTCTTAATCTTTCAAGATTCTTTTCTTTCAGGAATAGTACCAGAGGATTGGAGAAAAGCTGACGTGGTCCCTATATTTAAGAAAGGTTTAAAATTTGTCCAAAAAGACAAAGGTTACACTGATTTCTTCTGTCCTTTGCTTACCCTTTTCTATTAAACCTGCCCCTCCCCTTTCTGTTATCTGCCCCGAGACCCAATCCCAGCGATAATCCTGAAACAAAAGGGTGAACCATTGTAACTCCTCCCAACTTTCTACTCTTTTCTTTAAACAGGGAAATTGCTTAAGCTTCTTTGCTCCCATTCAGTCTCTCGTCAGTACTAGTCTGTAGAGGAGTGGGAGGTGTGGGATGTGAGGTGCATGAGTCTGAGGTGTTCATTAGACTGTAGAGGAGTGGGAGGTGTGGGATGTGAGGTGCATGAGTCTGAGGTGTTCATTAGTCTGTAGAGGAGTGGGAAGTGCAGGATGTGAGGTGGATGAGTCTGAGGTGTTCATTAGACTGTAGAGGAGTGGGAGATGTGGGATGTGAGGTGGATGAGTCGGAGATGTTCATTAGACTGTAGAGGAGTGGGAGGTGTGGGATGTGAGGTGGATGAGTCTGAGATGTTCATTAGACTGTAGAGGAGTGGGAGGTGCGGGATGTGAGGTGGATGAGTCTGAGGTGTTCATTAGTCTGTAGAGGAGTGGGAGGTGCAGGATGTGAGGTGAGGGGTCTGGCAGAAGCGTTCGTTACAGACTGGAGAGGGGTGAGGTGGATAAATTTGAGGCGTTCATTAGACTGTAGAAGCGTAATCTGGGATCCCTGAAGGCCAGTAAGTAGAGGGTTACAGTAGTCGAGGTGGGAGATAAGAGGTTGGATGAGTCTTTAAGCCAAGTCCTGAGTTAGAAAAGGGCAGGCCTTTGGCAATGATTGTGTTTTTTTACCTGAAAGTGACCGGATTTGGTTAGTGAATGAATGTGGAGGTTGACTGAGAGGTCAGAGTTGGAGGACTCTGTGGCAGTTAGCCTGTGAGGCAGAAGTAATGGTGGCACCGTTCTCCTGAAGGCTTAGAAGGTAAGTAGTTTGGTTTTGGAGCTGTCAGGCTTCAGGAATTGAGCGATCATCTGGTTAGAGACTGCAGATAGGGTGGCGGGACACAATCTGATATGTGCAGGGGGGAGGGGAGTAGAGACTAGGAGAGATTGATGGGTTGTCCTCAGCATGCAGGTGATACTAGAAACCACAGCAAAAGATTAGATCACTGAGAGGTGGAATAGATTGGCAAGTGCGATAGAGAACCAGTGTAAGGGACTCAGGTCAGTAGAGGGCTGCCATCTTGAGCCAGGCGGCCATCTTGCTCAGAACATTGGTTCACTTGAATCTAAATAGTAGATATTAGCTGAAATTAGGATGTAGCTTGCATAGAATCTTAGGAATGTGTTAAACTAACAGTAAAGCAATTAAACTAAGGAGGATCCGGGCTGTTGCTGGCACGAAGTGACAGGATGGAGAATAGATACTTCAAGGTCAGAGAAGCCAGAGGCTGAACAAAGGGAAGTGTGAAACCAGACGAGGCCTTATCTAGGCTATACAATAAACAAGTGCTAGGGAGGTGGGCATAAGCAGGATCCAGAGAAAGTGGTAAATCCTCTATTGTCAAAACATCATGAAGCCTGCCAATTTATGACCAATATGTGGAATGTCTTTGTATTCAATTAAGGGAGGTACGGAGCCACGTGGGGTGGGATAGTGTCACCATGGGGTGGGCTAATTGGGATGTACCTAATTATGTATTCGGGGTATAAAACCCCTTGTTTGAGTGTAATCTGGGCTCATTCTTTGCGATTCAATCCTGTTTGAGCATCTGTGACGTCACAATAAAGTTTGCCTTTCCTGAAGAGAC
Source organism: Leptobrachium leishanense (assembly GCA_009667805.1). Taxonomy (NCBI): domain Eukaryota; kingdom Metazoa; phylum Chordata; class Amphibia; order Anura; family Megophryidae; genus Leptobrachium; species Leptobrachium leishanense. The sequence continues at coordinate 162,608,501 of CM019069.1, forward strand.
TCGTGTCCAGTCAATCCTTGTCCGTGCCGGCCCGGCCTCGTCCCAATTGAACCAGGTGGATTCCTGTAACATTTTTGGGGGCTCGTCCGGGATTCCGGCCTGTACCGGTACGGCAACGGTTGCTGGACACCGTAGCGGTTGACTGCAGGTGCGAGTGATCCCGCCGGTTGGGCGTCCATTGAAGGTGAGCTGACATCTGCAGGCGCCAAGCAGGATTTCCTGTTCAGTGGACCTCGTCTCGTCCCAAACGGACCCCCGGCCCGGGAAGCTGTGACACCACCGAGTCCGAGGAAACAGCGAGCAGCGCGGCTATAGGTAAGGTGTTTTTGTGTTTGTGTGCACTGGATACTGGTATAGGGAAGCGTCCGACCAAAGTTGGGCTAGGAGACCCGCGGCCATGGTCTCGTTGGTATACCGAACCCGCTGCCGACAGCGGGAGCCAGAGAGTGGCTAGCGCGTGTCTGGACCCGGGGGATTGGATATTGACTTGGTGTTCTGAAGCTGAGGGAGAGGGTAGCCACGTGGAGCAGTGTTGTTGTAGCTAGTATTGTAAATAGAACTGCTGCATGTGGACAAGGAAAGGAGGAGGGATCCTGTGACTGGGCTGAGAGCACTGAGTTGATGCTGTGTATATCCTAGTTGAAAAAGGGGGCCGGTAAGAGAAGCTTTAAGTTTCAGGGCCAGCGGTAGCTGCAGCGGGAGTGGTGCCTGGGGGGTTTATTGCCCTTAGGCAAATTGGAATAGCAGGAGTGAGTGTTGCCACGGGACGAGATATACATAGTTGAAAAGCAGATAAGAGTAGAGATCAATTAACTGGGTATAAGGAGCCTGATAGGGTCGACGTGCCCTAGGCTACAGGGAAAGAGTAGAAGTGTTTATGTACTGTTTTGTGCTGAATGTATCTGGTACAGTATGTGCTGTGATTGCTGAGAGTGCTGTGAGTGAGTGTGCGCCTACTTGCCTAGCAAGGAAGCAAATCTGAGAGCGGACTCCAAAGGTACGTTTCCAGCTCAGGCGACTGCAGTTGGCTACCAAAGGAGGAAGCGAATACGGCACGAAAGAACTGTTGCTTGAAGTACCAGACAGTTGATTTAAAAGTGTTTTGCTGAAAGTAATATCTGTATTGTGAAGAAGTTACTGCTTTCAAGAGTAACCATGGGTAACGGGTCATCTAAACCCAAGAGAGCAAAGGAGAGTGAAACACCCCTAGAATATATGGTGCACAATTTTGAAGTGTTGTATGAAACACATCACTATGGTGTGGAATTGAGTAAGGAAAATTTAAAACTGTTATGTACAATAGTCTGGCCAATGTTGGTCCCCGAATGGCCGGAACAGGGGTCTATGGACCCAGAGTTAATACAGAAAATGCACTCCCAAATTACTGGGATATATGGTCACCCTGATCAGTACCCGTATATAGATATATGGAGGTACTGTGTGAGGGTCAAGAGTCACTTTATTATGCTGGCGGACCAGAATAAGAAACAGGAACCCCCTGCCAATGAGACAAAGGGTAAACAGGGTAAACCGGTGTTGGTAAGACACCCGGAGGAGATCGATTCCCTTCCGCCGCCTTACCCATCTTGCTACGGGGTAGCCAGGGAGGCATTGGGTGCCGCGGTTGCGAGGGCGGAGAGGGGGGGCAGGCAGCTGCTATTTTTCTGCCTGCTCCCTCAGCTCCGGGTCGTGGTATTGCGGAGGAGGGGGGCGGGTGGAGGGGATGAAGAGATCCCTGCAGATAAAATTGAGATGCCTGACGGTACCATATACCAGCTAGTGACCCCTAAAGGGAGTGGGGATGGGGATGTAGATCCTAGAGCTACCACACGTGCTGCCAATAATATACATAAACCCCGGGATGTATATCAACATAACCCTGGAAAGAGTAAATTGCAGCTTCCCTTACGGGAGGTGCCAGGTCCCCCTCTGGAGAATGGAGAGCCAGGGCCAGTACAATTCACATTTGTCCCGTTCACGACAACAGATTTGTTTAATTGGAAGACACATACACCACTTTATTCCACGAATCCTGCAGCAGTGGCCAGTATGATAGAGTCAGTTATGCTCACACATAATCCCACTTGGGCAGATTGTCAGCAACTACTGCTTACAATGTTCACAACAGAAGAGAGAGCCCGTATTAACAATAGCGCTCGGAAAATTCTTCTAGCCCAGGCAGTTGAAGATAGCAAACCTAACCCAGAAGCGTGGGCAGAAGAGCATTACCCCAAAACAGATCCCAAATGGCCATACAATACTAATGAAGGCATAGCTCTCCTTCAAGCATACCGAACAGCAGTGATGATGGGGGTTAATGCAGGCGGGAAGAAGCCTACAAATATGGGTAAAATGGCGGATATAGTGCAGGATATTAAAGAAACCCCAAGTGCGTTTTTAGAAAGATTACTAGATGCATATAGGATGTATAGTCCAATTGACCCGGAGGCTGCAGAGACTCAGCGGCTAGTTAACTCCTCCTTTGTGAGTCAGTCACAGAGAGATATATGCAATAAAATACAGAGGTTAGATGGATTTTTAGGCAAAGGGATTAGTGAATTGGTAGAAATTGCTAATAAAGTATATCATAACCGGGATTTAGAAGAGAAGCGGGAGGAGATACGGAGACAGAGAGGGCAGACTGGTGTAGTTGCCTACATGGGAAACGGGAAGGTGCACCTGATCGAGGGAGGGCAAGGGATCGAAGGGGGAAGAGGTAGGGGAGCCCCTAGGGAACGTCTAGGGCCCAATCAGTGCGCAATTTGTCGGGGTGAAGGTCACTTGAAAAACGAATGCCCTTGATAGATTAGATAATAATGGGGTACAGGGAGAGGCTGGTGCCTCGGGAGGTCACGCCGCCTCAAATGGACAGGTAACAAATGGCAGGTATGAAAGAAATGACGCTGCCGGTTCAGGGTTTGTTGGGTTGGCGGGAACATCATTTGAAGGGCAAGGTATATATTGACACGGACCTGGGCCCATCCCACTCGGTAATCACGAGCCCACGATCACAGTAAGGGTGGGAGACAAAGACGAAATTTTTATGGTTGATACTGGCGCCGAATATTCTGTTGTAACACAACAAATTGCACCCCAATGGGAAATGAGGTTGATATTATGGGAGCGATGGGGATATCTGCTAAGTATCCTTTTCTTGCGTTGCAGAAATGTAGTGTGGGTGGGCACAATGTAGAACATGAATTTCTGTATATGCCTGAATGTCCCATCCAACTCCTGGGGCGGGATATCCTTTGGAAATTGCAGGCCCAAATTACGTTTCTTCCCGGGGGTCACGCTAGATTAGACCTACCTGAGAGTGGCAGCTCTGTACGGCAGTATAACCCAGCCAGCCAGGACACCCAACCGGTAAAGATTGCAGTAATTATGCCAAGAGAAGAAGAATGGTGAACGGCAACAACCCCGCCTGTCGCCCCAGACCCATACACACTACTCCTGGGAGTCCCTGGAGTCTGGGCAGAAGAAAACCCGCCCGGCTTGGCTGTAAATATTCCCTCAGTGTATGTTGATCTGAAACCTGGCGCAACGCCTGTGGCCCTAAGACAATATCATATCCCACAGAAAGCCAAACAGAATATTCAGACACATTTACAGAGACTTAAAGATCACGGGATACTGAAATTCTGTGTGTCACTGTGGAACACACCACACTACTGCCGGTTCAGAAAGAAAGCACACAAGAATACCGGCCAGTCCAAGATCTAAGGGGCGTTAATGAAGCTACAGTAACCCTACACCCCGTGGTGCCTAATCCATACAATTTATTGGCATTAATTCCTGGTGATACAAAATATTACACAGTGCTTGATCTAAAAGACACTTTCTTTTGCATCCGCCTTGCCTCAGCAAGCCAGCCCCTTTTTGCTTTCCAGTGGGAGGAATCTACAACGGGAGCGCAATCAGATGACCTGGACACGCCTCCCTCAAGGTTTCAAAAACTCACCCACAATTTTTGGTTGCGCGCTCAGCAAGGACCTCCTGTCCTTCAACGCTCAGCCAGACAAAGTTGTCCTACTACTGAATGTAGACGATTTATTTAATCCACGGGTTCATCTGGACCTCATCGCTACCCTGAATCCCGCTACGTTACTACCTGACTGCGAAGAGGATCCAAATCATGAATGCCTCCAAGTGATGGAAGAAGAAGTATTCAGTAGCAGACCAGATTTGAAAGATATACCCCTAGACAAATACGACCTACAGTTATTCACTGATGGTAGCAGCTACATGGATGATGGGAAGAAGGTCTCCGGCTATGCAGTTGTCTCAGCAGAAGAAGTCCTAGAAGCAAACCCCCTGCCAGGTCATACGTCAGCACAATTGGCTGAGATAACAGCCTTGACAAGAGCGCTTGAACTCTCCAAGGGAAAAAGAGTGAACATTTATACCGATTCCAAGTATGCCTTTATGACTGTTCATGCACATGGTGCACTATACAAAGAAAGAGGCCTACTCACTTCTTCGGGACAACAGATCAAGTATGCAGTTGAGATTGCAGCTCTGCTGGAGGCTGTGTGGCAACCAACTGCTGTCAGTATCATGCACTGTCGTGGCCACCAGAAAGGTCATGATGAAATTCCTAAAGGAAACAGACAACCTTCGGGCATTGGGTGAAACTAAACTGAATGAACAGGTTGTATTGTTGGGAAAATCAATGCAAAAGTTGAACACTTGGGTGTGAGATAATATACCTCACTTTTTATATCCCCCAATGCATAAGTATTGTCCAGGTGACTCGGTTTGGGTGAAGGAGTGGAAAAATGACCCACTAGGCCCAAAATGGAGAGGTCCTTACCTTGTCCTGTTAACAACCCCCACAGCAGTGAAGGTTGCGGAGGTGGTTCCGTGGATACATCAAACCAGACTGAAAGCAGCTGCAGCCAATCCTGATCCAGAGTGGAGAGTCACCTCTGACAAGACCCATCCACTAAGGCTAAAATTGACAAAGACTGCAGTCCTGAGCACCTAAAAGACTCAACAAGTGGGTGTTTTGAAGGACACAATAATGCCTGACCACCCACCAGCGAGGGAACAAAGGGATCCCCAGAGGGATGCCCCAAGGGCTGTTTTTAGGGGACCCGCCCCGACCCTTGTCCAACCAGAGATGACTTTTACTTTTGAGATACCGGTGGGGAGGGATTGGGTTTATGTGACTGTGAAAAGAATTGCTCAAGGGATTTTGACATTTGGGGCATTTCTGGTATTAATACTGTACCTCGCTAACTTGATCTATGGACTATCGCATGGGGCGTGTCCCAGGTGTCCAAGCACAACCAAGGAAGTGGACATCTCCCATAACTGGAATGGTAAACCTCCGGTGATGGAAAACCGTACCATGAGGAGACAAAAGCGAGATGTGGATTCTGAAACGGCGCCAAGAGGACACCTACTTCTAAAATTTAAATATGCATACGCGAAGAAGTCTGGACAGACTGCGTGTTGGGTGTGCAGCAGATTGCACCCAGAGACAATTTATATTCCTTTTGCTTCAATTCCTATGAACTTAAGTACATTTGCAACTGGAAATATTACGATACACACCATTGCCGAAAACCAGAGGCATTCACCCACCATTACCCCATATCGGGACCGGTGTATCCACCAGAATGGTGTTTCCAGATAGGGGTAAATGGATCAGGGAAAGGCGAGAACCCATGTCAGTCAAGTAGATTTAATTGGACTTCACATGTGGTTAGGATGGGAGCAGGGCCAAGGTTATTTATGCTTAGGCCAATACGGCTTACCCCAGATCAACAACAGACCATTGCTGATGTGACTGTGGATAGACGAAATGCATTGGATCTTGTGAAACGATTGGGGCGAATGATGGTCGAAATGCGAAAGGGAACACTTCACCTATCACCATTTATACTAACTGGGGGTTATCAGGTGTGTTGTGGAAGAGTGTGTTACACATGGGTACCACCTACAGTAACAGGGATGTGTTATTTAGCCAGACTAATTCCAATTCAAAGGGTGCGAGGAGATGACACAGACACTCCGCTACACCCTAGGTACCCACTGGTGTTTGAGAAACAGAAGAGAGAGTTGTTCACGAAGAAAGATCGAATATGGGCATGGTTTCCAGCATGGACTGGATGGGGAAGAGAATTGATGGTGAGAATGAACAGTTATGCTAATTTGATGGATGAGATTTTGAATAAAACAAGTGCAGATATCCAGTTGCTGAATTTTGAGCTGCGAGATATTCGAAAACTGCAGATGATACATGACATGACACTGGAACAGATCAGTGCAGCATTGAATGGACTGTGCGAAATGACGATGCATTATGAGTGTTGTACATACATCAGAAACATGTCACATGAGGTTCCTGACTACTACCAAGTAATCCAGGATCACCAGGAGAAGGTAGTCCAGTTGCAGAACACAGCTAGACAGATTGCTGCCGAAGGCTGGAATCCTCTTCGTGGGTTCGGAGCTTTCGGAGACTGGTTTGGATCAATACTGGGATTTATTTTGCAGATTGGATCCATGATAATAATGGTGGTAGTGATCCTAGTGGTAGGGATACTCCTGTACTGCATAGGGCTGTGTCTATGGCCATTATGCAAACAAGCTCTGACACCCACACAAACACAAAAGATACCACTGATGATCCCACAAGACATGTTCCCAGCGAGAATGGGTCCCCTTAAGTACGAGGTGTTTGAGAATAGCAATAGTGGAGTGTAGTGGCTACAAGTCTCAGAGGGAGAATCTGAAACTTGAGCCAAGGGGGGAATGTAAGGGACTCAGTTCAGTAGAGGGCCGCCATCTTGAGCCAGGCGGCCATCTTGTTCAGAACATTGGTTCACTTGAATCTAAATAGTAGATATTAGCTGAAATTAGGATGTAGCTTGCATAGAATTTTAGGAATGTGTTAAACTAACAGTAAAGCAATTAAACTAAGGAGGATCCGGGCTGTTGCTGGCACGAAGTGACAGGATGGAGAATAGATACTTCAAGGTCAGAGAAGCCAGAGGCTGAACAAAGGGAAGTGTGAAACCAGACGAGGCCTTATCTAGGATATACAATAAACAAGTCCTAGGGAGGTGGGCATAAACAGGATCCAGAGAAAGTGGTAAATCCTCTATTGTCAAAATATCATGAAGCCTGCAAATTTATGACCAATATGTGGAATGTCTTTGTATTCAATTAAGGGAGGTACGGAGCCACGTGGGGTGGGATAGTGTCACCATGGGGTGGGCTAATTGGGATGTACCTAATTATGTATTCGGGGTATAAAACCCCTTGTTTGAGTATAATCTGGGCTCATTCTTTGCGATTCAATCCTGTTTGAGCATCTGTGACGTCACAACAAAGTTTGCCTTTCCTGAAGAGACTCGTGTCCAGTCAATCCTTGTCCGTGCCGGCCCAGCCCGGCCTCGTCCCGAGTGAACCAGGTGGATTCCGGTAACACCAGGAGCACGCGAAGAGACTGAGAAGCAGTGCATGTCTGTGTCAAAAGCAGCAGAATGATCCAGGAGGAGAAGTGATGTAACGGATTTGAGTATCTTGGCTAATGTCGTCCCCTCGCAGGGCGTCCCTTCTCCCACCAGTGATCTCCAGTGCTTAACCCAAGCTTGTGGATAGTTACAGCATTACTACCCAGACGGGAGACGGGACGCAGTGCTGGGGTAAAAACAAAGTGGACCTTGAGAGAGGCGGCACACGAGCATATACTGTACTGGCTTTTTGGCGGAAGATAGTGTGAGTACTGCATAAAGTGCGTCCGTAACATCTGATGTCTCCACGCCGCAGGATCATACATGGCAGCATTGTTTCTGCGTCCGTTTAGCTTTTCCACATCAATGTTATTTTTGCGTCCGTTGCTATATGTGTTTCCCGTCCGTGAACAAGTGCGCAGGTGCTTTGTGTGGTGTGTTTAATTGACTCCTTTATAAAGCTACGACGGATGCAAACAGTGCGGTCAGACGGACACAAAATGTTTGCTCATGTGCCGCCAGCCTTAGGCTGGTGTCAGACGAACGAAGGGATCATGTCCGTGTTGCCGCACATTTTAATGTCCGTCGTAGCATAAAATTATGATCAATAGACCCACACACAAAATACGTGCGCACAGAAGTGCGGACACATAACGGGCGTGGCATCGGACACAATTTAGGCAAGAACGTCAAACTGCTAGGACGGACGCACAGAGTGCCCAACGTCCGCGTAGCTTTGTGTGTGAGTGATGGAACGTAGTCAGACGGACTGCATTTATACATCCAGCATTTTTGACGGACAAAATGTTTTTTCCGATCATGTATCAATTTTTTTCATTTTAGATCTTTTATTTCCCATCTACATCAGTCAAAAAAAACGGACCGTGTGGCGTCTACAGTATCATCAGCCAGAAAGTACGTCAGTGGTGCCGGGACGCAGAGTGCGCTCAGAATGCGCTCCTCTGACATTAGCCTTAATGGAACACAGAAACCAAAGATATACCCAGAGCAACTAGGGAGGCGTTCACTCCCTGAGGAGGGGCCGGGAGAACAATGGAAGGTGATACCCTGCTGTCCTTATCCTCCCGGCTCTCCCCTCCTGGTGACCATGGGGGTGTAAGGACACCCATCGTGCAGTCACACCTCGGCTACCAGGCTGTCTGCGTTAGTTAGGAAAAAGCACTAGAAACACAAACACACAACAGGCTTATACAGGGAAAGAGTCTGCTCCACAAACGACCACCTCAACATGAATGCTCACAGACCACCAGAATGTGTCGCAGCTGTTAAACAAGCCTTTTCATCCCTGTGCAGCAGCAGCACCTAAGCACAGACACCCTGTACCTACAAGAGTGACTAGGAAATAGGAGGTGTTTGAGGGACAATATGAGGAAGGGAGGTAATGAGATGGGACGGTGCTTGGACAGTGTGGTGGTGGGATGGGACGGTGCTTGGAAAGGGTGGTGGTGGGATGGGACGGTGCTTGGACAGGGAGGTAGCGGGATGGGACGGCGGTTGGACAGGGAGGTGGTGGGATGGGACGGCGGTTGGACACGGAGGTGGTGGGATGGGATGGTGCTTGGACAGGGAGGTGGTGGGATGGCATGGTGCTTGGACAGGGAGGTGGTGGGATGGCACGTGGGATTGGGGTTGAGGAAGACCTGGGGAGTTTCACTAGATAGCAGGATCATTAGTGCCAGTGGTTTGGGAATGGTGGGGCCATAGAAGCAGCTTCAATCATCTGTGAGTAGGTGAGCAGAGGGATGAGTTGCGTCAGTGATGTGGTACAATAATCTGAAGAGATGGGTTTTGAGGGATTTCTTGAAGGCCTGAAGGTCAGGGCAGAGTTTGATAGGGCGAGGCAAGTCATTCCACAGGACTGGTGCTGCCCTTGAGAAGTCTTGGAGGCGAGAGTTGGCTGTGCATGTGTAGACCAGCAGGTGATCTCCACCTGTCATTGAACGGAGTTGTCTAGATGGGACGTGCTTGCTGAATAATGAATACATTTGGGGGGGTTGAGTTATTGAGTTATTTGAACGTGAGCGTCAGTATTTTAAACTGTATCCTGAAACGTACAGGAAGCCAATGGAGGGACCGGCAGAGGGGGGAGGTACAGGAAGCCAATGGATGGACCGGCAGAGTGGGGAGGTATAGGAAGCCAATGGAGGGACCAGCAGACTGGGGAGGTATAGGAAGCCAATGGAGGGACCAGCAGACTGGGGAGGTACAGGAAGCCAATGGAGGGACTGGCAGAGGGGGGAGGTACAGCAAGCCAGTGGAGGGACCGGCAGAGGGGGGAGGTGCAGGAAGCCAGTGGAGGAACTGGCAGAGGGGGGAGGTGCAGGAAGCCAGTGGAGGGACCAGCAGAGGGGGAGGTACTGGAAGCCAATAGAGGGACCAGCAGAGGGGGGAAGTATGTCTGGTGAGAAAAATGACCCTGGCCCCTGCATTCATTACAGATTGCAAGGGGGCAATCCAGGATTTGGAGCCAATAAGGAGCGAGTTGCAGTAATCAAGTCGTGAAATGATAAGAGCATGAACCAGCACCTTCGCGGTATCTTGCGTCAGAAAGGGGCGGACGCGGGCGATGTTCTGGAGTTGATAGTGACAGGATTTGGTCACTGTCTGGATGTGGGGAGAGAATGTTAGGTCATGGAAAGTGACACCGCGGCAGCGAGCTTGAGGTGTCGGGCTAATGAGCGTCCATTTACTCGTAGGGAGATACGTGCGATTGGTTTTTTTTGGGAGGAACAACGAGAATTTCAGTTTTGGCGAGACTGAGTTTATGGATATGGTGATCATGCCCTCCAGGCCCAGCAGCTCCTGAATGAAGGCAGCAGATGAGCAGCCCCTCTGTTGTCCTGATCTGGTAATCTCGCTTGGCACATGACTCGGGCCCATCGCACCTCTGTGTGGTGGAAATATAGGGGGTAACGGGGCTCAGTCGTCGCTGACGCTGGGGCAGCTCTGGGTGTTTATATTCCCAGATATTATGCTGGTCATCTCATTGTCCTTTACTGGAAAGACCTGTGGTTCTCATGGAATGGTCATGTCTAGATGTGGCCTGCTGGAATCTGGGTCTGGCCGCACTGTCCCACACCTCCTGCCTGGTCCTCGTTGTGTTTTCTGGGTGTCTTCCCCTTGTTAAAGCCAGTTGTGCTCTCGGTTCTGGTGTTTTCTGAAGGACCAGCCTAAACCCTGTTGATTCTGGATCCAGGGGGGGGGGTCCAGGCCATGTGTCCCTTCTGGGACCACTGCCTCAGCACTGGCTGAGTCATGGTGGTGACCTCATGCCCCAGAACTGGTTGTTCTTGGCTGTACCCCAGGTCCGCGTCTCCCTCTCTCCTACCTGGATGTGCAGGCTGGGGCCCGTCCCAGGGAGGGTGTGGGACTTAGTGTGTTGCTCTGCCGGTGCGAGGCCTGGGTGTGAGCAGCAATGCAGTCACACTGGATTTACTGAGGGACGGGACCGGGGGAAGAGGGCGGACACTCACTCTGGAGCCGTAGAGCAGACACTCACTCTGAAGGCACAGAGCAGATACTCGCACTGGAGGCACGGAGCAGACACTCGCTGTCTGAAGGCACGGAGCAGACACTCACTGTCTGAAGGCACGGAGCAGACACTCACACTGGAGGCACGGAGCAGACACTCGCACTGGAGGCGCAGAGCAGACACTCGCACTGGAGGCGCAGAGCAGACACTCACTGTCTGAAGGCACGGAGCAGACACTCACTGTCTGAAGGCACGGAGCAGACACTCACTGTCTGAAGGCACGGAGCAGACACTCACACTGGAGGCACGGAGCAGACACTCACTGTCTGAAGGCACGGAGCAGACACTCACTGTCTGAAGGCACGGAGCAGACACTCACTGTCTGAAGGCACAGAGCAGACACTCACTGTCTGAAGGCACGGAGCAGACACTCACTGTCTGAAGGCACGGAGCAGACACTCACTGTCTGAAGGCACAGAGCAGACACTCACTGTCTGAAGGCACGGAGCAGACACTCACTGTCTGAAGGCACGGAGCAGACACTCACTGTCTGAAGGCACAGAGCAGACACTCGCACTGGAGGCACGGAGCAGACACTCACTGTCTGAAGGCACGGAGCAGACACTCACTGTCTGAAGGCGCAGAGCAGACACTCGCACTGGAGGCACGGAGCAGACACTCACTGTCTGAAGGCACGGAGCAGACACTCACTGTCTGAAGGCGCAGAGCAGACACTCGCACTGGAGGCGCAGAGCAGACACTCACTGTCTGAAGGCACGGAGCAGACACTCACTGTCTGAAGGCACGGAGCAGACACTCACACTGGAGGCACGGAGCAGACACTCACTGTCTGAAGGCACGGAGCAGACACTCACTGTCTGAAGGCACGGAGCAGACACTCACTGTCTGAAGGCACGGAGCAGACACTCACTGTCTGAAGGCACAGAGCAGACACTCACTGTCTGAAGGCACGGAGCAGACACTCACTGTCTGAAGGCACGGAGCAGACACTCACTGTCTGAAGGCACAGAGCAGACACTCACTGTCTGAAGGCACAGAGCAGACACTCACTGTCTGAAGGCACGGAGCAGACACTCACTGTCTGAAGGCACGGAGCAGACACTCACTGTCTGAAGGCACAGAGCAGACACTCACTGTCTGAAGGCACGGAGCAGACACTCACTGTCTGAAGGCACAGAGCAGACACTCACTGTCTGAAGGCACGGAGCAGACACTCACTGTCTGAAGGCACAGAGCAGACACTCACTGTCTGAAGGCACAGAGCAGACACTCACTGTCTGAAGGCACGGAGCAGACACTCACTGTCTGAAGGCACGGAGCAGACACTCACTGTCTGAAGGCACAGAGCAGACACTCACTGTCTGAAGGCACGGAGCAGACACTCACTGTCTGAAGGCACGGAGCAGACACTCACACTGGAGGCACGGAGCAGACACTCACACTGGAGGCACGGAGCAGACACTCAGTGAGAGGGACCTTTGAGTTAGAGTGACAGAGACAGTCATGTTGAAGCAGAGAGACACTCAGCTGTGAGGTGGAGGTGGGGAGTCTCTGGGTCAGTTCACCAGGTCATTCTTCAAGTCTGTCTCTTGGGATTTACTGATGTCTCTCTGTCCCAGAACCTTCTCTCTGTGACGGATTTTGTGTTGGATTCACAGAACTCGCTGCTGTCTGTCTGTCTGTGCGTGAAGACTGTCCAGTATGGGGGCCAACAATATCAAGAGTGTGCCGGACACTCACACAGGTAACACACAGCTCTCATCACACACACCAAGCTGCACCGACACTCACACAGGTAACACACAGCTCTCATCACACACACCAAGCTGCACCAACACTCACACAGGTAACACACAGCTCTCATCACACACACCAAGCTGCACCGACACTCACACAGGTAACACACAGCTCTCATCACACACACCAAGCTGCACCGACACTCACACAGGTAACATACAGCTCTCATCACACACACCAAGCTGCACCGACACTCACACAGGTAACACACAGCTCTCATCACACACACCAAGCTGCACCGACACTCACACAGGTAACACACAGCTCTCATCACACACACCAAGCTGCACCGACACTCACACAGGTAACACACAGCTCTCATCACACACACTGAGCTGCACCAACACTCACACAGGTAACACACAGCTCTCATCACACACACCGAGCTGCACCAACACTCACACAGGTAACACACAGCTCTCATCACACACACCGAGCTGCACCAACACTCACACAGGTAACACACAGCTCTCATCACACACACCGAGCTGCACCGACACTCACACAGGTAACACACAGCTCTCATCACACACACCGACCTGCACCAACACTCACACAGGTAACACACAGCTCTCATCACACACACCAAGCTGCACCGACACTCACACAGGTAACACACAGCTCTCATCACACACACCGACCTGCCAACAACACTCACACAGGTAACACACAGCTCTCATCACACACACCAAGCTGCACCGACACTCACACAGGTAACACACAGCTCTCATCACACACACCATGCTGCACCAACACTCACACAGGTAACACACAGCTCTCATCACACACACCGACCTGCACCAACACTCACACAGGTAACACACAGCTCTCATCACACACACCGAGCTGCACCAACACTCACACAGGTAACACACAGCTCTCATCACACACACCAAGCTGCACCGACACTCACACAGGTAACACACAGCTCTCATCACACACACCAAGCTGCACCAACACTCACACAGGTAACACACAGCTCTCATCACACACACCAAGCTGCACCGACACTCACACAGGTAACATACAGCTCTCATCACACACACCAAGCTGCACCGACACTCACACAGGTAACACAGCTCCTCATCACACACAACAAAGCTTGCACCGACACTCACACAGGTAACAACAGCTCTCATCACACACACCAAGCTGCACCGACACTCACACAGGTAACACACAGCTCTCATCACACACACCGAGCTGCACCAACACTCACACAGGTAACACACAGCTCTCATCACACACACCGAGCTGCACCACACTCACACAGGTAACACACAGCTCTCATCACACACAACCGAGCTGCACGACACTCACACAGGTAACACACAGCTCTCATCACACACACCGACCTGCACCACACTCACACAGGTAACACACAGCTCTCATCACACACACCAAGCTGCACCGACACTCACACAGGTAACACACAGCTCTCATCACACACACCGACCTGCACCAACACTCACACAGGTAACACACAGCTCTCATCACACACCCAAGCTGCACCGACACTCACACAGGTAACACAGCTCTCATCACACACACCCGAGCCTGCACCGAACACTCACACAGGTAACACACAGCTCTCATCAACACACACCGAGCTGCACCGACACTCACGCAGGTAACACACAGCTCTCATCACACACACCAAGCTGCACCGACTCACACAGGTAACACACAGCTCTCACAACAACACCAAGCTGCACCGACACTCACACAGGTAACACACAGCTCTCATCACACACACCAAGCTGCACCGACACTCACACAGGTAACACACAGCTCTCATCACCACACACCAAGCTGCATCGACACTCACACAGGTAACACAGGCTCTCATCACACACACCAAGCTGCACCGACACTCACACAGGTAACACACAGCTCTCATCACACACACCAAGCTGCACCGACACTCACACAGGTAACATACAGCTCTCATCACACAACACCAAGCTGCACCAACACTCACACAGGTAACACACAGCTCTCATCACACACACCGAAGCTGCACCGACACTCACACAGGTAACAGCACAGCTCCATCACACACACACAAGCTGCACCAACACTCACACAGGTAACACACAGCTCTCATCACACACACCGAGCTGCACCAACACTCACACAGGTAACACACAGCTCTCACCACACACACCAAGCTGCACCGACACTCACACAGGTAACACACAGCTCTCACCACACACACCAAGCTGCACCGACACTCACACAGGTAACACACAGCTCTCATCACACACACCAAGCTGCACCGACACTCACACAGGTAACACACAGCTCTCATCACACACACCAAGCTGCACCGACACTCACACAGGTAACACACAGCTCTCACCACACACACCAAGCTGCACCGACACTCACACAGGTAACACACAGCTCTCATCACACACACCAAGCTGCACCGACACTCACACAGGTAACATACAGCTCTCATCACACACACCGAGCTGCACCGACACTCACACAGGTAACACACAGCTCTCATCACACACACCAAGCTGCACCGACACTCACACAGGTAACACACAGCTCTCATCACACACACCAAGCTGCACCGACACTCACACAGGTAACACACAGCTCTCATCACACACACCAAGCTGCACCGACACTCACACAGGTAACACACAGCTCTCATCACACACACCGAGCTGCACCGACACTCACATAGGTAACACACAGCTCTCATCACACACACCATGCTGCACCAACACTCACACAGGTAACACACAGCTCTCATCACACACACCGAGCTGCACCAACACTCACACAGGTAACACACAGCTCTCATCACACACACTGAGCTGCACCAACACTCACACAGGTAACACACAGCTCTCATCACACACACTGAGCTGCATCGACACTCACACAGGTAACACACAGCTCTCATCACACACACCGAGCTGCACCAACACTCAAACAGGTAACACACAGCTCTCATCACACACACTGAGCTGCACCAACACTCACACAGGTAACACACAGCTCTCATCACACACACCGAGCTGCACCAACACTCACACAGGTAACACACAGCTCTCATCACACACACCGAGCTGCACCAACACTCAAACAGGTAACACACAGCTCTCATCACACACACTGAGCTGCACCAACACTCACACAGGTAACACACAGCTCTCATCACACACACCGAGCTGCATCGACACTCACACAGGTAACACACAGCTCTCATCACACACACCGAGCTGCACTAACACTCACACAGGTAACACACAGCTCTCATCACACAAACCAAGCTGCACCGACACTCACACAGGTAACACACAGCTCTCATCACACACACCATGCTGCACCAACACTCACACAGGTAACACACAGCTCTCATCACACACACCGAGCTGCACCGACACTCACACAGGTAACATACAGCTCTCATCACACAAACCAAGCTGCACCGACACTCACACAGGTAACACACAGCTCTCATCACACACACCATGCTGCAACCAACACTCACACAGGTAACACACAGCTCTCATCACACACACCGAGCTGCACCGACACTCACACAGGTAACACACAGCTCTCATCACACACACCGAGCTGCACTAACACTCACACAGGTAACACACAGCTCTCATCACACACACCGAGCTGCACCGACACTCACACAGGTAACATACAGCTCTCATCACACAAACCAAGCTGCACCGACACTCACACAGGTAACACACAGCTCTCATCACACACACCATGCTGCACCAACACTCACACAGGTAACACACAGCTCTCATCACACACACCGAGCTGCACCGACACTCACACAGGTAACACACAGCTCTCATCACACACACCGAGCTGCACCGACACTCACACAGGTAACATACAGCTCTCATCACACACACCAAGCTGCACCGACACTCACACAGGTAACACACAGCTCTCATCACACACACCAAGCTGCACCGACACTCACACAGGTAACACACAGCTCTCATCACACACACCGAGCTGCACCGACACTCACACAGGTAACACACAGCTCTCATCTCACACACCGAGCTGCACCGACACTCACACAGGTAACACACAGCTCTCATCACACACACCGAGCTGCACCAACACTCACACAGGTAACACACAGCTCTCATCACACACACCAAGCTGCACCGACACTCACACAGGTAACACACAGCTCTCATCACACACACCAAGCTGCACCGACACTCACACAGGTAACACACAACTCTCATCACACACACCGAGCTGCACCAACACTCACACAGGTAACACACAGCTCTCATCACACACACCAAGCTGCACCGACACTCACACAGGTAACACACAGCTCTCATCACACACACCAAGCTGCACCGACACTCACACAGGTAACACACAGCTCTCATCACACACACCGAGCTGCACCGACACTCACACAGGTAACACACAGCTCTCATCACACACACCGAGCTGCACCAACACTCACACAGGTAACACACAACTCTCATCACACACACCGAGCTGCACCAACACTCACACAGGTAACACACAGCTCTCATCACACACACCAAGCTGCACCGACACTCACACAGGTAACACACAGCTCTCACCACACACACCAAGCTGCACAGACACTCACACAGGTAACACACAGCTCTCATCACACACACAATGCTGCACCAACACTCACACAGGTAACACACAGCTCTCACACACACACCAAGCTGCACAGACACTCACACAGCAGGTAACACACAGCTCTCATCACACACACAATGCTGCACCAACACTCACACAGGTAACACACAGCTCTCATCACACACACTGAGCTGCACTAACACTCACACAGGTAACACACAGCTCTCATCACACACACCGAGCTGCACCGACACTCACACAGGTAACACACAGCTCTCATCTCACACACCGAGCTGCACCGACACTCACACAGGTAACACACAGCTCTCATCACACACACAACGACCTGCACCGAACACTCACACAGGTAACACACAGCTCTCATCACACACACCGAGCTGCACCAACACTCACACAGGTAACACACAGCTCTCATCACACACACCAAGCTGCACCGACACTCACACAGGTAACACACAGCTCTCATCACACACAACAAGCTGCACCGACACTCACACAGGTAACACACAGCTCTCACCACACACACCAAGCTGCACCGACACTCACACAGGTAACACACAGCTCTCATCACACACACCAAGCTGCACCGACACTCACACAGGTAACACACAGCTCTCATCACACACACCAAGCTGCACCGACACTCACACAGGTAACACACAGCTCTCATCACACACACCGAGCTGCACCGACACTCACACAGGTAACACACAGCTCTCATCACACACACCATGCTGCACCACACACTCACACACACAGGTAACACACAGCTCTCATCACACCACACTGAGCTGCACCACACTCACACACAGGTAACACACAGCTCTCATCACACACACCGAGCTGCACCAACACTCACACAGGTAACACACAGCTCTCATCACACACACACTGAGCTGCACCAACACTCACACAGGTAACACACAGCTCTCATCACACACACCGAGCTGCACCAACACTCACACAGGTAACACACAGCTCTCATCACACACACTGAGCTGCATCGACACTCACACAGGTAACACACAGCTCTCATCACACACACCGAGCTGCACCAACACTCAAACAGGTAACACACAGCTCTCATCACACACACCAAGCTGCACCGACACTCACACAGGTAACACACAGCTCTCATCACACACACCGAGCTGCACCAACACTCACACAGGTAACACACAGCTCTCATCACACACACCGAGCTGCACCGACACTCACACAGGTAACACACAGCTCTCATCACACACACCGAGCTGCACCAACACTCACACAGGTAACACACAGCTCTCATCACACACACCGAGCTGCACCAACACTCACACAGGTAACACACAGCTCTCATCACACACACCAAGCTGCACCGACACTCACACAGGTAACACACAGCTTCATCATCACCACACCAAGCTGCACCGACACTCACACAGTACAAACACAGCTCTCATCACACACACCGAGCTGCACCGATAGTCACACAGGTAACACACAGCTCTCATCACACAAACCAAGCTGCACCGACACTCACACAGGTAACACACAGCTCTCATCACACACACCGAGCTGCACCGACACTCACACAGGTAACACACAGCTCTCATCACACACACGAGCCGACGCACCAAGCACTCAACACACAGGTAACACACAGCTCTCATCACACACACCGAGCTGCACCAACACTCACACAGGTAACACACAGCTCTCATCACACACACCAAGCTGCACCGACACTCACACAGGTAACACACAGCTCTCATCACACACACCAAGCTGCACCGACACTCACACAGGTAACACACAGCTCTCATCACACACACCGACCTGCACCGACACTCACACAGGTAACACACAGCTCTCATCACACACACCGAGCTGCACCGATAGTCACACAGGTAACACACAGCTCTCATCACACACACCGACCTGCACCGACACTCACACAGGTAACACACAGCTCTCATCACACACACCGAGCTGCACCGATAGTCACACAGGTAACACATAACTCTCCTCACACACACACACACACAGGTAACACACAACTCTCCTCACACACACACAGGTAACACACAACTCTCCTCACACACACACACACACACACACACACAGGTAACACACGGCTCTCATCACACACGTCCTTCCCTCCGTTATTTGCTGACCTCGCTGTGTTGTGTCAATAGGAGGTTTTTGTGACAAATGTCCTTTATCTTCTCCAGAATCAAGTAAGGACCTTTCCCCTCCTCCTCCTCCTCCTGCACCGTGTACAAGCCGCATGTCTCTCCTACATCTTCCCCCACAAGAGACAGCTTCTACACTCCCCTGGGGAGCCCAGAACATAATCCTACTCCAATGGATACGAGCCCCTCCCCTGAGGATCCAGGCCCCTCCCCTGAACATCTCTCTGCGCATCACGAGCACTATAGGAGAGAGGAGACATGGGGGGCGCCTTTCAGCAGAGCCATGGAGAGAATCCAGCGAGCCGCGGAGGCCCTTGGACACATGCACAGCCAACTGGGGGTCCTCTTATCACCCAAACCAGTCAGTGAGGGGCCCCGGATCGTGGATTCCGCCCTGGGATGGGAAAAACGCCTGGGAGAAGTGCGGAAAGACCTGACGATTGGACTCCATGAAATGGGAATCCTGAAGCAAAAATACCAGGCTCTGACCACAGGTTACACAGACATGTCCCCCCCTGTGATTCCATATACACCAGCATGTCCCCCCCTGTGATTCCATCTACACCAGCATGTCCCCCCCTGTGATTCATATACACCGACATGTCCCCCCTGTGATTCCATATACACACGACATGTCCCCCCTGTGATTCCATATACACTACCGACATGTCCCCCTGTGATTCCATATACACCGACATGTCCCCCTGTGATTCCATATACACCGACATGTCCCCCCCTGTGATTCCATATACACCGACATGTCCCCCTGTGATTCCATATACACCGACATGTCCCCCCCTGTGATTCCATATACACGACATGTCCCCCCCTGTGATTCCATATACACCGACATGTCCCCCCCTGTGATTCCATATACACCGACATGTCCCCCCTGTGATTCCATATACACCAGCATGTCCCCCCCTGTGATTCCATCTACACCAGCATGTCCCCCCTGTGATTCCATATACACCGACATGTCCCCCCCCTGTGATTCCATATACACCGACATGTCCCCCCTGTGATTCCATATACACCGACATGTCCCCCCCTGTGATTCCATATACACCGACATGTCCCCCCCTGTGATTCCATATACACCGACATGTCCCCCCCTGTGATTCCATATACACCGACATGTCCCCCCCTGTGATTCCATATACACCGACATGTCCCCCCTGTGATTCCATATACACCGACATGTCCCCCCCTGTGATTCCATCTACACCGACATGTCCCCCCCTGTGATTCCATCTACACAGACATGTCCCCCCCTGTGATTCCATATACACCGACATGTCCCCCCATGTGATTCCATATACACCGACATGTCCCCCCCCTGTGATTCCATATACACCGACATGTCCCCCCCTGTGATTCATCTACACCGACATGTCCCCCCCGTGATTCCATATACACCGACATGTCCCCCCCTGTGATTCCATATACACCGACATGTCCCCCCTGTGATTCCATATACACCGACATGTCCCCCCCTGTGATTCCATATACACCGACATGTCCCCCCCTGTGATTCCATATACACCGACATGTCCCCCTGTGATTCCATATACACCGACATGTCCCCCCCTGTGATTCCATATACACCAGCATGTCCCCCCCCTGTGATTCCATCTACACCAGCATGTCCCCCCTGTGATTCCATATTACACCGACATGTCCCCCCTGTGATTCCATATACACAGACATGTCCCCCCCTGTGATTCCATATACACCGACATGTCCCCCCCTGTGATTCCATATACACCGACATGTCCCCCCTGTGATTCCATATACACCGACATGTCCCCCCCTGTGATTCCATATACACCGACATGTCCCCCCCTGTGATTCCATATACCCGACATGTCCCCCCTGTGATTCCATATACACCGACATGTCCCCCCCTGTGATTCCATATACACCGACATGTCCCCCTGTGATTCCATATACACCGACATGTCCCCCCCTGTGATTCCATATACACCGACATGTCCCCCCCTGTGATTCCATATACACCAGCATGTCCCCCCCTGTGATTCCATCTACACCAGCATGTCCCCCCCTGTGATTCCATATACACCGACATGTCCCCCCCTGTGATTCCATATACACAGACATGTCCCCCCCTGTGATTCCATATACACCGACATGTCCCCCTGTGATTCCATATACACCGACATGTCCCCCCCTGTGATTCCATATACACCGACATGTCCCCCCCTGTGATTCCATATACACCGACATGTCCCCCCTGTGATTCCATCTACACCGACATGTCCCCCCCCCGTGATTCCATATACACCGACATGTCCCCCTGTGATTCCATATACACCGACATGTCCCCCCCTGTGATTCCATATACACCAGCATGTCCCCCCCTGTGATTCCATCTACACCGACATGTCCCCCCCTGTGATTCCATCTACACCGGCATGTCCCCCCCTGTGATTCCATATACACCGACATGTCCCCCCCTGTGATTCCATATACACCAGCATGTCCCCCCCTGTGATTCCATATACACCAGCATGTCCCCCCCTGTGATTCCATATACACCAGCATGTCCCCCCTGTGATTCATCTACACCGACATGTCCCCCCCTGTGATTCCATACACACAGACATGTCCCCCCCTGTGATTCCATACACACAGACATGTCCCCCCTGTGATTCCATATACACCGACATGTCCCCCCAGTGATTCCATATACACCAGCATGTCCCCCCTGTGATTCCATCTACACCGACATGTCCCCCCTGTGATTCCATATACACTGACATGTCCCCCCCTGTGATTCCATATACACCGACATGTCCCCCCTGTGATTCCATATACACCGACATGTCCCCCTGTGATTCCATATACACCGACATGTCCCCCCTGTGATTCCATCTACACCGACATGTCCCCCCCTGTGATTCCATATACACCGACATGTCCCCCCCTGTGATTCCATATACACCGACATGTCCCCCCCTGTGATTCCATATACACCGACATGTCCCCCCTGTGATTCCATATACACCAGCATGTCCCCCCCTGTGATTCCATATACACCGACATGTCCCCCCTGTGATTCCATATACACCAGCATGTCCCCCCCTGTGATTCCATATACACCAGCATGTCCCCCCTGTGATTCCATATACACCGACATGTCCGCTTGTGATTCCATATACACCGACATGTCCCCCTGTGATTCCATATACACCAGCATGTCCCCCCTGTGATTCCATATACACCAGCATGTCCCCCCCTGTGATTCCAAATACATCGACATGTCCTCCCTGTGATTCCATATACACCAGCATGTCCCCCCCTGTGATTCCATATACACTGACATGTCCCCCCTGTGATTCCATATACACCAGCATGTCCCCCCCGTGATTCCATATACACCAGCATGTCCCCCTGTGATTCCATATACACCAGCATGTCCCCCCCGTGATTCCATATACACCAGCATGTCCCTCCCCCCTGTGATTCCATATACACCAGCATGTCCCCCCCCTGTGATTCCATATACACCAGCATGTCCCCCCCGTGATTCCATATACACCAGCATGTCCCTCCCCCCTGTGATTCCATATACACCAGCATGTCCCCCCCCTGTGATTCCATATACACCAGCATGTCCCCCCCTGTGATTCCATATACACTGACATGTCCCCCTGTGATTCCATATACACCGACATGTCCCCCCTGTGATTCCATATACACCGACATGTCCCCCTGTGATTCCATATACACAGACATCTCCCCCTGTGATTCCATATACACAGACATGTCCCCCCTGTGATTCCATATACACCGACATGTCCCCCCCTGTGATTCCATATACACAGACATGTCCCCCCTGTGATTCCATCTACACCGACAATGTCCCCCCTGTGATTCCATATACACAGACATGTCCCCCTCTGTGATTCCATCTACACCGACATGTCCCCCCTGTGATTCCATATACACTGACATGTCCCCCCCTGTGATTCCATATACACCGACATGTCCCCCCTGTGATTCCATATACACAGACATGTCCCCCCTGTGATTCCATATACACCGACATGTCCCCCCCTGTGATTCCATATACACCGACATGTCCCCCCTGTGATTCCATATACACTGACATGTCCCCCTGTGATTCCATATACACTGACATGTCCCCCCTGTGATTCCATATACTCCAGCATGTCCCCCCTGTGATTCCATATACTCCAGCATGTCCCCCCTGTGATTCCATATACACCGACATATCCTCTTTCCCTGTGACATTTCTGCATGGCTGTATGTTTATATGCTGTCACGCCCTCTGGTGGTTCGTGGAGCTCTCTGCATCCTGTCAGATCTCCCATCTCTCCGGTGGCCAGGGTGGTTCCTCTTTTTCATTGTTTTGATGGAGCTGCTCTTCTGCCATTCATAATGTTGTGCATTGTGTTTATACTGTCTGGCGATTCCAGTCCACCCTCTTGTTTCAGGCAAATAGGGTTCTTAGACCCGGTATATAAGGACAGGTCACATGTGTTAATACCACTTCCTTGACCCCCATTCTTCCACCAGCAGACTCTCGTCATGCCTTCCTCCAGTCATCAGACGGAGCTTAAGGACCGGGACACGTAGAGAGCCTGCTAACGCCCCCAGTAATAAGACGAGGCTGTAGATCTGAGGATTTTCAGGGTCAAAATGGAACTGGTTTTATTGTGGACAGGCACAGATATTTATACGTTCAAACATGGGTCATTTACAAACACAAAACCACCCCTAGAAAATGGTGTGAGGGATCCCCATGTTACTGCTCCTTCTGCTTCACCGCATTTGGGACATAATTTGACAGATAAACATTTGCTCAACATTCCTACACAAGACAGGACAATGACAGTCGTAGATGGTAAACAAGATTACAGTCTAAAACAGCAGATAATGTGGCAGTGTTTGCTTGACAAACAGATTAACATAACTACTCAAATATACAGCAGATAGCGACAGATACGCATGGAACATAACGATAGACAGACAATAACATTATTCATACATAACACAGATTACGCAAACACCCTGCACCCTACAGACACAGAGTGACGTCAACACAGGAGAGGGCAGGGAAATAATATAGGACATCAGGCCTGCACCTCCCAAATACATCTCCAGGGCCACAGTGACGCACGTCGCAGACCTCCTCTTCCCCTTGTGCTCTGTTGTTATGTCTCATCGCGTTCCTGCTATATTTTAGGAACTCCTGGCTCTGTATATTGATTTATCCAGGTTTCTCTGCTTCTTGGTCCTGGCTTTTGTGATATAATATTTTGGGAATAATCATAGACTTCAAACTAAGTAACAATGTGCAATGTCAAACAGCAGCCGCCAAGGCCAGCAAAGTACTGGCATGCATTAAAAGGGGAGTTCACTCACGGGATGAAAACATAATTTTGCCTCTGTATAAATCAATGGTCAGGCCGCACCTTGAATATGCCGTGTGATTTTGGGCACCTGTCTTAAAAAAAGATATTATAGCGCTAGAAAAAGTGCAGAGACGGGCAACTAAATTAATAAGGGGAATGGAAGGGTTAAGTTATGAGGAAAGACTAACAAGCTTAAACCTGTTTAGTTTAGAGAAAAGGCGCCTTAGAGGGGATCTGATAACCTTATATAAATATATACGGGGCCTTAGAGGGGATCTGATAACCTCATATAAATATATACGGGGCCATTATCAACCATTGTCTGATAACCTATTCATTAACAGGACTATACATAGGACAAGGGTCATCCATTTAGACTGGAAGAAAGAAAATTTAGCTTAAAGCATAGGAAGGGTTATTTTACGGTGAGAACAATAAAGCTGTGGAATTCTCTGCCTGTTGAGGTGGTTGGGTCAGAGTCTGTACAGACTTTTAAAAAACGACTGGATGACTTCCTGCAGACACAGAATATTAAGGGTTATAATATTTAATATGTGGGTAAAAGCTTCTTGATCCAAGGAGAAATCTGACGCCATCTGGGGTCAAGAAGGAATTTTTTCCCAGTATGTTGCATATTGGAGCATTTCAGACAGGGCTTTTTGCCTTCTTTTGGATCAACAGCAGTAGGTTATGTGGGAGAGGCTGAACCCGATGGACGCATGTCTTTTTTCAGCCTATGTAACTATGTAGCCCAGCTCTGTGTTATCGGCCGTGCCTGGTCATACGTTTATGTGTGTGTGTCTCCTGTCCTAGACCAAGGCTTGTGTATCTGGATATTCTTTGTGTAAACCCTGTTGATATCGGGCCATGTAAGGAGCGGCTGAGGAGGGGTTTCTGCCTGTGTGTGGTTACTCTGCGTGCTGGGTTATAGACGCACCGCTACATGTCAGTGTTATTTATGGGGGGGGCATCTGTCTCACAAAATCCACAATTTAAAGTGAACATTGTAACAAGATAATGAGGTGTCTGTCTGTCCGTGTGCTGTTCTGGGGAAGATAATGAGGTGTCTGTCTGTCCGTCTGCTGCTCGTGGGGCAGATAACGAGGTGTCTGTCCGTGTGCTGCTCTGGGGAAGATAATGAGGTGTCTGTCTGTCCGTGTGCTGCTCGTGGGGCAGATAACAAGGTGTCTGTCTGTCCGTCTGCTGCTCTGGGGAAGATAATGAGGTGTCTGTCTGTCCGTGTGCTGCTCTGGGGAAGATAATGAGGTGTCTGTCTGTCCGTGTGCTGCTCGTGGGGCAGATAATGAGGTGTCTGTCTGTCTGTCCGTGTGCTGCTCTGGGGAAGATAATGAGGTGTCTGTCTGTCCGTCTGCTGCTCGTGGGGCAGATAATGAGGTGTCTGTCTGTCCGTCTGCTGCTCGTGGGGCAGATAAGGTGCTGTAATCATGGAGCGTGTTAACTGTTAACTAGATGGAGCTACGTTTGGGTTCTCCTTGGGTTTGAACCTTCTTCAGGCTCTGATAGGGCTGGAACGTTGCTGCATCCATTAAATCTGCTCCATATGAAGAGCTGGGACTGGTTTGCTGCTCCTGGCCGTTGTGGACACCAGGTGACTTGGGCCGGTGACCCATAGCACATGTCAGTTGTGGAAGTTGCATCCTCTTTGTTGGCCACCAGGTGGCGGCAGGGTTGAGCGTCGTGTTCCTGATAAATCGGTTTGAGCACAAAACCTCCCTCCCCTTTACCCGCGTCTCCCTCCCCTGCGCGTTTCTCCCCTTTACCCGCGTCTCCCTCCCCTGCACGTTTCTCCCCTTTACCCGCGTGTCCCTCCCCTGCGCGTTCCTCCCCTTTACCCGCGTCTCCCTCCCCCGCACGTTTCTCCCCTTTACCCGCGTCTCCCTCCCCTGCGCGTTTCTCCCCTTTACCCGCGTCTCTCCCGCAACGTTTCTCCCCTTTACCCGCGTCTCCCTCCCCCGCACGTTTCTCCCCTTTACCCGCGTCTCCTTCCCCTGCGCGTTTCTCCCCTTTACCCGCGTCTCCCTCCCCTGCGCGTTTCTCCCCTTTACCCGCGCGTTCCCTCCCTCGCACATTTCTCCCCTTTACCCGCGTCTCCCTCCCCTGCGCGTTTCTCCCTTTACCGACGTCTCCCTCCCCGCACGTTTCCTCCCTTTACCCGCGTGTCCCTCCCCTGCGCGTTTCTCCCCTTTACCCGCGTCTCCCTCCCCCGCACGTTTCTCCCCTTTACCCGCGTCTCCCTCCCCTGCGCGTTTCTCCCCTTTACCCGCGTCTCCCTCCCCTGCGCGTTTCTCCCTTTACCGCCGCGTCTCCCTCCCCGCACGTTTCTCCCCTTTACCCGCGTCTCCCTCCCCTGCGCGTTTCTCCCCTTTAACCCGCGTCTCCCTCCCCTGCGCGTTTCTCCCCTTACCCGCGTGTCCTCCCCTGCGCGTTTCTCCCTTTACCTGCGTCTCCCTCCCCTGCGCGTTTCTCCCTTTACCCGCGTGTCCCTCCCCTGCGCGTTTCTCCCCTTTACCCGCGTCTCCCTCCCCTGCGCGTTTCTCCCCTTTACCTGCGTCTCCCTCCCCTGCGCGTTTCTCCCCTTTACCCGCGTCTCCCTCCCCTGCACGTTTCTCCCCTTTACCCGCGTGTCCCTCCCCCACACGTTTCTCCCCTTTACCCTCGTGTCCCTCCCCTGCGCGTTTCTCCCCTTGATCCGCGTGTCCCTCCCCTGCGCATTTCTCCCCTTGATCCGCGTGTCCCTCCCCTGCACGTTTCTCCCCTTTACCCGCGTCTCCCTCCCCTGCGCGTTTCTCCCCTTTACCCGCGTGTCCTCCTGCACGTTTCTCCCTTTACCCGCGTGTCCCTCCCCTGCGCGTTTCTCCCCTTTACCCGCGTCTCCCTCCCCTGCGCGTTTCTCCCCTTTACCCGCGTGTCCCTCCCCTGCACGTTTCTCCCCTTTACCCGCGTGTCCCTCCCCTGCGCGTTTCTCCCCTTTACCCGCGTGTCCCTCCCCTGCACGTTTCTCCCCTTTACCTGCGTGTCCCTCCCCTGCGCGTTCCTCCCCTTTACCCGCGTGTCCCTCCCCTGCGCGTTTCTCCCCTTGATCCGCGTGTCCCTCCCCTGCACGTTTCTCCCCTTTAGTCGCGTGTCCCTCCCCTGCGCATTTCTCCCCTTGATCCGCGTGTCACTCCCCTGCGCGTTTCTCCCCTTTACCCACATGTCCCTCGATTCTCCGATATGTCCATTTCTCGCTATATCGGGATATATATCGGCAGCTAACTCATATCTCCTGACCTGCAGGAGAAACGCTGAGATCCGATGCAGAGAGAGGACCTGGCAGAGACATTCAGGTGAGACCCCTAAACAATGCAATGTGACAGCTAAATAGTGAGAGAGGTGCCAGGGCTTCAATCTTTATGTGGTTGAAGGAAAGTCAACCCATGAACAGGAACATTGAACTGCCTCTTCAATATATGCTGGCGCCTCTGATACCTTCTTTGACAGTTGCTCTTATACCTCCACTGATAGCTCCACTAGTGGCTCCTCTGATGGCTCCTCTGATAGCTCCACTGATGGCTTCACTAGTGACTCCTGTGATGGCTCCACTGATGGCTCCACTAGTGGCTCCTCTGATGACTCCTCTGATAGCTCTACTGATGGCTTCACTAGTGGCTCCTCTGATGGCTCCACTGATGGCTCCACTAGTGGCTCCTCTGATAGCTCCACTGATGGCTCCTCTAGTGGCTCCACTAGTGGCTCCTCTGATGGCTCCACTAGTGGCTCCTCTGATGGCTCCACTGATGGCTCCACTAGTGGCTCCTCTGATAACTCCACTGATGGTTCCACTAGTGGCTCCTCTGATAACTCCTCTGATAGCTCCACTGATGGCTTCACTAGTGACTCCTCTGATGGCTCCACTAGTGGCTCCTCTGATAACTCCTCTGATAACTCCACTGATGGCTTCACTAGTGGCTTCTCTGATAGCTCCACTGATGGCTCCACTAGTGGCTCCTCTGATAACTTCACTGATGGTTCCACTACTGGCTCCTCTGATGGCTCCACTAGTGGCTCCTCTGATAACTCCTCTGATAGCTCCACTGATGGCTTCACTAGTGGCTCCTCTGATAACTCCTCTGATAGCTCCACTGATGGCTTCACTAGTGGCTCCACTAGTGGCTCCTCTGATGGTTCCACTAGTGGCTACTCTGATAACTCCTCTGATAGCTCCACTGATGGCTTCACTAGTGGCTCCTCTGATAACTCCACTGATGGTTCCACTAGTGGCTCCTCTGATGACTCCACTAGTGGCTCCTCTGATAACTCCTCTGATAGCTCCACTGATGGCTTCACTAGTGGCTCCCCTGATAGCTCCACTGATGGCTCAACTAGTGGCTCCTCTGATAACTCCACTGATGGTTCCACTACTGGCTCCTCTGATGGCTCCACTAGTGGCTCCTCTGATAACTCCTCTGATAGCTCCACTGATGGCTTCACTAGTGGCTCCTCTGATAACTCCTCTGATAGCTCCACTGATGGCTTCACTAGTGGCTCCTCTGATGGCTCCACTGATGGCTCCACTAGTGGCTCCTCTGATGGCTCCACTAGTGGCTCCTCTGATGGCTCCACTGATGGCTCCACTAGTGGCTACTCTGATAACTCCACTGATGGCTCCACTAGTGGCTCCTCTGATACCTCCTCTGATGGCTCTAATGATAGCTCCTCTTATACCTCCTCTGATTGCTCCTGTGATTGCTCCTGTGATGGCTCCACCGATGGCTCCTGTGATGGCTACTCTGATGGCGCCTCTGAAGGCTTCTCTGATGGCTCCTCTGATGGCTCCTCTGATTGCTCCTCTGATGGCTCCTCTGATAGTTCCACTGATGTCTCCTCTGATGGCTTCTCTGATTGCTCCTCTGATGACTCCACTGATTGCTCCTCTGATGGCGTCTCTGATGGCTCCACTAGTGGCGCCTCTGATAACTCCACTGATGGTTCCACTAGTGGCTCCTCTGATAACTCCTCTGATGGCTCCACTAGTGGCTCCTCTGATAGCTCCTCTGATGGCTCCTCTGATGGCTCTAATGATAGCTCCTCTGATACCTCCTCTGATGGCTCTATTGATAGCTCCTCTGATACCTCCTCTGATGGCTCTATTGATAGCTCCTCTGATACCTCCTCTGATGGCTCCTGTGATTGCTCCTGTGATGGCTCCTGTGATGGCGCCACTGATGGCTCCTGTGATGGCTACTCTGATTGCTCCTCTGATAGTTCCACTGATGTCTCCTCTGATGGCTCTGATGGCTGATGTGATGGCTACTCTGATGGCACCTCTGATGGCACCTCTGACGGCTCCTCTGATGAGGCCTCTGATGGCTCCTCTGATGGCACCTCTGTTGTCTCCTCTGATGGCTCCCCTGACGTCGCCTCTGATGGTGCCTCTGATGTCACCTCTGATGGCTGCTCTGATGGTACCTCTGATGGCTCCTCTTATGGCGCCTCTGATGATGGCTCCTTTGATGGCTCCTCTGATGTCTCCTCTGATGGCTCCATTAGTGGCTCCTCTGATAGCTTCTCTGATGGCTCTAATGATAGCTCCTCTGATGGCTCTAATAATAGCTCCTCTGATACCTCCTCTGATGGCTCCTGTGATTGCTCCTGTGGTGGCTCCACTGATGGCTCCTGTGATGGCTACTCTGATGGCACCTCTGATGGCTCCTCTGATGGCTCCTCTGATGGCACCTCTGACGGCTCCTCTGACGGTGCCTCTGATGGCTCCTCTGATGGCTCCTCTGATGACTCCTCTGATTGCTCCTGTGATTGCTCCTCTGATAGTTCCACTGATGTCTCCTCTGATGGCTTCTCTGATTGCTCCTCTGATGACTCCACTGCTCCTCTGATGGCTCCTCTGATGGCACCTCTGATGGCTCCTCTGATTGCTCCTCTGATGGCACCTCTGATGGCACCTCTGATGGCTCCTCTGACGGTGCCTCTGATGGCTCCTCTGATGACTCCTCTGTTGCTCCTCTGTTGCTCCTCTGATTGGTCCTCTGATAGTTCCACTGATGTCTCCTCTGATGGCTTCTCTGATTGCTCCTCTGATGACTCCACTGCTCCTCTGATGGCTCCTCTGATGGCACCTCTGATGGCACCTCTGATGGCGCCTCTGATGGCACCTTTTATAGTTCCTCTGATGGCTCCTCTGATGGCTACTCTGATAGCACCTCTGATAACTCCCCTGGTAGCTCCCCTGGTAACTCTCCTGATGACTCTCCTGATGGCTCTCCTGATGCTCCTCTGATGGCTCCACTAGTGGCTCCTCTGTTAACTCCTCGGATAACTCCTCTGATAGCTCCTCTGATGGCGCCTCTGATGTCTCCTCTGATGGCTCCTCTGATGGCTCTAATAATAGCTCCTCTGATACCTCCTCTGATGGCTCCTGTGATTGCTCCTGTGGTGGCTCCACTGATGGCTCCTCTGATGGCTCCTCTGATGACTCCTCTGATTGCTCCTGTGATTGCTCCTCTGATAGTTCCACTGATGTCTCCTCTGATGGCTTCTCTGATTGCTCCTCTGATGACTCCACTGCTCCTCTGATGGCTCCTCTGATGGCACCTCTGATGGCTCCTCTGATTGCTCCTCTGATGGCACCTCTGATGGCACCTCTGATGGCTCCTCTGACGGTGCCTCTGATGGCTCCTCTGATGACTCCTCTGTTGCTCCTCTGTTGCTCCTCTGATTGGTCCTCCGATAGTTCCACTGATGTCTCCTCTGATGGCTTCTCTGATTGCTCCTCTGATGACTCCACTGCTCCTCTGATGGCTCCTCTGATGGCACCTCTGATGGCGCCTCTGATGGCACCTTTTATAGTTCCTCTGATGGCTCCTCTGATGGCTACTCTGATAGCACCTCTGATAACTCCCCTGGTAGCTCCCCTGGTAACTCTCCTGATGACTCTCCTGATGGCTCTCCTGATGCTCCTCTGATGGCTCCACTAGTGGCTCCTCTGTTAACTCCTCGGATAACTCCTCTGATAGCTCCTCTGATGGCGCCTCTGATGTCTCCTCTGATGGCTCCTCTGATGGCGCCTTTTGATGTCTCCTCTGACGGCGCCTCTGATGGCGCCTCTGTAGTCTCCTCTGATGTCACCTCTGAAGTCTCCTCTGATGTCGCCTCTGAAGTCTCCTCTGATGTCACCTCTGATGGCTGCTCTGATGGCTCCTCTGATGGCGCCTCTGATGGCGCCTCTGATGTCTCCTCTGATAGCTTCTCTGATGTCTCCTCTAATAGCTGCTCTGATGGCGCCTCTGATATTTCCACTGATGGCTCTACTAATGGCTCCTCTGATAGCTGCTCTGACGACGCCTCTGACAGCTCCTCTGATGACTCCTCTGATTGCTCCTCTGATAGTTCCACTGATGTCTCCTCTGATGGCTCCACTGCTCCTCTGATGGCACCTCTGATGGCACCTCTGATGGCACCTCTGATGGCTCCTCTGTTGGCACCTCTGATGGCACCTCTGACGGCTCCTCTGATGAGGCCTCTGATGTCTCCTCTGATAGCTTCTCTGATAGCTCCTATGATGACGCCTCTGATGGCGCTTCTGATGGCTCCTCTGATGGCGCCTCTGATGGCTCATCTGATGTATCCTCTGATGGCTCCTCTGATAGCGCCTCTGATAGCTCCTCTGACGTCTACTCTGATGGCGTCTCTAATATCTCCTCTGACGTCTCCTCTGATGGCTCTTCCAATGGCGTCTCAGATGGCTCCTCTGATTTCTCCTCTGATAGCTCCTCTGATGGCTCCTCTGATGGCTTCTCTGATGGCGCCTCTGATGTCTCCTCTGATGGCTCCTCTGATGGCTTCTCTGATAGCGCCTCTGATGGCTCCTCTGATGGCTCCTCTGATGTCTCCTCTGATGTCTCCTCTGATAGCTCCTCTGATGTCTCCTCTGATAGCCCCTCTGATGTCTCCTCTGATGGCTCCTCTGATGACTTCTCTGATGGCGCCTCTGATGTCTCCTCTGATGGCTCCTCTGATGGCTTCTCTGATAGCGCCTCTGATGGCTCCTCTGATGGCCCCTCTGATGTCTCCTCTGATGTCTCCTCCGATAGCTCCTCTGATGTCTCCTCTGATAGCCCCTCTGATGTCTCCTCTGATGGTACCTCTGATAGCTCATCTGATGGCTCCTCTGATGGCTCCTCTGATGACTTCTCTGATAGCACCTCTGATGGCTCCTCTGATGGCTCCTCTGATGACTTCTCTGATAGCGCCTCTGATGGCTCCTCTGATGGCTCCTCTCATGTCTCCTTGATGTCTCCTCTGATAGCTCCTCTGATAGCTCCTCTGATGGCTCCTCTGAGGGCTCCTCTTATGGCCCTTCTAATGGCGCCTCTGATGGCTTCTCTTATAGCACCTCTGATAGCTCCTCTGATGTCACCTCTGATAGCTCCTCTGATGGCTCCTCTTATGGCTCTTCTAATGGTGCCTCTGATGGCTTCTCTGATAGCTCCTCTGATAGCTCCTCTGATGACTCCTCTTATGGCTCTTCTAATGGCGCCTCTGATAGCTCCTCTGATGGCTCCTCTGATGACTTCTCTGATAGCGCCTCTGATGGCTCCTCTGATGGCTCCTCTCATGTCTCCTCTCATGTCTCCTCTGATAGCTCCTCTGATAGCTCCTCTGAGGGCTCCTCTTATGGCCCTTCTAATGGCGCCTCTGATGGCTTCTCTTATAGCGCCTCTGATAGCTCCTCTGATGTCACCTCTGAAAGCTCCTCTGATATCTCCTCTGATAGTACCTCTGATAGCTCCTCTGATGGCTCCTCTTATGGCTGTTCTAATGGCGCCTCTGATGGCTCCTCTGATGGCTCCTCTTATGGCTCTTCTAATGGTTCCTCTGATGGCTTCTCTGATAGCTCCTCTGATGACTCCTCTTATGGCTCTTCTAATGGCGCCTCCGATAGCTCCTCTGATGGCTCCTCTGATGGCTTCTCTGATAGCTCCTGTGGCAGATTAGATCTGTATTTCTATCTATATAAGGGTCTGCCTGTGTATATGTGTCTATGTGCCTGTTTATACCTATCTCCTCCATATAGAGTCATATTCATATTTGTGTCTGACCATTTGGGAAGCTTTTCCCTGTGTCCAAAGCTGTTGAGGGTGAGTGCTAAAATGTAATTAAAATGGTTAGCTTTCTCCCCTGGGGGGAGGATATAACACGTAGCTGTAAAAGGGAATGTCTTTTGTGAACTGACATATCGTGTAGCCTGATAGTCGCACCTTGGAAGCCAACCCGGCACCAAGAGTTAGGCCCTATCTTCAAAGACAAGAAGCACATCCTTGATCCCTGGGGGAAGATGGACACCTTTGGGCAATTAAAGATTAATAACAAGCGTACTTAGCATGCTCTGGAGAAGGGAACTCTGGGATATGTAGTGCAGGAGGCTGGGCCATTTGTGGGTGGGTTTTGGAAGGACCAGGAAGTGTATAAATTCTGAAAACTGGCCATGTGCTTTGGCTGATCACTTGGGGTACATTCGAAAGATGACTGATCTGTCCATGCTTCTATCTCCAGGAGCCATCGATGCTAGCTTACTGAGTAGTCTGTCGTAAGTAAGGCTCTGTGGTTAACCCTTTTCTTTTATTTGCTGTGTAGTGTGTAATTGACTCATTCTAGCTATAATTTTTCCTGTAACAAATGCACTGTGATTATATATAGCTTTGTTCTATATCATAAATAAATAACCTATTTAAGTTCTGCTTCTGGCTGATGAGATCCACGCTAACGAAGAGATTGGGAGTATTGCTATTTGCTTTAAACTCGGTTATATATAAGAAACTGCGAGTTGCGGTCGCCGGGGACGGCAGGGATTGTGGGGTCGGCAGTCACTGTCCGAGTCTAGGGTAGGCAGATAGTGCGGTTGCTTAGCCCTGCGTCTCCCGTTGCGACGCTCGTAGTGTCCATGAGGACTGGTGGCAACGTAACTAATAGAATAGGAAAGTGAGCTCAGGGATTGTGGGAGACGTAGTCATTACCCACTTCAAGAGAAGATTTGTACTGCGCTGCAATCTTGGGATCATTGTATCGTGCTCTGCGCCCTGTTGTGAGAGAGAAGTGCGTAGAGACAGATAGTGGGTGGCGCAACCCGGCGTCTTTCGCAGCAGCGTGCGTAGTGGTCATGACAGCTCCTCTGATAGCTCCTCTGATAGCTCCTCTGATGTCACCTCTGATAGCTGCTCTGATGTCTCCTCTGATAGTACCTCTGATAGCTCCTCTGATCGCGCCGCATGGCGTTTCTCTGCCGGTGCAATCTCACTATCGTTGTCCAGGAAACCGCCAAGTGACAGGCATCTCCACCTCCAGACAGGAACAAAACACCTGGAGGGGCTGAAAGGGAAAGGAGAGACACGAGAAGACCCCCACTACTTGCAAGACAGGAGAGCGCCGAAACCCAGGAAACAGGAAGAGAGTGCAGAGCATGAGAGACTGCAAGGTGAGAGATACCAGCGTACACGAGACCCCCTGCAAGGGGTAAGCATTGGCGGCTGAGCCAAAAGGTACCAGATACACTGGAAGATGCTCTGAACAGCTGTGAGATGCTCTGCTTGGCTGTGCTTGATGTGTGTTGCTCTGCATGCCTGTGAAATGCTTCACATGGCTTTGAGATGCTCTGCATGGCTGTGCTCGATGTGAGATGCTTTGCTTGGCTGTGATTGATGTGAGATGCTCCGCACAAATCTGAGATGCTCTGCGGCTCTGATTGATATGAGTTGCTCTGCGTAGCTCTGCTTTATGTGAGATGCTCTGCGTGACTGTGAGATGCTGTGCACTGGTGTGAGATGCTCTGCACAGCTGTGATTGACGTGGCATGTTCTGCGCAGCTGTAACTGACGTGAGATGCTCTGCGTGGCTGTGAGATTGTCTGCGCGGCTGCGAGATTCTCTGTGCGGCTTTGAGATGCTCTGTGTGGCTGTGAGTTTCTCTGCACGGCTGTGAAATTCTAGGCGTGGCAGCAACATGCTCTGCATGGCTGTGACATGCTCTGCGGGGTTGTAAGATTCTCTGCGCAGCTGTGCGTGGCTGTGACATGCTCTGCACGGCTTTAAGATTCTCTGCGCGGCTATGAGATTTTCTGCGGGAATGTGAGATTCGCTGTGGGGTTGTGATATGCTTTGCGCAGCTTTAGGATGCTCTGCGCAGCTGTGACATGCTCTGCGCGGCTGTGACATGTTCTGCGCGGCTGTGAGTGGTTGTTTCTTTGTCCTCAGTTCGAATCCTTCAGCTGGAGAAAGAAAAGAAAACGTTAAGCGAGAAAATCACAGAGTTAAAGGTAAAATACCTGCACCCCCTATTATACCTGAACCACCTGTTACACCTGCACCCCCTGTTACACCTGCACCCCCGTTATACCTGAACCACCTGTTACACCTGCACCACCTGTTACACCTGCACCTCCTGTTACACCTGAACCACCTGTTACATCTGCACCCCCTGTTACACCTTAACCACCTGTTACACCTGCACCCCCTGTTATACCTGAACCACCTGTTACACCTGCACGCCCTGTTACACCTGAACCACCTGTTACACCTGCACCCCCTGTTACACCTGTACCCCGTTACACCTGAACCACCTGTTACACCTGCACCCTGTTACACCTGAACCACCTGCACCCCGTTACACCTGCACCCCGTTACACCTGTACCCTCTGTTACACCTGTACCCTGTTACACCTGCACTTCATGTTACACCTGCACCACCTGTTACACCTGTACTCCCTGTTACACCTGCACCTCATTACACCTGCACCACCTATTACACTTGCACCCCATTACACCTGCACCACCTGTTACACCTGCACCCCTTACACCTGCACCCCTGTTACACCTGTACTCCTTGTTACACCTGCACCTCGTTACACCTTCACCACCTGTTACACCTGCACCCCGTTACACCTGTACTCCCTGTTACACCTGCACCTCGTTACACCTGTACTCCCTGTTACACCTGCACCTCGTTACACCTTCACCACCTGTTACAATGGCACCCCTTACACCTGCACTCCCTGTTACACCTGCACTCCCTGTTACGCTGTGACCCGCACCCCGTTACACCTGCACCACCTGTTACACCTGCACCTCCTGTTACACCTGAACTCCCTGTTACACCTGCACCGCCATTACAGCTGCACTCCCTGTTACACCTGCACTCCCTGTTACGCTGTGACCTTCACCCCATTACACCTGCACCTCCTGTTACACCTGCACCGCCGTTACAGCTGCACTCCCTGTTACGCTGTGACCTGCACCCCCTGTTACACCTGCACTCCATTACACCTGCACCACCTGTTACACCTGCACCTCCTGTTACACCAGCACTCCGTGTTACACCTGTACCCTCTGTTACACCTGCACCTCCTGTTACACCTGCACTCTCTGTTACACCGGCACCCCGTTATACCTGCACTACCTGTTACACCTGCACCCCGTTACACCTGCACCCGTTACACCTGTACCCTCTGTTACACCTGTACCCTGTTACACCTGCACTCTCTGTTACACCTGCACCGCCGTTACAGCTGCACTCCCTGTTACGCTGTGACCTGCACCCCCTGTTACACCTGCACTCCATTACACCTGCACCACCTGTTACACCTGCACCTCCTGTTACACCAGCACTCCGTGTTACACCTGTACCCTCTGTTACACCTGCACCTCCTGTTACACCTTCACTCTGTTACACCGGCACCCCGTTACACCTGCACTACCTGTTACACCTGCACCCCGTTACACCTGCACCCGTTACACCTGTACCCTCTGTTACACCTGTACCCTGTTACACCTGCACTCCCTGTTACACCTGCACCGCCGTTACAGCTGCACTCCCTGTTACGCTGTGACCTGCACCCCCTGTTACACCTGCACTCCATTACACCTGCACCACCTGTTACACCTGCACCTCCTGTTACACCAGCACTCTGTGTTACACCTGTACCCTCTGTTACACCTGCACCTCCTGTTACACCTTCACTCTGTGTTACACCGGCACCCCGTTACACCTGCACCCGTTACACCTGTACCCTCTGTTACACCTGTACCCTGTTACACCTGCACTCCATGTTACACCTGCACTCCGTTACACCTGCACCCCGTTACACCTGTACCCTCTGTTACACCTGTACCCTGTTACACCTGCACTCCATGTTACACCTGCACTCCGTTACACCTGCACCCCGTTACACCTGCACCACCTGTTACACCTGTACTTCCTGTTACAACTGCACCTCGTTACACCTTCACCACCTGTTACACATGCACCCCCTTACACCTGCACCCCGTTACACCTGTACTCCCCGTTACACCTGCACCACCTGTTACACCTGTACTTCCTGTTACAACTGCACCTCGTTACACCTTCACCACCTGTTACACATGCACCCCCTTACACCTGCACCCCGTTACACCTGTACTCCCCGTTACACCTGCACTACCTGTTGCACCTGCACCCCCTGTTACACCTGCACTCCCTGTTACACCTGCACTCCCTGTTATGCTGTGACCTGCACCCCGTTACACCTGCACTCCATTACACCTGCACCACCTGTTACACCTGCACCTCCTGTTACACCTGCACCCCCTGTTACACCTGCACCGCCGTTACAGCTTCACTCCCTGTTACACCGGCACTCCCTGTTACACCTTCACTCCGTGTTACACTGGCACCCCATTACACCTGCACCTCATTACACCTGCACCACCTGTTACACCTGCAACCCCTGTTACACCTCCACTCTGTGTTACACCTGTGTCATAGAACTGACATAGTGCTCCCCGCGTCAAACCCCGAGACTTTTATTCCCATGGCAAAACCCCCAAAAGACATAGACATTTGCCTTGGGAAAGACCATGTTGATTTATATTGTGTGGAGTGATTTTAAATGTATTGTAAATTGCTTGGTTTTAGTTTAAATGTACTTTTATTACTGAATGTGAATTTAGAGATGTGTTTTTGTATAGAACATAAACAAGTTTGAGTACTGTGTGATTATGCTAGATGGGGTTTCCCCTTATCTAGTTGCATGATTGAGCATTCAAGAGTCTGGCTTTAATCTGATCTATTGGAACAATAGATTATGTAAATGATGTGTGATAGGAAGGCTAAGAAATGTTTATTGTAAATATCTGACGTAATGTAATTAGAGATTTAGTAGGTACATGTTCGTCACTTGGTTCCCATAACCTGCCCGTGAAGTGGCGGATTTGTAGGATGTATAGAAACATTTAAAAACAAAAAAATGACATTTCAAATGACGGAAAATGTTTTTCCTTTAATCTATTCATAAACAACTGCTTGGGGCGGCAGCCTGTATGAAAAGAGGAGACATTTTAGGACACGCAGAACAAGTTTAGTGATTTTTTTGTCTAAATTATGGTGAAATTTATGCAGGCTTTGGATGAAAGTAACAATAGGTGATTTAAAATTGGGCCTTTAGTGTCAGCAAAAGTGCCGTCACAACGTAACCCCTCTGTGGTATTGTGGAAGAGTGCAGGGTTGGACCCTGCGGTCAAATATTAAAATGATATGAATCTGGTACAGGCGTCAGTGCATCCAAATATTTTGCCTTTGGTGGCAGCAAGTGCCTTCACACCGTAACCCCTCTGTGGTATTGTAGAAGAGTGCAGTGGTGGACCCTGCAGTCCAATATTAAAATGATATGAATCTGGTATAGGCATCAGTGGCAGTGCGCCCTAATATTTTACCTATGGTGGCAGCAAGTGCCTTCACACCGTAACCCCTCTGAGGTATTGTGGAAGAGTGCAATGGTGGAGGTTTTGGTAATGCAGAAGAGATCCCCGATATATTCAGTTACATCAGCAGCTATAACAAAACCGGGACAGCAATGTTTAGGCACTTGTACTGCACTACTGTATATGGTGAGAATCGGCACACACCAGTAGCAACAGGAGGCAAACAGAACTAGCAGGGAATACACAGAGAGAATAGTCAAATGGCAGGCAAAGTCGGCAACAGATCGGGTCCTCAGAACAAGCAGGGTCAGTAACAAGTATACAAACTGATTCGGTAAGCTAGCGATGCGGGAATAAAGGCTGAGACACACTGAGCGTGTAGCGACGCACAGCGTAGCGAAGAGAAGCAAATATTTTGGAGGCTTGACTTCACTCCGCTCCGCCTCGCAGCGTGTCTACACTGCATTACGTTTGCTTCTCACCGCACTGGACAGGAATCCACTAACTAAATTATAATGTACACACAAAACCGTTTTATTTTCACAAAGCACATGTTATATAGGCAAAAAAAGTTTCTACTGAATAAAATACATACAAAATTACTGTTAATTTAATAGGAATAGTATAAAAATATAAAAAATAGGTAACCCCTGATCATATATATTATAGGGACACGGAGTGCTGTGTATAGAGTAGGGATGCATTGATACCACCACACACAGACATATACGTATATATCAACACGCAGACCTATATATATGTATATATCAACACGCAGATATATATACACCCACCCACAGACCTCAGACCATATATACACATACGCACATGGGGGGTGGCATGGGGACAATCTCAACTAAATGCACCCCCCCCCCATTTGGCTGATCCCTCCAGAAGAAATGTTGAACCCGACAGAGCAGAGAATATATATATTATTCTCTGCTCTATCGGGTTCAACATTTCTTCTGGAGGGATCAGCCAAATGGGGGGGGGGGAACAATTAGTTGCCAAAATGTGTGTGTAATACAAGTCTGGATATATATATTTATAAGAATATAGATATATATCTTATCTACAGTATATATATATATATATATATATACAGTTGTGTTCAAAATTATTCAACCCCCAATGCTGTAAAGGGTTTTAGGGAATTTAGTGTACATTTGTAATTGTATTCAGAATGAAATCCTACAAGGACTTTTTAAAGAACCATATGCAACTAAAATGACATCAATTGGTTTTGTAATACAGTAGTAAATGTTTCTTTTGTGAATTCTTCATTGACACAATTATTCAACCCCTTAAAGACTACCACTCTGAAGAACAGAGGTTCATTCAAGTGTTTTCAATCAGGTATTGAAAACACCTGTGGATGTCACGGAGCAGCAATAAAGCATAATAAGCACCAATTAGGCAGCTTTAAAATGACTGTGATACTCAGCTCCTTCTAGACATTTACTGGTGTGGTTACAAACATGGTGAAGTCAAGAGAATGGTCCAGGAAGACAAGAGAAGAGGTGATTACTCTTCACAGGAAGGGCAATGGCTATAAGAAGATTGCAAAGATGTTAAACATACCAAGAGAGACCATAGGAAGCATCATTCGCAAATTCAAGGCAAAGGGCACTGTTGAAACGCTACCTGGTCGTGGCAGAAAGAAGATGCTCTTCGACTGCTGTGCGCTACCTGAAGCGTAGAGAGGAGAAAAGTCCCCGTGTGACTGCTGAGGAACTGAGAAAAGATTTGTCAGATGTGGGTACTGAAGTTTCAGCTCAGACAATACGGCGCACACTGCGTAATGAAGGCCTCCATGCCAGAACTCCCAGGCGCACCCCCTTGCTGTCTCCAAAGAATAAGAAGAGTCGACTGCAGTATGCCAAAAGTCATGTGGACAAACCACAGAAGTTTTGGGATAGTGTTCTGTGGACTGATGAAACAAAATTAGAACTGTTTGGGCCCATGGATCAACGCTATGTTTGGAGGAGGAAGAACAAGGCCTATGAAGAAAAGAACACCTTGCCTACTGTGAAGCATGGCGGGGGGTCAATCATGCTTTGGGGCTGTTTTGCTTCTGCAGGTACAGGGAAGCTTCAGTGTGTGCAAGGTACCATGAATTCTCTTCAGTACCAGGAGATATTGGATGACAATGTGATGCAGTCCGTCACAAACCTGAGGCTTGGGAGACGTTGGACCTTTCAACAGGACAATGATCCCAAGCATACCTCCAAGTCCACTAGAGCATGGTTGCAGATTAAAGGCTGGAACATTTTGGAGTGGCCATCGCAGTCACCTGACTTAAATCCGATTGAGAACCTCTGGTGGGACTTAAAGAAAGCAGTTGCAGTGCGCAAGCCTAAGAATGTGACTGAACTGGAGGCTTTTGCCCATGACGAATGGCGAAGATACCCGTAGATGGCTGCAAGACACCTGTGTCAAGCTATGCTTCACGTTTAAAAGCTGTTATAACTGTAAAAGGATGTTGTACTAAGTACTAAGATTGAATGTCACTTGGGGTTGAATAAAACTGATAATGATGTGAGCACAGAAAAGACATTTGTGGTTATTTCATTATAAATGTTATGTATATTTTGTCTGACCTACACGTACCTCTTTGATTTAATTGTAAGCAAGATGACTGAATGATCAAAATCAATGTCAAACTGGCCAAAACACTCAATTTCAGTGGGGGTTGAATAATTTTGAACACAACTGTATATCATACCTGCCCTTACCTTCCCCTATAAATTTGCTAAAAATATACACACACAAAAAAACAAACCACTGCCTGAGATCTCGCGCAGCCCACATGCCACCCCCCCCCTCTACCTGGCTGAATGTATCTAATATATATATAATTAAATACATTCAGCAAGGTAGAGAAAGAAAAAAAAAAGGTTTTTTTTATGTTCCCGGATTTTATTTTTTTTAGAAATGTGTCGCCTTTCCTTAGCCTGGTGGTCAGTGGGGGCTCCCTGGATCCTGCTTGTGGGGGGGGGGGTCTGCCGTGGCCGCAGCTGCAGTAGCTCCCTCCCTGTGCCGCCTGTCTCTGCCACATGCACCGGGCGGCTAGCCTGCACAGTCGCAGCTTTGTCATCCGGCGGCCGCATGCTCCTCAAGGGGATCCTTGGGAGGCCCCGGCAGGCTGCCCTCTACAGTGCCTGATTAGAGGGCCGTGTCTGCCTGCTGTTTTAGTAACAAGAATGTTTTATCCCATAGGCTTCAATGTTAAAAATATTCTCGCTTTAATTCAATATCTAATAAACCGTTGCATATAATATTCTACAGTAAAGAGTCTCTTTATTTCTAAATTTTTTAGTATTTTTTAAGCATTTTTTATACTTTTTAAAAAAAAAATTTACTTTTGCCGAACGTCCCAAAAAAGTTCGAAGTTCGCGAACTTTAGAACAGCCGATGTTCGATTCGAACTCCGAACAGATCTGAACCAAACGCTCATCCCTACTCAGCATAAATAGTGGCGATTTTTGTTCATTAAAATTCAGAGAGAATCCTGTTTGAACATACAGCTTGTCTGGTGTCTGATTCAGGGTACCCACTTTCACCCTCAGAAGGCACAGAGCGGCCTTCTGGATATTCAAAGAGGCTCCAAGGCCGAGGATCAGAACAAGCAGGTCTGGAGCTGCAGATCAGGCTGCTCGAGGCACTGAGTTCCGAGCAACTCAGCAGCCGGGCTGATCATTAAGGGAATGTCTGGAGAGCCAGGACAGTTCCCGTCACAACCTGCACCCCCTGTTACACCTGCACTCCGTGTTAAATCTGCACCCCCTGTTACACCTGCAATCTGTTACACCTGTACCGCCTGTTACACCTGCACTCCGTGTTACACCTGCACTCCCTGTTACAGCTGCACTCCCTGTTACAGCTGCACTCCCTGTTACAGCTGCACTCCGTGTTACACCTGCACCCCGTTACACCTGCACTCCCTGCTACACCTGCACTCCCTGCTGCACCTGCACTCCGTGTTACAACTATACTCCGTTACATCTGCACCCCGTTACACCTGCACTCCATGTTAGAACTGTACTCCGTTACACCTGCACCACCTGTTACACTTGCACTCCCTGTTACACCTGTACTCCGTTACACCTGTACTCTCTGTTACACCTTTAGCCCCTGTTACACCTGTACTCCCTGTTACACCTTTACCCCCTGTTACACCTGTACTCCCTGTTACACCTGCACTCCCTGTTACACCTGTACCCCCTGTTACACCAGCACTGCCTGCTACACCTGCGCTCCCTGTTACACCTTTACCCCGTTACACCTTTACCCCGTTATACATTTACCCCCTGTTACACCTGTACTCCCTGTTACACCTTTACCCCCTGTTACACCTTTACCCGTTACACCTGCACTCCCTGTTACACCTTTACCCCGTTACACCTGCACTCCCTGTTACACCTTTACCCATTACACCTAAACTCCCTGTTACACCTGTACTCCCCGTTACACCTAAACTCCCTGTTACACCTTTACCCCGTTACACCTTTACCCCGTTACACCTTTACCCCCTGTTACACCTGTACTACCTGCTACACCTGCACTCCCTGTTACACCTTTACCCCCTGTTACACATTTACCCCTGTTACAACTGCACTCCCTGTTACACCTGCACTTCCTGTTACACCTGTGTGACAGAACCGTTCTCTTCCGCCTGTCCTGACTCTCCAGACACCCCTTTGTTGCGGTCAGCCCGGCTACTGGGAGCGCTGTCCTCAGCGCCTCGACCAGCTTGACCCGCCTGCTTCTGTTCCTCTGCCCTGGAGCCATTAGGAATTTCCAGAAGGCCGCTCGGTGCCTTCTGATGGTGATAGTGGGAACCCTGAATGAGACACCAGACGAGCTGTATGTTCCCACAGGATTCTCTGACTTTTAATGAACAAAACGCCACCATTTTGCTGAAGTCCAACAGTCATAATGTGCATAAATGACGCACCTCGTCCTACCAATATACTAATTACATTATGTCAGTTATTTACAATAAACATTCTTTACATTCTTTAGCCTTCAACTCACACAACATTTGTATAATCCATTGTTCTAACACATCAGATTAAACACACACACTATCAC
The DNA here is from genome assembly GCA_009667805.1 of Leptobrachium leishanense. Classification (NCBI taxonomy): domain Eukaryota; kingdom Metazoa; phylum Chordata; class Amphibia; order Anura; family Megophryidae; genus Leptobrachium; species Leptobrachium leishanense. The sequence goes on from CM019069.1 coordinate 162,653,351, forward strand.
AGATCCCTTGAATTAAATATGCAGCCAGATAAGGGGAAAAGCCCTGTTGCATAAATTACACAGCAGTAAAGCTTGTTTACTGGCTATACAGAAACACATTTACCTACAGGAATATAAGTATATTTAAAACCAAAGCTATGTCATTTTACACTAAACTAATTTAAACTAAAACCAAACGATGTAAAATATATCTAAAATCACACAATATAAATGAACATAAAGTCTCTTGGGGTTTGAAGCATGGAGCGTTACATCAGCTCCATGATAACCTGTACCCCGTTACACCTGCACTCCCTGCTACACCTTCACTCCCTGTTACACCTTTACCCCCTGTTACACCTGTACTCCCTGTTACAACTGCACCCCCTGTTACACCTGTACGCCATTACACCTGCACTCCCTGTTACACCTGTACCCCGTTACACCTGTACCACCTGCTACACCTGCACTCCCTGTTGCACCTGTACTCCCTGTTACACCTGCACTCCCTGTTACACCTGTACCCAGTGGTGTATTTTGGCCTAGTATTTTCCCAGGAAGGATACATTGAGATTTCACTAATTTTCAAGTATGTCCTGGGTAGGCAAGGCCTAGGCTTTCACTTTCCAGGGGGCAGCAAAAACCCTCGCCACTAAATGGGTTACTCACAGAGCACCGAAATGACGCCAACTTTTTGGTGTTCTGTAGTTCCCTGCACTCGGAATAAAATTTCCCCACCCTGCAGTGAATTCACCATTCACCGCAGGGTCCCCAAAGTGCATGGAGTCGGCCGCTGAATGCTGCCACCGCAAACCCATGGCCTGCTGTTTTCAAAAGAACTACTGAACGAAAATGTCTGGAATTTACATATAAGATCCTATGATTGATAACAAAAAGTTCCGTTACAGAAAAAAGAAAAACCGCTATTAAAAAAAAGGGGGGGGGGAATTTTGGCCAAAAAAAAATCTGAAAAATTACTAAAGGGTACTAAAAAAAAAATCAATAAAGAATACTGCAGATTAAAATAATAAATGATTTAGGCTAGGGTCAGACTAACGCATTTTTCGCGGTGTCCGTGAAAAAGTGCGTTCGAACGAATGGACGCATTTTTTCACGGAATACGCGATAGCGGTCATACGATGCGCATTTTCGTCCGTGATTTTATATGGATCATCAATAAAACACTTTTTGCGTCTGGACGTGATGATGGCCGGACATTAGCAGCGTCTGACGTCTCCTAATCACGCACACACGCCGCTAGCGGACGCAGCGCACTCTGTACGTCAGTAGTAGCGGTTTGACGTTCTCGAAAAAATGCATTCGTTTGCCACTTGCGTTGCGCGGCTGCACTTTCGTGCGGCCGTTCTTCGTATGCTGCCCGGCATTGGACGTCATTTGCTGCTAGCACGGCCGTGATTAAGTGCGGCTAAACGCACGTTAATACTGCGCTCGTCTGACCCTAGCCTTAGATATTACATAAAAACGGGAATATTTTTAACATTGAAACCTATGGGGTTCGCCTGAATAAACCTGCTGATTGAAACCACCGAACATCAGGGCATTTCACTGCCATTTCTCTGAGTCTCAGTACCACATGACTGGCTGAACCACGTGATACGCACGCGCGCAGCTGCCCGCCCTTTCGTTAACACAGACTCTATTCTGGACTGAACACCCACCGGGAAGGGAATCAAAGCTACAGTGCACCCTCTGGCAGTGTCACCCCACTGCTGATAAGATGCTCCACAGCATAATTACTGTGTGCTCATTAAGCATTTTACCCTTATTTCTCTTCCACCATTACCTTTCTCTTAAGTTACCTTTACTTCCCTTCAATCCCCCAAACCATCCCCCCACCCCCCGCCCCCGCTCTCCCCATAAATAAAAACACATGACAAAAGTATTGGCGGTTTGAAAAGGTCACGTCTTTTATTTATAATCAAGGCCAAAAATCATTGCCTTTGTGGCAGAATTATCAGCGATCCTCGCTTTCTTGGAATAGGTAACACCAGATAACACTGGTACCATAGATCCAGCCAGATAACACTGGCAACCGCAATGAACCACCAGCATTGTCCAGAAATAGCGGCCGGCCCCACGTGGCTTAGGCTAGGGACAGATGAGCGCATTTTCTGCGGCCACCGTCAAAATGTACGTCGATGCGTGCGCACGCATTTTTTCACGGAATACGCTTAAGTGGTCAGACGATGCGCAATTCTGGACGTATTTCATGACGATGGGGTAAAAGAAGTCTAGGCAAATCCGGCTGTTTGAACGTTATGTTGGCCGCACACTAGCAGCGTCTGACATCTCCTAATCACGCACACACGCTGCTATGCGGCCGCAGCGCACTCTGTACGTCAGTACCAGCGGTTTAACGTTCTCGAAAAAATGCGTTCATTTTCCACTTGCGTTGCGCGGCCGGACTTTTGTGCGACCGTACTTCGTATATTGGCTGTCATTGCCCGGCATCTGCTGCTAGTGCGGCCGTGATTATGTGCGCCAGAACGCGCGTTCGCACTGCCTCAGTCTGACCCTAGCCTAAGCTAGCGCGACCACACGCTGCTCTCTTTATAGCAGATAGCAGGCCGGGAGGATCTTCAAACCAGGAGGCACCTGTGTTTGGCCACACAAACCACCACACAGACCCCCAGATCCTCCCCCTCTATCGCCTCTCCACATGCCAGGGCCGCATATTTCACCATTTGAAGTAACTGTCCATGTAATCCCATCAGCTTTGGCCGCACAAACCACCAGCTGGCTTTGTGTAACGTGGTGAAATGATCTGACTGCACCTCAACTAACCATGTCTTTACTGAAAAAAAAACCAATCCCTCAGCTTTGGCCGCACAAACCACCAGCTGGCTTCATGTAACATGGTGAAATTACCTGACTGCACCTCAACTAACCATGCCCATATCTAAAGCAATCCACCGGCTTTGGCCGCACAAACCACCAACCGGCTTCCTGCGACATGGTATGACTCCATATGGGAACCCACGGGCAGTCTTGAAATGACTGGCGGAATCACCACTTCATTAGCTCCTATCCATGGTCAATGCTGCTCTCTGACGACGTGACCTTTTCGACTCGGTAAACAGGCAGTAACCTAAAAACAGGGTGGGTAGGGTGGGAAAAAGACAAAGGTTAGACTGATTTCATCTGTCCTTTGCTTACCCTTTCCTATTACCCCTGGCCCTCCCCTTTCTGTTATCTGCCCCCGAGACCCAATCCCAGCGATAATCCTGAAACAAAAGGGGAACCATTGTAACTCCTCCCAACTTTCTACTCTTTTCTTTAAACAGGGAACATGCTTAAGCCTCTTCGTTCCCATTCAGTCTCTCATCAGTACTAAGCATTTTACCCTTATTTCTCTTCCACCATTACCTTTCTCTTAAGTTACCTTTACTTCCCTTCAACCCCCCAAACCATTCCCCCCACCCCCCGCCCCCGCTCTCCCCATAAATAAAAACACATGACAAAAGTATAGTCGGTTTGAAAAGGTCACGTCTTTTATTTATAATCAAATGCCAAAAATCATTGCCTTTGTGGCAGAATTATCAGCGATCCTCGCTTTCTTGGACTAGGTAACACCAGATAACACTGGTACCATAGATCCAGCCAGATAACACTGGCAAACGCAATGAACCACCAGCATTGCCCAGAAATAGCAGCCGGCCCCACGTGGCTAAGCTAGCGCGACCACACGCTGCTCTCTTTATAGCAGATAGCAGGCCAGGAGGATCTTCAAACCAGGAGGCTACCTGTGTTTGGCCGCACAAACCACCACACAGACCCCCAGATCCTCCCCCTCTATCGCCTCTCCACGTGCCAGGGCCGTATATTTCACCGCCACCAAAAATGAGGACCCTCTTTTTCCGCCACTAATAAAAGACCGTGACCTTTTCACTTACCTTACACAAGGGTCTTTATCAGCCCTTCGATGTTGCCCCCGAAAAGGTTGTTCCTCGCCTTGGACAAATGGACCCCGTCATTCCAAAACAATTCCTCCTGCATTGTCACTATGTTCTGATGCTCCAAAACCTTTCCTCCCATCTCCAGCATAATCTTTTTCGCTGCCTGGTTTAGCTTCTTTCTCCCGATGTATCCTGCACCCTGCAGTTCCTCCACACTAATATAGCAATTACGTTAGACCACACTATCTGAACATCCGGCCATTCCTTCCTGAACCACCTAAGTGTTTCCCGGACCCTATTCTGCAAATCTATCATTGTCATAGCCCCTATGTCGTTACCCCCTAAATGCACTATCATTATATCTGGCTTCCCCCACCTTCTCCTAGATTCCTGTGCTACCCCTAAAAACTGCGCCCACCCCATACCCCTCCTTCCTATCCACCTAATGCCCGCTTTAGTGAGGCTGAACCCTAGGTTCACTCCCATCGTTGTGCCCACAGCGTGAACAGCCGTCCAGTGCACATAGGAGTGTCCCAGGATCCATACTCTCTTCGCCTGCTCTGAAAGAAAAAACCCAAAAAACTGAATATTAATGTTCAAACACATACCAACTTTTTATCGCGACTGTAAATTGAATCAGGGTTATATACCTACCCCCGCTTATTCACAACCCTCTCCTCTCTAACTTAGCAGGCTAGCTGGTATTTCATAATTTACTAAGACCAGTGCCCTTTAAACAAATTCCCTTTCCCCATCACTGTTTAATCCTAACTGCTCGCGATCTGCCAGAGAAATGAAGGTTTATTAATTTTATTTTTTCCCCCAAAAACAGAATATCCCCTATGTCGTTACCCCCTAAATGCACTATCATTATATCTGGCTTCCCCCACCTTCTCCTAGATAGAATATAGAATATTTGATACAGTCCTAACCTCAACATCTGAGGGTTGGGATTTAGGGGTTATTATTGCAGAGGATCTAAGGGTAAGTAGTCAATGTAATAGAGCAGCAGGAAATGCTGGCAGAATGCTTGGTTGTGTAGGGAGAGGTAATAGCAGTAGGAAAAGGGAAGAGCTCATGCCACTGTACAGAGCACTGGTGAGACCTCGCTTGGAGTACTGTGTGCAGTACTGGAGACCGTATCTCCTAAGGATATAGACATCTTAGAGAGAGTTCAGAGAAGGGCTACTAAAATTGTGTATAGCTTGAAGGAGAAAAGTTACCAGGAAAGGCTTAATGATCTTAACATGTACAGCTTGGAAAAAAGACGAGATAGATGAGATATGATAGAAACATTTAAATACGTAAAGGGAATCCACAAGGTAGAGGAAGGGAGTATATTTAAACGGAAACAAAGTAGCAAAACAAGAGGACATAGTCTTAGATTAGAGGGGCAAAGGTTTAAAAGTAACATCAGGAAGCATTATTTTACTGAGAGGGTGGTGGATACATGGAACAGTCTTCCAGCAGAAGTGGTAGAGGCTAAAACAGTAATTGAATTTAAGCAAGCATGGGATAGGCATAAGGCTATCCTAAACAAAAGATAAATGACAGGTAAAGAATCCATGTAATTGGGCAGACTAGATGGGCCGAAAGGTTCTTATCTGCCGACATTTTCTATGTTTCTTTCCATCCCAGCAACGTTACAGACTTTTCCACAGCCGCTTTGAATTGCAACCTGGACAAAATTGGTTCCATCCTCATGCCTCAAAAAAAAAAACATATGGCCGTTTGCAGGAGTCGCCTCCAAATAACCTCTAACATAACACCGGGCATACCTCCACTTAACCTCTGTATTACGCTCCAGTCTTTGTGTAATATACCCTCCCCCCCTCTAAGTAATGAATTCCTTTTGTTTTCACATGCCTCTGTCAGCCCTTCTGCCCCCCAGCAACCAAGGTCGCCCAGCTCATGGTTATCTGATGCATTGTTCCTAGCTGGATGTGATTACATTGTCTCTGCACCTTTCCTCTCTGTGTGTGTGTCCCTTGCACAATGTAAATCAATGCAGTCTCCATTTTGAGTTGGGCCATAAGCAGTACTTCTGCGGAATACTGACTTCAAGGGGAGCAGTCTGCCCGTGGACAGGAACCCCTACGTTACAGCCTCGTTCCTCGAATGCCCTCTGGGTTAAGCTAAATGGGGACTTCTCCAAAGGACCAGCCATTCTACCTAACAGCACCTCCTTCCCCCACTTTTCTCTCAATATTTCTGGCAGTTCATATGCTGATTTCAACTGCTTTACTTTCCTACCCCCCTTCGCTTCACCCCTAATCAGTATCTTGAAGCCTTCCATAAAAAACCCTTACTCCATTCTCCTTATCCTCCATCTTAAGGCTCGCCAGCCCTGGAATCCTTTACCAAGTCTTTAACCCACGTCTTTAACCCACGTCTACCAATGAAACAGTTTCTTGCTTAGTATATTAATCTATAGGCCCGAAGTTAAGTCAACCTACCCAAAAATAGTGAAACAGCATTTGCTAACATACAAAATCACTGTTTAGTTGATAAGCCTCTTCAGAAATTATAACAGACACATTTAGATGTGTATTTGGTTAGTAATTGTTATATATTCATAAATCTGGCAGAAACCATCTGGATTAATTTAGTTGCGCAAATGTAAGTTTAAACAGATTATACAGTTACTGCTGCCGCACTTCCTCATTGACAGCAGACCATGTGACTTTTTGAGGTTTAAGATGGCTGCCAGCCATGCGGTCACTGATTACCTATGTTTATAAGATCATACAGACTATACAAATAATAAGGTTTGATCAAGTATTACAAAGTGAAGCAAATATCAACGAGCATATTCTAGCTAAAATGCAAATCACTATAACGGGTAAATTAGTGCGTATTTAACCAAATAGATTACACACACACACATACAGTATAATGTCAAAATAGTGACACATTCACAGAATTAATACACTTAATACTTATCCACTCCCAGGCTTTCTTATGATGATGGTACGAGTGGGAAAGATGAGGGAGTTGTTGCTCATGTTTCCTCCATTTCGGAGATAAGTCTCTACTCTCCCTCAATAAAGACAAAGTTAGCGTTCTCAAATAATTATTTACTCACACAAGTGCGCAAAAAAGATTGTACATTACTGCTGTGCCACTTCAAAAATTGCCTCAATTAGTATAGTGAACTTAAATACAGTATACAAATGAGTTTATTCATCACTTATTGCTTAGCTCTTGGAGTTACTTTATTTATTTCACATACACCCAGGTGAGACAACCCCCCTCCCTTCCAGAATACATTACAGATAACAACAGGCTCCAGCCACTGCACAATAGAAAAGCTCCAGTCACTGGACAATAGAAATAACAGTCATCACAATGGAATGTTTACCCTTGCTTCTCTAAACAGTGTGCTTAGGGAAAACCAGGATGTTAGAGTGCAAGCTCTTGAGCAAGGGGCCTCTCCTACTGTTTAATGAGTGCAAAATATAACAATTTATAACTGTAACATACAGATACACACTTTGACAACAGCATAGCACATCACACACACTCTACACTATATACAGAGACAATAAAGCAAAATACTTGCAAATAAACATTGGGGCGGCCGTTTTATCACAGGTTGCTTTGTATGCTTCCGGCCTGTTCCGTACAAAAATGACTGCAGCTCATTAAAATGTATCGATTTTGGAGTGCTATTTGGTGCTAAAACACCCACTATTCATGTGCGTGATTCTTAAAATTGACCGTCAGTCATTTACTAGAGTGAGCACTTTAACTATAAGGCACAGCAATCTTCAGACAGACACAGGCAAAATTACTGATCCCAAATGCACCTAATAACATACAAAACAATCACTGAATTCTGGCCGAGTTATACCAGAACCATTAACCTATTCATAATTACTATCACGCAGATACTACACAAAATTAACAAGGGAATACAGTATTGCAAAGTGTAACGAATATCAAAAGCATCTACTAAATAAAACCTGCAAATCAATACAATGGAAAACCTGCCCCTATTTATCCAAGTAATAATAGAACTAGGAATATATATATATTTAGCAGACTATAATAATAGGGAATATATAACAGATTGATACAGCCAGTAATACTTATCCAGTCGTTGGTTTTCATATGGTGATGGTGATGGTAAAATGGAGTTGGCTGTCCAAAAAGACAAAGGTTAGACTGATTTCATCTGTCCTTTGCTTACCCTTTTCTATTACCCCTGGCCCTCCCCTTTCTGTTATCTGCCCCGAGACCCAATCCCAGCGATAATCCTGAAACAAAAGGGGAACCATTGTAACTCCTCCCAACTTTCTACTCTTTTCTTTAAACAGGGAACATGCTTAAGCCTCTTCGTTCGAAGTCAGTCGCTCATCAGTACATACACTCAGTTTGCTGGGAGTTTTATTGCTGTGAATTCTGATGCACTCATACACACCGCACATTGCATTGCTGGGAGTTTAATTGCTGTGGATTCTGATACGCTGACACACACCGCACATTGCATTGCTGGGAGTTTTATTGCTGTGGATTCTGTGATACACAGTGCATATTACTGTGAGTTGTATTGCCCTGGAGCTCTGGGATAAGCTCATACACACTGCACATTACTGTGAGTTTTATTGCTGTGCAGTTCTGTGATATGCTCATACACAGTGCCCATTTCTGTGGGTTTTATTGCTGTGCAGCTCTGTGATACTCTCATACACAGTGCATGTTTCTGTTGATTTTATTGTTCAACCAATTAGAGCGGCTGTGATCCAGTATACTTGACATGCGTGGTTGTTCTTTTTGTAAAAATGCTTGAATTTAAACATTTCATAATTTTCTTAGATACATTTGAAATGGTATACAAAATATACAAGTAGGCACTTGGTATCCACTTTTAATATAAAGGGAGGAAAAGGTGGAGCTTTAAGATGAAGGGTGGGGATTTACCAGGAAGAGGTGTGCCCTTGACAGGAAGGGGTGCCTCAAATTTAAATTGGGGGGTGCACGAGTTTAGTCAGGCCTAGGGCAGCACAAAACCTAAATACACCACTGCCTGTACCCCGTTACACCTGTACCCTGTTACACCTGCACTCCCTGCTACACCTGCACTCCCTGTTACACCTTTACCCCCTGCTACACCTGTACTCCCTGTTACACCTGCACTTCCTGTTACACCTGTATCCCGTTACACCTGTACACTGTTACACCTGCACTTCCTGTTACACCTGTATCCCGTTACACCTGTACACTGTTACACCTGCACTCCCTGTTACACCTTTACCTCCTGATACACCTGTACTCCCTGTTACACCTGCACTCCCTGCTACACCTTTACCCCCTGTTACACCTGTACTCCATTACACCTGCACTCCCTGTTACACGTGTACTCCGTTACACCTGTACCCCGTTACACCTGCACTCCCTGTTACACCTGTACCCCGTTACACCTTTACCCCCTGTTACACCTGCACACCACGTTACACATACCCTCGTTCTGTCACAGACCCTCTCCGGTGTTTCGCCCCTGCAGGGAGAGGTGCAAGACCTCACGCTCTTGCAGTCGGATCTACGCACGGCCGTTTCTGTAGCCGAGAGATTTCGTGAAGAAGCGCAAGAAAAGCTGGAGAGAGCAGAGAGAGAGAACCGAAGGCTGCGGGGGAAGGGGTGAGAGGGGGTATTTAATAGTGGTATCAGTGTGACATTGAGAGGTATGAACCTGACCCTTTTCTCCCACAGATACGATACCGTGGACTGGACAGACACCTCTCCGGTGAATGGCGGCACCCCCACTTATCGCAGTCTCCCCCGTGGAGTCATCCTGTCCTCCATGCGGGTGAGGGCTACACCAAGGGGTTAAAAATCATTAGGCTGCGAGAAGGAAATTACTTTACTTTAAAGATCAATTAATGAATTATACAGGCGGCGCGTGGGTAAAGCAGGTACATTATACAGGCGGCGCGTGGGTAAAGCAGGTACATTATACAGGCGGCGCGTGGGTAAAGCAGGTACATTATACAGGCGGCGCGTGGGTAAAGCAGGTACAATATACAGGTGGCGTGTGGGTAAAGCAGGTACATTATACAGGCGGCACGTGGGTAAAGCAGGTACATTATACAGGCGGCGCGTGGGTAAAGCAGGTACAATATACAGGTGGCGTGTGGGTAAAGCAGGTACATTATACAGGCGGCGCGTGGGTAAAGCAGGTACATTATACAGGCGGCACGTGGGTAAAGCAGGTACAATATACAGGTGGCGTGTGGGTAAAGCAGGTACATTATACAGGCGGCACGTGGGTAAAGCAGGTACATTATACAGGCGGCGCGTGGGTAAAGCAGGTACATTATACAGGCGGCGCGTGGGTAAAGCAGGTACATTATACAGGCGGCACGTGGGTAAAGCAGGTACATTATACAGGCGGCATGTGGGTAAAGCAGGTACATTATACAGGCGGCGCGTGGGTAAAGCAGGTACATTATACAGGCGGCGCGTGGGTAAAGCAGGTACATTATACAGGCGGCGCGTGGGTAAAGCAGGTACATTATACAGGCGGCGCGTGGGTAAAGCAGGTACATTATACAGGCGGCGTGTGGGTAAAGCAGGTACATTATACAGGCGGCACGTGGGTAAAGCAGGTACATTATATACAGGCGGCATGTGGGTAAAGCAGGTACATTATACAGGCGGCGCGTGGGTAAAGCAGGTACATTATACAGGCGGCATGTGGGTAAAGCAGGTACATTATACAGGCGGCGCGTGGGTAAAGCAGGTACAATATACAGGTGGCGTGTGGGTAAAGCAGGTACATTATACAGGCGGCACGTGGGTAAAGCAGGTACATTATACAGGCGGCATGTGGGTAAAGCAGGTACATTATACAGGCGGCGCGTGGGTAAAGCAGGTACATTATACAGGCGGCATGTGGGTAAAGCAGGTACATTATACAGGCGGCGCGTGGGTAAAGCAGGCACATTATACGGGTGGCACGTGGGTAAAGCAGGCACATTATACAGGTGGCGCGTGGGTAAAGCAGGCACATTATACGGGCGGCGTGTGGGTAAAGCAGGCACATTATACAGGCGGCGCGTGGGTAAAGCAGGCACATTATACAGGCGGCGCGTGGGTAAAGCAGTTACATTATACAGGCGGCGCGTGAGTAAAGCAGGCACATTATACAGGCGGCGCGTGGGTAAAGAAGGCATATTATACAGGCAGCACGTGGGTAAAGCAGGCACATTATACAGGCGGCGCGTGGGTAAAGAAGGCACATTATACAGGCGGCACGTGGGTAAAGCAAGGCACATTATACAGGCGGCGCGTGGGTAAAGAAGGCATATTATACAGGCAGCACGTGGGTAAAGAAGGCACATTATACAGGCGGCACGTGGGTAAAGAAGGCACATTATACAGGCGGCACGTGGGTAAAGCAAGGCACATTATACAGGCGGCGCGTGGGTAAAGAAGGCATATTATACAGGCGGCACGTGGGTAAAGAAGGCACATTATACAGGTGGCACGTGGGTAAAGCAAGGCACATTATACAGGCGGCGCGTGGGTAAAGCAGGCACATTATACAGGCGGCGCGTGGGTAAAGCAGGCACATTATACAGGCGACGCGTGGGTAAAGCAGGCACATTGTACAGGCGGCGCGTGGGTAAAGCAGGCACATTATACAGGCGGCGCGTGGTTAGAGCAGGCACATTATACAGATGGAGCGGGGGTAAAGCAGGCACATTATACGGGCAGTAAGCTGATTATACAGGCGGCGTGTGGATAATGCAGACACAGACGGGAGCTGATTGTACAGGCGGCAGGCACATTATACAGATGGGAGCTGATAATACAGGCGGCAGCCACATTATACAGATGGGAGCTGATTATACAGGCGGCAGGAACATTATACAGATGGGAGCTGATTATACAGGCGGCAGGAACATTATACAGATGGGAGCTGATTATACAGGCGGCAGGCACATTATACAGATGGGAGCTGGTTATACAGGCGGCAGGAACATTATACAGATGGAAGCTGGTTATACAGGCGGCAGGCGTATTATAGAGATGGGAGCTGATTATACAGGCGGCAGGCACATTATACAGATGGGAGCTGTTTATACAGGCGGCAGGCACATTATACAGATGGGAGCTGTTTATACAGGCGGCAGGCACATTATATAGATGGGAGCTGTTTATACAGGCGGCAGGCACATTATACAGATGGGAGCTGATAATACAGGAGGCAGGCACATTATACAGATGGGAGCTGGTTATACAGGCGGCAGGCACATTATACAGATGGGAGCTGTTTATACAGGCGGCAGGCACATTATATAGATGGGAGCTGTTTATACAGGCGGCAGGCACATTATTACAGATGGGAGCTGATAATACAGGAGGCAGGCACATTATACAGATGGGAGCTGGTTATACAGGCGGCAGGCACATTATACAGATGGGAGCTGTTTATACAGGCGGCAGGCACATTATACAGATGGGAGCTGATAATACAGGAGGCAGGCACATTATACAGATGGGAGCTGGTTATACAGGTGGCAGGCACATTATACAGATGGGAGCTGATTATACAGGCGGCAGGCACATCATACAGAAGGAGCTGGTTATACAGGCGGCAGACACATTATACAGATGGGAGCTGGTTATACAGGTGGCAGGCACATTATACAGATGGGAGCTGATTATACAGGCGGCAGGCACATCATACAGAAGGAGCTGGTTATACAGGCGGCAGACACATTATACAGATGGGAGCTGGTTATACAGGTGGCAGGCACATTATACAGATGGGAGCTGATTATACAGGAGGCAGGCACATTATACAGATGGGAGCTGATTATACAGGCGGCAGGCACATCATACAGAAGGAGCTGGTTATACAGGCGGCAGACACATTATACAGATGGGAGCTGGTTATACAGGTGGCAGGCACATTATACAGATGGGAGCTGATTATACAGGCGGCAGGCACATTATACAGATGGGAGCTGGTTATACAGGCGGCAGGCACATTATACAGATGGGAGCTGATTATACAGGCGGCAGGCACATTATACAGATGGGAGCTGATTATACAGGCGGCAGGCGTATTATAGAGATGGGAGCTGATTATACAGGCGGCAGGCACATTATACAGATGGGAGCTGATTATACAGGCGGCAGGCACATTATACAGATGGGAGCTGTTTATACAGGCGGCAGGCACATTATACAGATGGGAGCTGTTTATACAGGCGGCAGGCACATTATACAGATGGGAGCTGTTTATACAGGCGGCAGGCACATTATACAGATGGGAGCTGTTTATACAGGCGGCAGGCACATTATACAGATGGGAGCTGTTTATACAGGCGGCAGGCACATAATACAGATGGGAGCTGATTATACAGGCGGCAGGCACATTATACAGATGGGAGCTGATTATACAGGCGGCAGGCACATTATACAGATGGGAGCTGATTATACAGGCGGCAGGCACATTATACAGATGGGAGCTGTTTATACAGGCGGCAGGCACATTATACAGATGGGAGCTGTTTATACAGGCGGCAGGCACATTATACAGATGGGAGCTGATAATACAGGCGGCAGGCACATTATACAGATGGGAGCTGATTATACAGGCGGCAGGCACATCATACAGAAGGAGCTGGTTATACAGGCGGCAGACACATTATACAGATGGGAGCTGGTTATACAGGCGGCAGGCACATTATACAGATGGGAGCTGATAATACAGGCGGCAGGAACATTATACAGATTGAAGCTGGTTATACAGGCGGCAGGCACATTATACAGATGGGAGCTGATTATACAGGCGGCAGGCACATTATACAGATGGGAGCTGATTATACAGGCGGCAGGCACATTATACAGATGGGAGCTGATTATACAGGCGGCAGGCGTATTATAGAGATGGGAGCTGATTATACAGGCGGCAGGCACATTATACAGATGGGAGCTGATTATACAGGCGGCAGGCACATTATACAGATGGGAGCTGATTATACAGGCGGCAGGCACATTATACAGATGGGAGCTGATTATACAGGCGGCAGGCACATTATACAGATGGGAGCTGATTATACAGGCGGCAGGCACATTATACAGATGGGAGCTGATTATACAGGCGGCAGGCACATTATACAGATGGGAGCTGATTATACAGGCGGCAGGCACATTATACAGATGGGAGCTGATTATACAGGCGGCAGGCACATTATACAGATGGGAGCTGATTATACAGGCGGCAGGCACATTATACAGATGGGAGCTGTTTATACAGGCGGCAGGCACATTATACAGATGGGAGCTGATTATACAGGCGGCAGGCACATTATACAGATGGGAGCTGATAATACAGGCGGCAGGCACATTATACAGATGGGAGCTGATTATACAGGCGGCAGGAACATTATACAGATGGGAGCTGATTATACAGGCGGCAGGCACATTATACAGATGGGAGCTGATAATACAGGCGGCAGGCACATTATACAGATGGGAGCTGATTATACAGGCGGCAGGCACATTATACAGATGGGAGCTGATTATACAGGCGGCAGGCACATTATACAGATGGGAGCTGATTATACAGGCGGCAGGCGTATTATAGAGATGGGAGCTGATTATACAGGCGGCAGGCACATTATATACAGATGGGAGCTGATTATACAGGCGGCAGGCACATTATACAGATGGGAGCTGGTTATACAGGCGGCAGGCACATTATACAGATGGGAGCTGATTATACAGGCGGCAGGCACATTATACAGATGGGAGCTGATTATACAGGCGGCAGGCACATTATACAGATGGGAGCTGATTATACAGGCGGCAGGCACATTATACAGATGGGAGCTGATTATACAGGCGGCAGGCACATTATACAGATGGGAGCTGATTATACAGGCGGCAGGCACATTATACAGATGGGAGCTGATTATACAGGCGGCAGGCACATTATACAGATGGAGCTGTTTATACAGGCGGCAGGCACATTATACAGATGGGAGCTGATTATACAGGCGGCAGGCACATTATACAGATGGGAGCTGATAATACAGGCGGCAGGCACATTATACAGATGGGAGCTGATTATACAGGCGGCAGGAACATTATACAGATGGGAGCTGATTATACAGGCGGCAGGCACATTATACAGATGGGAGCTGATAATACAGGCGGCAGGCACATTATACAGATGGGAGCTGATTATACAGGCGGCAGGCACATTATACAGATGGGAGCTGATAATACAGGCGGCAGGCACATTATACAGATGGGAGCTGATTATACAGGCGGCAGGAACATTATACAGATGGGAGCTGTTTATACAGGCGGCAGGCACATTATACAGATGGGAGCTGTTTATACAGGCGGCAGGCACATTATACAGATGGGAGCTGTTTATACAGGCGGCAGGCACATTATACAGATGGGAGCTGTTTATACAGGCGGCAGGGACATTATATAGATGGGAGCTGATAATACAGGCGGCAGGAACATTATACAGATGGGAGCTGTTTATACAGGCGGCAGGAACATTATATAGATGGGAGCTGATAATACAGGCGGCAGGCACATTATACAGATGGGAGCTGATTATACAGGCGGCAGGCACATTATATAGATGGGAGCTGATAATACAGGCGGCAGGCACATTATACAGATGGGAGCTGTTTATACAGGCGGCAGGCACATTATACAGATGGGAGCTGATTATACAGGCGGCAGGCACATTATACAGATGGGAGCTGATTATACAGGCGGCAGGCACATTATATAGATGGGAGCTGATAATACAGGCGGCAGGCACATTATACAGATGGGAGCTGTTTATACAGGCGGCAGGCACATTATACAGATGGGAGCTGATTATACAGGCGGCAGGCACATTATACAGATGGGAGCTGATTATACAGGCGGCAGGCACATTATATAGATGGGAGCTGATAATACAGGCGGCAGGCACATTATATAGATGGGAGCTGATAATACAGGCGGCAGGCACATTATACAGATGGGAGCTGATTATACAGGCGGCAGGCACATTATACAGATGGGAGCTGTTTATACAGGCGGCAGGCACATTATATAGATGGGAGCTGATAATACAGGCGGCAGGAACATTATACAGATGGGAGCTGTTTATACAGGCGGCAGGCACAATATACAGGCAGAGCGCAGATTAAAGAGATGGTGAGACATAGTTCATTCATCTTGCATCGTTATTCTCTCGCTTTATGTTTGATCCTCTTGATCTTTCTGTGTTTATCCTTGTAGGACCCCGTTATGAAATCCAGCAGTCTGATGAGTGTCCCTCCACAGGGCCCCCTACAAGACATGGGTAAAGTATGGAGTTATTCTGCAAGCTACATGGGGGGGTAGATGGTGGGCATCCGGAGCCGTGTCCACGGTTTGCATCCCGTATAATGTGCACAGAGCAGGAAGCGGCTCAGCCAATCATATGCTTCTCATTAATTCATTGAGCGACGAGCTTGTTCCATTAATACAGAAGTGGCTGCGGTCAGGCCCAGATTTATAAATAGGCAAAGTAGGCATGTGCCTAGAAGCGTTTGCCACAAGGGGGTGCCTTGCTCTATAAAAAATAAATAAAGACCTTTCCAGTCATTTAGAGCCCTGTATCTCTGGAGTCTTACAGGCTAGAGGGACATATGAGGTATCATTGGAAAGGCCAGGATATGGTCTCCCCAGAGATTCCAAACATGACCAGGTTAGATTTATATAAAACTAAAATAATAAATGAAAATATTTGTTCTCTAACGCAGCACTATTGTTCACTTTACGAATATAAAGTGACCAGTGATGTTGCACTAACTCACCTTCTCATTATGCCAAAGCCAGCCAATGCGGAGGTGATGGCACAATGCTTTCTTTCATTGACAACCTAGACCGTGGCACTGCAGTGTGGAGAGATCGGGGTGAGGTTTGGAACCTGCATCTCTGATTTTTACAATAAACAAGGTCAAATGAGGCATTATTGGAAAGGTCAGAGTCTGATAACGATATCAAATATGACCACATAATGTGTAAAAAAATAATTAAATGCAAAATGTACGTTTTCTTCAAGGTGGTGGCATTGTAAGATTTTACTAGAACACAAATAACGCCGCTGCACCCGAGGCGTACTTAGGGTATTTGGCACCCGGGGCAGATATCCCCTCTTGCACCCCGCCACCTCGAGCAAGAAAGCAACTCCCCCAGTAGATACAATATAACGATTCTCATGGGAGGGAAAAGCCAAACAATATTGAGATTATTCCAAACCCCCCCCCCCCCGTACTCGTATTAATTTACTGTCCGGTATGGCAAAGCAGGAAAGGAGCTGCCCTGCAGTGTGCCGCCTTCATATGCTACAGGAAGAGAATCAACCAACTAATGCTTTGCTAAAGAATTCTATGCTGGAGCATGTGACTTGTACAGGGCAGGACTTTGCACGCCTTCACCATCAGCCCAGGTAAGTGATGTGCGGTCAAGGTGACATGGAGTTTCTGCAGAGCCGATAATGGATTGCACAATGAGGTGACATGATATCATGATATCACCACTGTTTATTTGCACATATACCGGCAGGTTGTGCAATGGCGCGATGAAATGGTTAAACACATGATAACGCACACGCGTTGTCTGAGCCCTGATCGTCATGGAAGCCCTCACACCGCTCCCGCTGCCCATTTCACGTCCTACTCCTTTACCGCCATTACATTTATTCTCCACTTGATTTCGTCCTCCGCTGCAGCGTTCTAAGTCGCCATAGCAACATGATTTTCCCGGTGCATCGGGTGATGCAGCTATTAGAGGGACAATATATATTGTTGTGTTTTTCACCGCAGGCTCTGGGTCTCGTAAAGAGAGAAGAGGAAGCCTGGAAACGTTACTCAATGAGTCCAAAGCTACGTGAGTACCTGGTGCCCCGACACATCCCAGCCATCCATCTGGCCACCGCATGTCACAGGGGCCAGGAACCTGCATATCAATCCAAAAATTACCCCTCTGTCACCCAACTGCACCAAACCCTAAACAGCATGTTAACCCCTTACTGTCTGAACACACAATAACCCGGATTTAACCCAATACACTGGGGGGCTTCCACGCACCATTAGGAAGCTTTCTGTCACACTTCCCTCCTAATTTTCAGGTAACCCACACCGTGCCGAACATCTACCACATAAACCATATAAAGAGAAGGGGGAAAACGCCCGGGGGATTTTATTATTCTATGTGTCGTGTTTTATATCTTATGTATTTAATATATTATCCTTTGGATTACACAAGCGTTAAAACTAATTTCTGTTTGATTTTTTACTGTAATTCCTAAGAGCCTGGTGCTTTATGGTAAGGCAGCGTTTACCTGCTCCGTGCAGACAATATATTGTAGACACAAACTTCAAAGGAAGAGGCGCACACTGAAAGCTTGCTTAGAAAAAGTACAAAAAAATTATTATTCTATCTTAAGTGAAAAAAGACAATGCCATCTTTTTTCACTTAAGATGTAATAAAAATGTTTTTGTACTTTTATAAGGAAGCCTTCAGTGTGCCCCTCCTACATATTTATATGGCTACCTAATGGTTTTGATATACATATTCTATATTTTATTACTCGTATTACAATCCATATAATGTGCGCTCTAGATATTAATTATATTATTAAATTATTATATTAAAATAATCCATATAATGTGGGCTCTAGATATTAATTATATTATTAAATTATTATATTAAAATAATCCATAGAATGTGCGCTCTAGATACTAATTATATTATTAAATTATTATATTAAAATAATCCATAGAATGTGCGCTCTAGATATTAATTATATTATTAAATTATTATATTAAAATAATCCATATTATGTGCGCTCCAGATATTAATTATATTATTATTATATTAAAATAATCCATATAATGTGCGCTCTAGATATTAATTATATTATTAAATTATTATATTAAAATAATCCATATAATGTGCGCTCTAGATATTAATTATATTATTAAATTATTATATTAAAATAATCCATAGAATGTGCGCTCTAGATACTAATTATATTATTAAATTATTATATTAAAATAATCCATAGAATGTGCGCTCTAGATATTAATTATATTATTAAATTATTATATTAAAATAATCCATAGAATGTGCGCTCTAGATATTAATTATATTATTAAATTATTATATTAAAATAATCCATAGAATGTGCGCTCTGGATTATTTTAATATAGTAATAATATAATTAATATCTAGAGTGCATATTATATGGATTATTTTAATATAATTATTATATTAAAATAATCCATATAATGTGCGCTCTAGATATTAATTATATTATTACTATATTAAAATAATGCATGTAATGTGCACTCCAGATATTAATTATATTATTATTATATTAAAATAATCCATATAATGTGCGCTCTAGATATTAATTATATATATTATTATATTAAAATAATGCATATATTATAATGTGCACTCAATTTAATAATATAATTAATATCTGGAGCGCACATTATATGGATTATTTTAATATAATAATAATATAATTAATATCTGGAGCGCACATTATATGGATTATTTTAATATAATAATTTAATAATATAATTAATATCTGATTATATTAAAATAATCCATATAATGTGCACTCCAGATATTATATTATTATTATATTAAAATAATCCATATAATGTGCGCTCTAGATATTAATTATATTATAAAATTATTATATTAAAATAATCCATATTATGTGCGCTCCAGATATTAATTATATTATTATATTAAAATAATCCATATAATGTGCGCTCTAGATATTAATTATATTATTATATTAAAATAATCCATATAATGTGCACTCTAGATATTAATTATATTATTATTATATTAAGATGTCATCGCGGCGGTGCAATGACATCTATTTCAGGCGCCCCCACAGCGAGTGCGGAGGAGGTGCCTGAAAGGGAGGGGGGGTCCTTCGGACCTCTCTCCCTCCCGATCGCTGGGCTCCAGCAGCTGAAGGTAGGCACGGTTTGGAAGGGCACAGACTGCCCTTCCAAACCGTGCCTGCCTTTAACCCCTTGGGCATTTTTCGGCGCCGAATTGTGATCCTCTTCCGGAGCTGGCCAACATCTTGGATGTCGGCCAAGCTTCCGGGAATGCCCCCTGATGACTGGCGTCATCGTGCATAGCGCGATGATGCCAGTCCTGGAGTTAACCCGTAGCTGCCACCAATGGTGGAGATAGGGGGTCCCAATGAACCCCCTATCTCCCGATCCGTGGCAGCTACGGGTTAATATTTGGTATTGCTGGATCGGCCAGAGCATGGCCGTTCCAACCATAGCAAACATGACCATGTAAAAGTAAAAAAATAAAAAAATAAAAATATTTTTAAAAAAATTTATAAAAAAAATAAACAAGTTTTTTTGGTTTTGTTTTATTAATGCAGCAATATTTTTCCCATTTCAATTATAATGTGAACAATGATGCTGCACTAACGATTTTTGGATGGGGTGCGTTTGCTAAAAATAGCAAAATGTTCCCCAGAAAAAAATGTAACTAGTCCCCATTTCTAATTTTTTTAACAAGCGCACCCCATACTAGACATGTGCATTCGTTTTAGTACTAAAACGATTTAGTCAGAATTTTGGGATAATTTAGTTTTCGTATGACTCAAGAGATACGAAACTGCTCAGAACAAAAAACGAAAGAAACTAAAATAAAATGCACTACATTATAGTTTCAGTTCTTTTTGTGATATTACATTGATGAGTGAAGGAGACCAGTATTGAAGAGCGCAACATCGCAAAGCTACAGAAAAGGTTTGTATGCATAATCCTTCCCAACCCCTACGTCGAAAATCTGACAGTGATAGAGTTCCAGAATACTCACTCGCAGCACAGACAGCCAGCACAGGAGAGGAAACCTTTACTTAACCCTTGCATGTCTATGAGGCAGACAAGATGATAAAAGCAGCTGGAGAAGGAAAACATTCAAATAAATCACACTGAAAGCTAATGACAGAGGAGGGCTGGATAGTAAAAACCCCTTTATAACAAGCAGCGCTGGGAGAAGAGAGGGACTTTATAAAACGTGTGTTATCTCCCCTCCCGCTCTGCATAATGGGGTCTGATACATTTTATATTATCCAGGAGCACTATCCCCCTTTCCTCATCTATAATACACATTTTATATAAAGTCCCTCTCCTCTCCCAGTGCTGCTTGTTGTTATAAAGGTTTTTTTTTACGCCTGATACATTTAGTAACAAGCTCTCACAGTTACTCTGTCATTATGAGCCTTCAGTGTGATTTATTTGTTTTCCCTGGATTTAAAGTGCTTTATTTTATTATAAAATAAATTTGCACCAGTCATCTCTTCTCTGAGCTTTCAGACTGATTTATGTTAATATTTTCCCTCTCCCCTGCTTTTATATTCCTGTGTCTCCCCCACAGAGATACAAAGTTTAAGTAAAAGTTCTCACTCCTGTGCTGGATAAGCATTGCATTCCGAAGTTCTGCACCCTCCACATGCCAATGCAGTAGGATGTTCTATACAGAGAGGAGCATTAATTAATGCAGGAGGCTGTTCTATACATTATACAGAGAGGGGTATTAGTTAATACAGGTGGATGTTGTATACATTATACAGAGAGGGGTATTAATTAATGCAGGAGGATGTTCTATACATTATACAGAGAGGAGCCATTATTTTAGCCCTTTAAATCCAGTAGCTGTGAGCGCTGAGATCGGCAGCTTGTTATATTATCTCTCAGTACAATGTATCAGGCTCAGCTGTTACAGTAACTGACTGTAACAGCACTCAGAGTTTCAGTAAAACAAGGAAATAATATTGTTCTAACCTCTTAGATATAAAAATATTATTTACTAGTTTTATGGAAACTCTGAGCGCTGTGATGAGCGGCAGTCAGTTACTGTAACAGCTTTGCCTGACACATTTTGCTGAAAGTGAGAGATACTGTAACAAGCAGCGATCTCAGCCCTCTGAGGAGCCGCTACAATAGTAATTGTATCCACTGGTTTTCGGACGAATGAAATTAGTTTTCATACTAAAAAACTGAAAACGAATTTCTTTCAGAACTAAATAAATTGCATTTTAGGACTAATCCTTTAGTTGAAAACGAAATTTTGTGCTGTGCACATGTCTACCCCATACAAAATATAACCGCAAATGCTTGCATGTTAAAATGTGAAAAAAACACTTTACACTTTGTAAATTCTCCTATGGAGTGGAGCCTAAAAGAAAGCAAATGGGACATACATTGCGCAGTATGTGAATTGTAATGTAGCACCACAATTTGCATTAGGTTGAACAACTCACATGGTGGAGAGCCATTTTACAGTTGGCTCATACATTGGCAGCTCGTACATAATGCAGGAACTCTTCGCCTCAAACAGATGGAAAATGGAGACGGTACTTTTCCAGAGTATGCAATGCGATGGAGACAACACTCCACCAAAATATGCAATGCAAAGGAGACGGCACTCCACCAGGAAATGCAATGCAGTGGAGACAGCACTCCACCAGAATATACAATGCAGTGCGCTGCATCTGAGCCATTTTTGCACAAGGCCCCATCTATATATTTCTTTGCCTATTGGGACTTTATTTGTATATCTTGGTGGTGTAGGTATACGGGACCTTGCAGCATCTCTTGTTTATTTTTATGCGCCATTGACCTTTTCTGTATTTTATGCTACACTTTGTAAATTATTGAAAATTCAAATTTTATTGCATTTTGTGTTATAATATAGAGACAGGACATGACGCATACATATAATAATGATATATTATGAATCTGCCGAGTCTGCCAGAAAGAATGAAATATAATATGTCTGGGTCATATATTAAAATAAGGCTTCAAAACGCGGTTAAACATGATGAGCGAAACCGGTAAAAATGAGCTCAGCACACAGGCGTGAAATGCCTCAGCAGTGAAATTGTTAACCTAGGAACGTGAAATTTTGAAGGTGCACTGTTTTTATGATGTAGGCACCCGCTAAGGAAGGATTTTTGTAAACTCCGCCCCTAAGGGGGTGAAAAAGGGGGTTGAATATTTTAAATATTTTAAACAGGATACCTATATCTTAAAAACAGAAGATGTTACAGGCGTGAAAATTGGTATTTAGATTCATCTTGACAAATAAAAAAACACGTATTTTACCATTTTCTGAAAATTCCTTGGGGGGGCAAAAAGGGGGGTTTAATACTTTTATCATAAACGCGAAAGTCCTGACTGACTGACTGACTGACTGATCAACGCTCAGCTGAAACCATTTAACCTAGGAACGTGAAATTTTGAAGGTGCACTGTTTTTATGATTTAGGCACCCACTAAGGAAGGATTTTTGGAAACTCTGCCCCTAAGGGGGTGAAAAAGGGGGTTGAATATTTTAAACAGGATACCTATAGCTCAAAATCAGAAGATGCTACAGATGTGAAAATCGGTATTTAGATTCATCTTAAAAAATAAAAAACACGTATGTTACTGTTTTTCAAAAATCCAAGTGGGGGGAGAAAAAAGGGGGTTGAATATTTTAAATATTTTAAACAGGATACCTGTATCTCCAAAACAGACGATGTTACAGGCCTGAAAATTGGTATTTAGATTCGTCTTGAAAATTAAAACAACACGTATTTTACCACATTCTGAAAATTCCTTGGGGGGGCAAAAGGGGGGTTGAATACTTTTATCAGTATACCTATTTTTCAAAAACCGAAGATGTTACAGGTAAAATTTGGTATTTACAATCTTCGTGAAAAAAACCAAACATGTGTTTTGCCATTTTCCACAAATCCAAATAAGGGGGGGAAGGGGTCTGAATACTTTTATCAGTATACCTATATTTAAAAAACCAAAGATGTTACAGACGTGAAATTTGGTATTTACAATCTTCTTGAAAAATAAACAAGTGTTTTACCATTTTCCAAAAAAAACAAGTGGGGGTGAAAAAAGGGGGGGCTGAATACTTTTAAACAGGATACCTATATCTCAAAAACAGTAGAAGATACAAATGTGAAAATTGGTATTTAGATTCATCTTGAGAAAAATAAAAACACCTTTTTTACCATTTTCCGAAAATCCAGTGTGGGGGCAAATGGGTTGTTGAATACTTTTATCACTATACCTATATTTCAAAAACTACAGATTTGTTACAGGTGTGAAATTTGGTATTTACAATCTTCGTGCAATAAACCAAACATGCGTTTTACCATTTTCCAAAAATCCAGTTAAGGGGGGAGTCGGGGGAAAGGGGTCTGAATACTTTTATCAGTATATCTATATTTCAAAAACCAAGATGTTACAGGTGTGAAATCTGGCAATTACAATCTTTTGAAAATAGAGAAACACATGTTTTACATTTTCCAAGAATCCCACGTGGTGGGTGAAAAAAGGGGGGTGAATACTTTATAACAGGATACCTATATCTCAAAACCAGAAGATGTTACAGATGTGAAAATTGGTATTTAGATTCGTCTTGAAAATAAAACAACACGTATTTTACCATTTTCCAAAAATCCAGTGGGGGGGGCAAAAAGAGGGATGAATACCTTTATCACTATACCTATATTTCAAAAACCAATGATGTTACAGGTGTGAAATTCGATATTTACAATATTCATGCAAAAAACTCCCATGTTTTACCATTTTTCGAAAATCCAGTTAACCACTTCGCTGCGGAGGACGCGCTCAGCGCGTCCTACCGCAGGAAGGGTTGGCTGTGGAAGATGCGCTGAGCGCGTCCTCTCAAAGCAGCCAGCGATCGGCCGGATTCTGGCCGATCGCTGTGCCCCCCGGTGTGGGCTGACATCTTGGATGTCAGCCCGTCACTCCGGGACCGCCGCGGGCACAATAGATGTCATTGCGGCGGCGCAATGACATCTATTTCAGGCGCCCCCCACGTGTGCGGAGGAGGCGCCTGAAAGGGAGGGGGGGGAGGTCCTTCGGACCTCTCTCCCTCCTGATCGCTGGGGTCCTGAGCTTAATGCCAGGCACTGTTTGGAAGGGCACAGCCTGCCCTTCCAAACGGTACCTGGCATTAACCCCATGGGGGCCGGATCACGAATCGCGCCAAAAAGCGCCAGTTCGTGATCCTTTCCCGGAGCTGGCCGACATCTTGGATGTCGGCCAAGCCTCCGGGAACTCCCCTGCAGGACTGGCGTCATCGTGCACTGGAGTTAACCCCTAGCTGCCACCAATGGTGGAGATAGGGGGTTTCAATGAACCCCCTATCTCTCGATCCGTGGCAGCTAGGGGTTAATGTTTGATATCATTGGATCGGCCAGAGCATGGCCTTTCCAACGATATCAAACATGACCATGAAAAAAGTTTTTTTTAGAAAAAAAAAAAATAATAATAATAATAATAATAAAAAAAATAAACAAGTTTTTTATTTTTTATTTGTTTTGTTAATGCAGCAATATTGTTGCCATTTAATTTATAATGTGAACAATGATGCTGCACTAACGATTTTTGTATGGGGTGCGTTTGTTAAAAATAGTGAAATTTTCCCCCAAAAAAAATGTAACGAGTCCCCATTTCTAATTTTTTTAACAAGTGCACTCCATAGAAAATATAACCGCAAACGATCGCATTTTAAAATGTGAAAAAAAACACTTTACACGTTGTAAAGTTTTGAAAATTCTAATTTTATTGCATATTTTGTTATAATATACAGACAGGTCATGACGTATACATATAATAATGACATATTATGAATCTGCCGAGTCTGACGGAAAGAACGATATATAATATGTCTGGGTCATCTAATAAAATAAGGCTTCAAAACGCGGTTAAACATGATGAGCGAAAGCGGTAAAAATGATGTCAGCACACAGGCATGAAATGCCTCAGCAGCGAAAAGGGTTAAGGGGGGTGGGGGAAAGGGATGTGAATACTTTTATCAGTATACCTATATTTCAAAAACCAAAGATGTTACAGGTGTGAAATTTGGCACTTACTTTCTTCTTGAAAAATAAAAAAAACACGTGTTATACAATTTTCCAAAAAGTGGGGGGGGAGGGGGGTTCTACCAAAAAAACCTCATGTTTCTTTAAAAAAACAATTTTAACAAATCCTAAAATCCACGCGAGAGAAGCCGCGGGCAAAAGCTAGTGATTAATATAATGAATATCTAGCGCGCGCATTATATGGATTATAATATACAGTTGTGTTCAAAATGATTCACCCCCCAATGCTGTAAAGGGTTTTAGGGAATTTAGTGACATTTGTAATTGTATTCAGAATGAAATCCTACAAGGACTTTTTAAAGAACCATATGCAACTAAAATGACATCAATTGGTTTTGTAATACAGTAGTAAATGTTTATTTTGTGAATTCTTCATTGACACAATTATTCAACCCCTTAAAGACTACCACTCTGAAGAACAGAGGTTCATTCAAGTGTTTTCAATCAGGTATTGAAAACACCTGTGGATGTCACGAAGCAGCAATAAAGCATAATAAGCACCAATTAGGCAGCTTTAAAATGACTGTGATACTCCGCTCCTTCTAGACATTTACTGGTGTGGTTACAAACATGGTGAAGTCAAGAGAATGGTCCAGGAAGACAAGAGAAGAGGTGATTACTCTTCACAGGAAGGGCAATGGCTATAAGAAGATTGCAAAGATGTTAAACATACCAAGAGAGACCATAGGAAGCATCATTCGCAAATTCAAGGCAAAGGGCACTGTTGAAACGCTAGCTGGTCGTGGCAGAAAGAAGATGCTGACTTTGACTGCTGTGCGCTACCTGAAGCGTAGAGTGGAGAAAAGTCCCCGTGTGACTGCTGAGGAACTGAGAAAAGATTTGTCAGATGTGGGTACTGAAGTTTCAGCTCAGACAATACGGCGCACACTGCGTAATGAAGGCCTCCATGCCAGAACTCCCAGGCGCACCCCCTTGCTGTCTCCAAAGAATAAGAAGAGTCGACTGCAGTATGCCAAAAGTCATGTGGACAAACCACAGACGTTTTGGGATAGTGTTCTGTGGACTGATGAAACAAAATTAGAACTGTTTGGGCCCATGGATCAACGCTATGTTTGGAGGAGGAAGAACAAGGCCTATGAAGAAAAGAACACCTTTCCTACTGTGAAGCATGGCGGGGGTAAATCATGCTTTGGGGCTGTTTTGCTTCTGCAGGTACAGGGAAGCTTCAGCGTGTGCAAGGTACCATGAATTCTCTTCAGTACCAGGAGATATTGGATGACAATATGATGCAGTCCGTCACAAACCTGAGGCTTGGGAGACGTTGGACCTTTCAACAGGACAATGATCCCAAGCATACCTCCAAGTCCACTAGAGCATGGTTGCAGATTAAAGGCTGGAACATTTTGGAGTGGCCATCGCAGTCACCTGACTTAAATCCGATTGAGAACCTCTGGTGGGACTTAAAGAAAGCAGTTGCAGTGCGCAAGCCTAAGAATGTGACTGAACTGGAGGCTTTTGCCCATGACGAATGGGCGAAGATACCCGTAGATGGCTGCAAGACACTTGTGTCAAGCTATGCTTCACGTTTAAAAGCTGTTATAACTGTAAAAGGATGTTGTACTAAGTACTAAGATTGAATGTCACTTGGGGGTTGAATAAAACTGATAATGATGTGAGCACAGAAAAGACATTTGTGCTTATTTCATTATAAATGTTATGTTATATTTGTCTGACCTACACGTGCCTCTTTGATTTAATTGTAAGCAAGATGACTGAATGATCAAAATCAATGTCAAACTGGCCAAAACACTCAATTTCAGTGGGGGTTGAATCATTTTGAACACAACTGTATAAATCAATGGTCAGGCCGCACCTTGAATATGCCGTGTGATTTTGGGCACCTGTCTTAAAAAAAGATATTATATCGCTAGAAAAAGTGCAGAGATGGGCAACTAAATTAATAAGGGGAATGGAAGGGTTAAGTTATGAGGAAAGACTAACAAGCTTAAACCTGTTTAGTTTAGAGAAAAGGCGCCTTAGAGGGGATCTGATAACCTTATATAAATATATACGGGGCCATTATCAACCATTGTCTGATAACCTATTAATTAACAGGACTATACATAGGACAAGGGGTCATCCATTTAGACTGGAAGAAAGAAAATTTAGCTTAAAGCATAGGAAGGGTTATTTTACGGTGAGAACAATAAAGCTGTGGAATTCTCTGCCTGTTGAGGTGGTTGGGTCAGAGTCTGTACAGACTTTTAAAAAACGACTAGATGACTTCCTGCAGACACAGAATATTAAGGGTTATAATATTTAATATGTGGGTAAAAGCTTCTTGATCCAAGGAGAAATCTGACGCCATTCTGGGGTCAAGAAGGAATTTTTTCCCAGTATGTTGCAGATTTCAGACTGGGTTTTTTGCCTTCTTTTGTATCAACAGCAGTAGGTTATGTGGGAGAGGCTGAACCCGATGGACGCATGTCTTTTTTCAGCCTATATAACTATGTAACTATGTAACTATGTATAACTATGTAATAGAAATTGGTTTTAAAGCTTGTAATCTAAATAATAATGAATTAAATACATAAGATTTACACATAGAATAGTAAAATCCACCCCGACCTCATTTCCAGCAGACATATGCACAGGCAAAAAAGTTTTTTGTTTTGAACAATTTTGTTCCGTTTTTTTCTTTCTCGTTTCGGGTCTATATGTTAGTGCGATTCGTATTTTCAGACCGATATAAAAATTTGGACGGCCGGTTTTCGTGTCCATTGTTTTTTTTCGTTTTTATTGTGAATTCGGATTTCGGGTTGATGCCTATTTCGTTTTTATTAGAAATCGGAAGGTGAAACTGATTATTTACTTAAATTAGGGTTAAAAAAAAAGTACTCCCCAGCACCGGAGCCCTGAGAGGCTGCTGTCCGCTTCAGGTTTCAGCACCATGGACAGCCCACACGGAACGCAGCCAGACTGAAGGAAAGGAAAAACAAACACACTGCCGGCAGCAAAGAAAAAAAAAAGCCTTGTTGTTTTACAATGAATTAGGAATCCAAAAATTTCACCAAAAAATGCCTAAATAATCTTTAAAAAAATAGAGACTTTTTGATGCAAGTGAAAAGAATAAACGGTTGAATGAAAATTAAATAATTTTTTTTCCTTTAGATCATTCAGTTTCATTCCTTTTTTTTTTTTTTCGTTTCGGTTTTCCGTTATGTTACCGTGATTCGTATTTCAGATGATTCATTAATTCGGTCGATTCGTTAATTTGACACTCCCTACACTCCCACTATCCCCCATCACCCCCTACACTCCCACTATCCCCATCACCCCCTACACTCCCACTATCCCCCATCACCCTCTACACTCCTACTCTCTATCTGCAGGGGAAACCTGATCGAGGACTCAGGGTCTTTCTTCCGTCGTTATGGAGGCTCAAAAAGGGGGGTGTTTCTGTGTTGGGCGCAAGACAGGACATGTGGATATGAATGAAAATTAAATAATTTTTTTTTTTGCTTTAGATCATTCAGTTTCATTCCTTTTTTTTTTTTTCATTTCGGTTTTCCGTTATGTTACCGTGATTCGTATTTCAGATGATTCATTAATTCGGTCGATTCGTTAATTTGACACTCCCTACACTCCCACTATCCCCCAATTACTCCCTACACTCCCACTATCCCCCAATTACTCCCTACACTCCCACTATCCCCCAATTACTCCCTACACTCCCACTATCCCCCATCACCCCCTACACTCCCACTATCCCCCATCACCCCCTACACTCGCACTATCCCCATCACTCCTACACTCCCACTATCCCCCATCACCCCCTACACTCACACTATACCCCCATCACCCCCTACACTCGCACTATCCCCATCACTCCTACACTCCCACTATCCCCCATCACCCCCTACACTATCCCTCCATCACCCCCTACACTCCCACTATCCCCCATCACCCCCTACACTCACACTATCCCCATCACCCCCTACACTCCTACTATCCCCCATCACTCCTACACTCCCACTATCCCCATCACCCCCTACACTCCCACTATCCCCCATCACCCCCTACACTCCCACTATCCCCCATCACCCTCTACACTCCTACTCTCTATCTGCAGGGAAAACCTGATCGAGGACTCAGGGTCTTTCTTCCGTCGTTATGGAGGCTCGAAAAGGGGTGTGTTCCTACGTTGGGCGCAAGACAGGACATGTGGATACAAGGTAAGCAGCAATGTGACCTCAAGCGCAGTGTGGGAGATACTGTGTGAGGAATGAGAGGATCTCCACAGGAGCTTACAATCTAGAGGAGCAGAGGGCCCGGCTCACAGGAGCTTACAATCTAGAGGAGCAGAGGGTCTGGCTCACAGGAGCTTACAATCTAGAGGAGCAGAGGGTCCGGCTCACAGGAGCTTACAATCTAGAGGAGCAGAGGGTCCGGCTCACAGGAGCTTACAATCTAGAGGAGCAGAGGGTCTGGCTCACAGGAGCTTACAATCTAGAGGAGCAGAGGGTCCGGCTCACAGGAGCTTACAATCTAGAGGAGCAGAGGGTCCGGCTCACAGGAGCTTACAATCTAGAGGAGCAGAGGGTCCGGCTCACAGGAGCTTACAATCTAGAGGAGCAGCAGTTCCTCGCCCCATTGAGTGGAGGTATTGATGGTTAAAGAGGCGCAGGACGCGGAGCCGCTGCAGCAGGTGTCTCTGCCTATGCTTTGTTTCATGTTTCTCGTTGTTTTGCAGCACGTGGTGATCACAAATTTCAGCAGCTCCTGGGTGGACGGCATGGCTCTCTGTGCCCTCCTGCACTCCTACCTGCCCGAGAGCATCCCGTACCTACAGCTGCGCCCCCTAGAGAAGGTAATAGCACTTTAACACACGGCTTCTCAATGCACAGAAATATAACACTGGAGCTCAGACACTCTGCGCTGGGTGACTGCATCGATCCTCAGGGTCTCACTGATACATTGTACAATCACTCTCATTGTATTAACCTCACACTGAGCAGCTACTCACTGGAGTGCCTCTGCCACGTGCTCGGTCAGTAAGCAGCCAGTCACACGTTGACTGGTGTCGAAGATTTATCAAATAAGAAACTTATACAAGATATAAATATCAATCGTCTGTATTTCCTAGAAATTCTCCTAAATTCTTTTAATTGTATGTGTTTTGCTTTAAAAAATATAATAATCAACAACCGGATAAAAACATATATATATTTATTACGTATACAAAAAAGTTTCAAATCTCATATCATAAATAAAGATTTAAAAACAACAACATCCATCCATCAGCACATAGATTACTAGCTTCACAATATATGTATCTCCTGTTAGTAACTGCATATATGATTAATATAATTTACTTTATCAGTTAGTAACTATACACAGATGGTTAATAAACATTTCTGCTTAACGAAAACAATTAACATGTATTTCCCAGCAAACCAATGTTTAACAAGCTAGATCTTGTAGAGATATATGTATCTCTGTATGCTACGTGGATCAACAAGAGATGAGCTATCACTTATTCTATTTCTAGAATAATAAGTAATAAAAACTTATTTAGTGAATCCTCCCCTAATAGAGAATTAAGCTTCTAATCTTCTGCTTTTTATATTGTAGTTATATAATTCCTTGCTTATTAATTTCAATCACAGTAACTTCCAAATTCAATATAATATATATTTGTATATACTATTGCAACAAATACTTTAGGATAAAATCCTTATATCCGATTCTTCTTCATATCTCTATCTGCAGATTTAGAAATATTTTGAAGACTCTGGATCTAACAGTACTTGAGATAAATCTCAATCCATTTCATTGCAAAGTACACACTCATATATATATATTTCTTACATTAATCCCTTAATTTTGCTTTCTCCTACATTACCTGTCCAAGATCTGGATTCAATATTTCTGTAGTTACAGCAGCAATATTCTTTGGATATAATGTATTGTTTTGGAATATGTGAAAATTATCAATCTCAGACAATCAATGCATGAGAGTTAGAATTGTGCATTCCCATGAGGGAAAATTTAGGTGTGGTCATAATTAAGTGAGATGTAATATCCTGAATGCATTGTGTGTCTTGTCCTGGAATGATCTGAATGACTGCAACGAACAGTACATATCCAGTTATAGTAAATTCGACGTCACTGAAAATCTACCCCCTCATTTAAATATTTGCTTTCTCTATAGATCCCTTTATATTTATTCTTAAAATATAATATTTACTATACCTCAAGATGGCAGTGTTGCTTTTCAAATAAAATTAGTAATATTTAATTGTACTATATTTGAATTATATGACAGCGCTGCGGAATATGCTGGTGCTTTATAAATAAAGAATAATAATAATAATAATAAGAGATCAAAGATCAATATTGTTATCAAATTTTTAACAAAGGACCTTCTACTATTTTACAGACAATATGTCGCCTATGTCATATTTAATTTAATATCTCTTGGCTCTATCCCTTTCAAGGATTTTACTGAGTACTCTTAACTATAGACATTCCATTCTAGTTAAATCAGCAGAAAATACTTCTATGTTTAAATAGATTATTCTATTCTTCAGTAATTATACTGTTTGCACAGTTATACTCTACAAATATTTGGAGCAGCTATTATTTACTGTGAATATATAGAATATATTGATTATAAAAATATATTTCATGAATATATTTATACACTTGCATAGATATTTTAAATATGTTTCTATACCCAAAAAGAAAAATATCTTTAATTCGAGGACTTGTTAAAACAAACCAATTAGACTCTGCATATATCATATAAAGACATTTTATCGTCTATAGCATCATAGCCTGGCACTTCTAGAAACACACATAACTCTTCTAGTCCTTACCATGAACTCATAAAAAAAATCTTTGAGTCCATTTCTAAAACTAGACTAAAAATTGAAACAGAAAAGACTTGTTTCATATAAGAATATAGATATATGTTTAGACAAGATGGCTACAGGCATCCATTTAAATTTTCCATTATAATATACCTGACAGTGGGCACTCAGTGGGTGCCCTGTGCTTGGCTATGGCACGTGGTTACTTGTTGAGTGGGCACTCAGTTGGTGCCCTGTACTTGGCTATGGCACGCGGTTACTTGTTGAGTGGGCACTCAGTGGGTGCCCCGTGCTTGGCTATGGCACGCAGTTACTTGTTGAGTGGGCACTCAGTGGGTACCCGGTGCTTGGCTATGGCATGCGGTTATTTGTTGAGTGTGCACTCAGTGGTTGCCCTGTGCTTGGCTATGGCACGCGGTTACTTGTTGAGTGGTCACTCAGTGGGTGCCCTGTGCTTGGCTATGGCACGCAGTTACTTATTGAGTGGGCACTCAGTGGGTGCCCTGTGCTTGGCTATGGCACGTGGTTACTTGTTGAGTGGGCACTCAGTGGGTGCCGTGTGCTTGGCTATGGCACTCGGTTACTTGTAGAGTGGGCACTCGTGCCCTGGGAGGTGTATACTTGTTAGGCAGCTGTAGACTCAAGGAGTATATGCCCATTAACTGGTCGCGCTCACTCACTCAGTGGACATTCATGGAGCGGCTGATTAATTACTGAAAACTCTGTTTTTCAGAGGAAAAATTTGCAGCTGGTGTTCCAGGTAGCGGAGAGCGTGGGGATCCCACCCCTGCTGGTGAGTAGTATGGAGTATCTAATGCCACAAACACTAAGGTACCAAGCCATGAGCCCCATATCCTGGCAGTCCACTCCAGACACCAGCGCGCAGGTTTATCCAATCCTCCAGGCTCACACCGAAGGGTGCAGTGGGTGACGGCAGGCACGGAGCCGGAGCTTGAGGTGGCACATGATGTTCTTGGAAGCCCCCAAAATATATCTCAGAGGGTCTATGTACATGTACAGATCCTGTCTTGTTTTGTATAATCACCCCCTGCCCCCATATCTTTCCAGCTGAAGGTCACAGAGGCCTGGATAGACCATATGGTGTGTCCTCATTTGCATGGCATTTCCTGTGGCCTGTTCCCTCAGGCGTCACCATGGAGACCTAACAGCATAAATAAATTCCAGAAACCCCAGAAATTCCAGCACCAACAAGGACGACGTTTCGAACAGAACTGGTCTTTGTCAAGTCAAGACTTGACAAAGACCAGTTCTTGTCGAAACATCGTCCTTGTTGGTGCTGGAATAAATCCACCTTTGATTTAATATATGGGTTTCTGGAATTTATTCATGCTGTGTTGAATTTGGAGTCGTGGAGCAAGGTTTCTTATCCTGTTAATCCAATTTTTCAAGAGTAGTATCTGGGTCCTATTGTCTGCAATTAACCATGGAGACCTAGGTATGACCAAATGGTGTTGCCAGCACAATTCACGTGCGCGCTCACTCTTCCCCAGCGTTGGTGCACGTTTTCCCTCCAGCCTCCCAGTTTCTTCGTCTTGTGGTAGTCACAGATGATTGGCTGTTCCCTTGGGGTGTGCCAGTGCTAACTGAATGGGACTGGGTCAGAATGTGTTATTCTGGAGCTGAGTGGACATTGCTCGGGGCTGGACCTTCCCGAGGGGTGCGTTTATGAATGGAAGGGGGTGAGGGGTTAAAAAGACCAGTTTCTGCCAAGTGAGTCCAGTTGAATGTGTGGGATAACGTCACTTAAGATCTCAGCACAGGTGGGCCGAACTATGATCACCACTCTTCCACTTCCAAGAGATCTGTCAGACGCAGGGACTGTGAGTTTAGCTGTTGTGTTTATTATCCTTTAATTTTATGTATACCATTTATCTCTTATTTTATGTGTCTGTACCATTTATCTCTTATTTTATGTGTCTGTACCATTTATCCCTTTTATTTTATGTGTCTGTACCATTTATCCCTTTAATTTTACGTGTGTCTGTACCATTTATCCCTTTTATTTTACGTGTGTCTGTACCATTTATCCCTTTTAATTTATGTGTCTGTACCATTTATCTCTTTTTATTTTATGTATCTATCTGTACCTTTATCCCTTTTATTTTATGTGTCCGTACCATTTATCTCTTTTTATTTTATGTATCTGTCTGTACCTTTATCCCTTTTATTTTATGTGTCTGTCTGTACATTTATCGCTTTTATTTTATGTGTCTGTACCATTTATCCCTTTTATTTTATGTATGTGTCTGTACCATTTATCCTTTTATTTTATGTATGTGTCTGTATCATTTATCCTTTTATTTTATGTATGTGTCTGTATCATTTATCCTTTTATTTTATGTATGTGTCTGTATCATTTATCCTTTTATTTTATGTATGTGTCTGTACCATTTATCCTTTTATTTTATGTATGTGTCTGTATCATTTATCCCTTTTATTTTATGTATGTGTCTGTATCATTTATCCCTTTCCGTGTCTTTTTATGTATTAAACCCCTATTTAATAGCTTTCTGGTGTTGGCTGTTTGGTGACTCATGTGATTGGGATTACCAGTTCTATCCAGGATTTTTGGGAACCATTTGTGTCTAGGTCTGGGGGTATCTTGTCCCTTTCAGGACTTATAAGGGTGAATCTGTTGGAGGTAACTCTCAGTGAGTAGAGAGCTAACCCCGGGTGATGAAGGTGAACCCAGCGTGCAGAGCACAGGCAGGAAAACAGCAGCGTCTGCAGCCGTGTTCTGGGGTCACCTCCTGGCAGCCACGCTATAGCACCCCTGGTGCTTGTGGAGGACAAGCCCAGCGTTGCATCACAGTGTGAAATATGTGTAGCTGGATGTTCATTGGGTGTTGGTGGCGGACGGATCCCTGCAGAGTCATTTTTACATGTATTATGGATTGGGCATTAGTTTCTGAATTGTTGGCGGTGGGTATTGAGCACTGGCTGGTTGGTAATGGGTATCGAGATGGGTATCGAGCCATGGGAGGTGGGTCATTGATTTCCACTCTGTCTGCTTCTTATCATCCTCTTTCCTTGCAGACCCCTGACCACATGCTGCAGCTGCAGGGACCCGACTGGCAGAAAGTCCTTCTGTACGTCGAATCCATTTACCAGAAATTTGAGGCATGAGACCATCAGTGGAAAACCCTGAGATCCTGCCCCGGGAGCACCTGGATACCCCCTGAGATCCTGACCCGGGAGCGCCTGGATAGCCCCGAGATCCTGTTCGGGGGCACCTGGATACCCCCTGAGATCCTGACCCGGGAACCCCTGGAGAGCCCCGAGATCCTGCCCTGGGAGCACCTGGATACCACCCCCCTGAGATCCTGCCCCGGAGCACCTGGATACTCCCCCCGAGATCCTGCCCCGGAGCACCTGGACACCCCCTGAGATCCTGCCCCGGGAGCACCTGGATATCTCCCCCCCCCCCCGAGATCCTGCCCCGGGAACGTCTAGGACTACAAGCCAGTAGGATGCTGTGCTTTGATTGGCTGGGACAGTTTGCGTCATTGGATCCATGACGTTTCCATTGGTCAGATTTTGTTGTATTTACCCATTTGTGCCCCCAGTGTCTCCTGTGGTTACATGATGGTTCCAGGCCATGGTTACTGCGCACGTTTCACCGGCGTCCAGGCAGTGACCCTCCACATTCTCTGCATCAAATAACAGTGTTATCAGTCCTTTGCGCCGGGGACGTTTATACCCTCAGATAAAGCTCAGAATATTCTCAGGTTATTCTGTGTCGCCTCCATTACTGCGCGCAACAGCAGCGGGAGCAACGGCACAGTGTGAGCAATGGCACAGCGCAACAGCGGAAACAGCAGTGTGAGCAAAAACACAGCGCAAGAAATGATGCAGCATGAGCAACAACACAGCGCGAGTAATGATGCAGCGTGAGCAACAACACAGCACGAGCAATGATGCAACGCGAGCAATGGCGCAGTGCAACAGTAAACAGTAGCATGAGCAACAACGCAGCATGAGCAACGACACAGCGCGAGTAATGACGCAGCACGAGCAACAACATAACGCGAGTAATGACTAGGGATGAGCCGAACACCCCCGTGTTCGGTTCGCATTCGAACAATTTGAAAAGTTCGAGTTCGGACGCAAACACGATCCGAACTCAATGCAAGTCAATGGGACTCGAACGTTCGATTTTTAGAGTGCCCTGCAAGAGGGCATATATGCAAGATATTTGCCATAAAAGGTGTATGGGGGTCCAGGTAGTGCCCTGGGGGACAGGAAACAAGGAAAAAAAGTTTAAAAACAGACGTTTTTAAAGGAACAGTGATTTTTCCATGAAATAAAGGTTA
Source organism: Leptobrachium leishanense (assembly GCA_009667805.1). Classification (NCBI taxonomy): domain Eukaryota; kingdom Metazoa; phylum Chordata; class Amphibia; order Anura; family Megophryidae; genus Leptobrachium; species Leptobrachium leishanense. The sequence goes on from CM019069.1 coordinate 162,690,407, forward strand.
AGAATAAAAACAAAAAATTCCTTCAAATATCGTGCCTAGGAGGGCCCCATAACCTGCCCGTGAAGTGGCGGATTTGTAGGATGTATAGAAACATTTAAAAGAAAAAAAATGACATTTCAAATGACGGTAAATGTTTTTCCTTTAATCTATTCATAAACAACTGCTTGGGGCGGCAGCCTGTATGAAAAGAGGAGACGTTTTAGGACACGCAGAACAAGTTTAGTGATTTTTTGGCTAAATTATGGTGAAACTTATGCAGGCTTTGGATGAAAGTAACAACAGGTACATTAAAATTGGACCTTTGGTGCCAGCTAGTGCCTTCACACACCGTAACCCCTCTGAGGTATTGTGGAAGAGTGCAGGGGTGGACTCTGCATTCAAATATTAAAATGATTGGAATCTGGTACACGCGTCAGTGCACCAAAATATTGGGCTTTTGGTGCCAGCTAGTGCCTTCACACCGTAACCCCTCTGAGGTATTGTGGAAGCGTGCAGTGGTGGAGGTTTTGGGAATGCAGAAGAGATCCCCGATCTATTCAGTTACATCAGCATCAGGGGAGTGATAGCTGCTGATCCAGGACTGATTCATTTTTATAAATGTCAGCCGGTCTACAGAGTTGGTGGACAGACACACTCTTGTCTGTGACAAAACCTCCAGGGGCCTTGAACGTCCTTTCAGAAAGCACGCTGGCTGAAGGGCAACCTAGTAGCTCCATAGCATATTGGATAAGTTCTGGCCAGTGATCAAATCTCAACACCCAGTGGATCATCTGCTGTAAAGGTATCCAGGTCTGCCCTTGCCCCTAGATATTCCTGCACCATATGGTGAAGACGCTGGCAATGGATGCCTACCTTTAACGTCCCTGGGCGTCGTGGACTAAAAAAATTGGAAAAGGCATCAGTCAAGCGGCCCCCTTCACCGCTCTTCCTCTGATAAACAGCAGCCTCAGAAGCACCTGTGTCATCAGTTGGTAACCTACCAGTGTCTGGAAAGGTGTTACACAAGTGTCGCTTTAAAGCGTCCTCAAGTTGTTTCATCCTGTGCGCCCTCTGTGAGGGCAGGATGAGCTCTGCAACCTTACCCTTGTATCGTGGATCAAGAAGGGTTGCCAACCAGTAATGATCCCTCTCCTTCATAGTACGAATCCTGTGGTCCTTTAGCAGGCTTTGCAGGATAAGGGAGCCCATGCAACGTAGGTTGGAGCTGGCATTAGCTTCAGAGTGTTCCTGGTCGCTGAGGATGACCGTATTGTGCACTACCTCCTCCCAGCCACGTACTAGTCCTTGGGTTTCTGGGGACACAAAACCCTCCCTTGAGGAATCCCCACCTTCAATGGCCCCACTACTTAAATATTCCTCCTCCTCCTCATCTTCCTCCTGTCTGATCTGAGGACCCGCAGGAATGCTGTCTGCGGAAAGACTGTGGCCTTGAGAGCTAGGAAAGGCCTCCTCTTCCTCCCGCTGCTCTGCCTCTAGTGCCACATCTATAATTCCCTGCAGAGTGCGCTCCAGCAGGAACACTAAAGGAATTGTGTCACTGATGCATGCACTGTCCCTGCTCACCATCCTCGTTGCCTCCTCAAATCGTGACAGTACAGTGCATGCATCCTTGATCATCAGCCACTGTGGGGGGGAAACAAGTTGACCTGAACCTGTCCTTGTGCCATACTCACACAGGTACTCATTGATGGCCCTCTGCTGCTTGTGCAGGTGATGCAGCATTGCCAATGTCGAGTTCCACCTGGTGGGCATGTCACAGATCAAGCGGTTTGTGGGAAGGTGGAATTCTCTTTGAATTTCTGCCAGGCGAACACTTGCTGGGAATGACCGTCTGAAGTGGCTGCAGACTTTTCTGGTCTGGTTGAGAAGCTGTGCTACCTGGTTAGGAAATGCTGTACCACCAGATTTAGGACGTGTGCTAGGCATGGTACATGCGTCAACTTACCCAGGCGTAGGGCGGAGAGAAGGTTGCTGCCATTATCACAGACGACCATTTCCAGCTCAAGCTGGCGTGGTTTTAACCATCTCTGCACCTGCCCCTGCAGAGCTGACAGAGTTTCTGGCCCGGTGTGGCTCCTGTCCCCTAAACAAACCAGCTCAAGCACAGTATGGCGTATTTTTGCTTGAGCCATTGCGTAGCCCCTGCCACGCATCGGTTTAACTGCCACTTCGCCAGAGACATTGAAGGAGGAAGAGGAAGAGGTGGTGGAGTAGACAGACCTCATATAAGCAGCTTTCTGGAGGCGTGGTGGATGTGCAAGCTCCAGCAAAGAGCCCCATCCTGGATCCCTTCCAGCTGCAAGCAGAGTTACCCAGTGTGCCGTGAAGGAAATGTAATGGCCCTGTGTGATGGAATGGGGTGTCCGCCTGCGGTCCTGCTCCTATCTGACCCCCTTGATGGCGTCCGGCCCGACTACCGAGCGGCTCGGCACTCAGCGTCTCGAGGAGCCTGATTTACTGACCTCTTGTTGGTGTGGAGGTGGCTGCTGGGCTGACTTGAGGCTCCTTTTCCTGGGATAGACGTGATGTAGACGGCCGCTGAGTGCCTTCTAGGTGCAATGTAATATGCCCTGAAATAACTCACCAGACAAGGCTGTATGACTTTAAAACAGGGACTGATTTATAAAGGGTTTGGGCAGATGCATTTATACACACAACACAAAAGCATTTGGTAACCCTCAGACATGTCCAGACTTGAATGAGACAATTGGATTTGCATACAATGGCATTCTTACATCAGCAGACTACACACGCACAGAGAGCTAATGCACACAGTAATTAGCATACAATTGAATTTCAACACAGCCTTTCAATCCTAGCAACCAAGGAAAAATATAATACATTTAAATGCATAACACAATTTCACATCTGAATCCACACTCATACAATACAGGATACATGTTAATACCTCACATTCTAATAAAAACCACACCAGTAAAACCACATCTAGAAATGAAATAAAATGTCCATACACTTAAACGCACAACCGAAATATAAAAGGAAAAAATGGTCTTTAAAATTGTCTGAGTTTTTAGTCACGTGGCTCGCTGGAAGGAGCGCTCAGGTCCGTTCCGTGACACCGTGTCCATGCTTGCTGGACCACGTGTCTAAAGTAATGTGCACCTTGCTGCTGACTGCCTTTCCCAATGACTCCATAACATTGTCTTCCACGTGCTGGTATAGTGCTGTGCTGGAATGGCCTTCCGTGAAAAGAAATGGTGTTTTGGAACCTGCCACTGTGATACAGCACAATCGGCAAATTCACGGAAGGAAGCAGAGTCCACCAGCTGGAAAGGCAGCAGCTGTAATGCGAGTAATTTTGCCAAGCTGGTATTTAGATGCTGTGCATGTGGATGGTTCGGACAATATTTTTTCTTCCGCTGCAGCACTTGGGGCAACGTAATCTGACTGCATACATCTGCAGTTTATGGGATGCTGGCAGATTCAGAGGAAGGACGTGGTACACCCATTACTGTAGCATCATCCCTGTCAGTGGAGGTTGTAGGCAATGACATGGCAGGACATATAGTGGGGGTAGAGACAGATGAGGAGGAGGACCTATGCAAAGTGTTGTGCCAACGGGATGCGTGGCAGGTGGTGATGTCGCCTCAAGCACGTGGTACCCAAGTGTCTGACGTCTTTCTCACGCTTGATCCTCTTCCGACATAGCTTACAAATAGCAACCTGCAGTCTGCTGCACATGTCATAAAGAACTCCCAGACAGCAGAGATCCTGGACGTGTGCTGCGAGACAACAGCGCTCTGCACTTGAGCAGCTCTGACATCTGATGCCTTGGACTGGCTATGGTTGCTCATAGAGGACGCTCTGCCTCGTTTTTGTTGTGCCTCCTCCTCCTCCTCCCTTGACTCCTCTGTTCGATCAGGCACCCAGGTGGAGTCAGTGACCTCATCATCGTCATCATCACCCCCTATCTCCTCGTCACTGGAGCCAACTTGGCAGTGTGCTGCAGCTGCTGGGGGAAAATGAGTGCCAGTTCCTTGTGTGTCACTGGCACCCCTCCCTCTAGGCTGATTATACTCCCTTCTTCAACGACAGAGTGTGAATCAGAGCACTGGAGTTGCTGCGCATCCTCAAGCAGCATGTCACTGTCACTGTAGTCAAACAATTCAGCTGACTCCTCCGTGTATGATAGTGAGGCTACGGCAGGAGTAGCTGTGGACATGGAGGCTGAATTAGATGTTTTGGCAGCTGAGGTGGACTGTAAAGCACTACAAGCCTGGCTGGCAGAGGACTCGGAGGATGAGGATGGCCTGGTTAGCCAATCCTGCAAATCCTCTGTATGTTGCTGCTGCTTAAGACGGCCAGCACCACTTACAAACAAGGACAAGCGTGCCCCTGCAGAGGATGCACCACGTCCACGACGACCAGGGGCACAGCCTTCCGACACAGAGGCTGCTTGCCCTCTTATCTGTGTCTGGGAGCATCTGCCTGTCCTTTTTGGTCTTTCTGACATGGTGAGTGATATATAGATTAAAGATATACAGATTTTCCAGAACTCTGGTATAAGTCAGTGATACAGCCTGATAGCCTTTGCAGTGGCAACACAGATTCAAATTCACACAACTCTGGTATAAGTCGGTGATACAGCCTGATTCATACCAGCTGCTGCAAGGCTGACGACACAGATTACAATTCCCAGATATCTGCTAGAAGTATGTGGGACCCCCTGATAGCTGGCAGTGAGAAGACACAGATTACAATTCCCAGATATCTGCTAGAAGTATGTGGGACCCCCTGATAGCTGGCAGTGAGAAGACTCAGATTACAATTCACAGAAATCTGCTAGACATCTGTGAGACACACATAAAAGAACAAGCTCCTCTCACTCCTGCAAAAAAACACGTGCTGGGGCTTCGGGGAAGCCTTATATAGTGTGCTGCGGGACTTAGCTCTGTGAGCCCATGATTGGGCAAAATTTGCCCAATCAGGACTCTGAGCCCTGATTGGCATAGTCTTGCACCTGTCTTGCACCTGACCTGTGGTCAGGTGCAAGGCTGTAGCCAATTACAAGCTTCAGGCCAGTGGAAAAGTGCATTGCGGTGCATTGTGGACGAACACGAACCGAACATGCGGAAATGTTTGATGTTCGCCGAACGGCCGAACGGGCAGTGTTCGAATCAAACTCATGTTCGGATCGAACCGCCAGCCCATCCCTAGTAATGACGCAGCACGAGCAACAACACAGCACGAGTAATGACACAAAACGAGCACCGGCGCAGTGTAACTGCGGAAACAGCAGCATAGAAACATAGAAATATAGAAAATGTCGGCAGATAAGAACCTTTCGGCCCATCTAGTCTGCCTAATTACATGGATACTTTACCTGGATTTATCTTTTGTTTAGGATAGCCTTATGCCTATCCCATGCCTGCTTAAATTCAATTACTGTTTTGTCCTCTACCACTTCTACTGGAAGACTGTTCCATGTATCCACCACCCTCTCAGTAAAATAATGCTTCCTGATGTTACTTTTAAACCTTTGCCCCTCTAATCTAAGACTATGTCCTCTTGTTTTGCTACTTTGTTTCCTTTTAAATATACTCCCTTCCTCTACCTTGTGGATTCCCTTTACGTATTTAAATGTTTCTATCATATCTCCTCTGTCTCGTCTTTTTTCCAAGCTATACATGTTAAGATCATTAAGCCTTTCCTGGTAACTTTTCTCCTTCATCACCATTTTAGTAGCCCCTCTCTGAACTCTCTCTAAGGTGTCTATACCCTTCTGGAGATACGGTCTCCAGTACTGCACACAGTACTCCAAGTGAGGTCTCACCAGTGCTCTGTACAGTGGCATGAGCACTTCCCCTTTCCTACTGCTAATACAGGCTCTCCCTACACAACCAAGCATTCTGCCAGCATTTCCTGCTGCTCTATTACATTGACTACTTACCCTTAGATCCTCTGCAATAATAACCCCTAAATCCCAACCCTCAGATGTATCAAATATTCTATATTCAGCCCTTGGGTCTTTACGTCCCAGGTGCATTATCTTGCACTTATCCACATTAAAACTCAATTGCCACAACTCCCACCATTTTTTTAGTTTACCTAAATCATTTGTCATTTGGCTGATCCCTCCAGGAACGTCAACCCTGTTGCAAATCTTAGTGTCATCAGCAAAAAGACATACTTTTCCATTAATACCTTCTGCAATATCACTAATAAAAATATTAAAGAGAATGGGTCCAAGTACTGACCCCTGAGGTACCCCACTGGTAACAAGACCTTGCGCCGAATAAACTCCATTTACCACAACCCTCTGTTGCCTGTCACTCAGCCACTGCCTAATCCATTCAACAATATTGGAATCCAAGCTCAAAGATTGCAATTTATTGATAAGCTTCTATGCGGAACAGTATCAAAAGCCTTACTGAAATCTAAATAAGCAATGTCTACTGTACCACCTGTGTCTATTATTTCTGTTACCCAATCAAAAAAATCAATAAGATTAGTTTGGCATGATCTCCCTGAGGTAAACCCATGTTGTTTCTGATCCTGTAATCTATGTGTTTTTAGATGTTCAACAATCCTTTCCTTTAACATGGTTTCCATTAATTTCCCCACTACTGACGTAAGACTAACTGGCCTATAGTTCCCCGATTCCTCCCTACTACCCTTCTTGTAAATGGGCACAACATTTGCTAATTTCCAGTCTTCTGGGATGACTCCCGTTAACAAGGATTGGTTAAATAAATCTGTTAACGGTTTTGCTATTACACCACTGAGCTCTTTTAATAACTTAGGGTGGATCCCATCAGGCCCCATTGACTTAATTGTCTTTACTTTAGACAGCTGCTGTAGAACCTCCTCCTCTGTAAACTCATATGTAAATGTCTCATTAGTGTTTCCTCCTAACTGAGGTCCCTTTCCTTCCTTTTCTTCTGCAAAGACTGAACAAAAATATTCATTGAGGCAGTCAGCGAGACTTTTATCCTCTTCTACATACCTTCCTTCCTTTGTTTTTAATCTAACTAATCCTTGTTTTACTTTTCTCGTTTATGTATCTAAAAAATGTTTTGTCCCCCTTTTTTACTGACTGAGCTATTTGCTCTTCTGCGTGTGCTTTGGAAGCTCTTATAAATTGCTTTGCCTCTTTCTGCCTAATCTTATAGGTTTGCCTATCTTCTTCACTCTGAGTTTTTTTATAATTATTGAATGCTATCTTTTTGTTCTTCACTATTTTGGCCACTTCTGCAGAGTACCACAGTGGTTTCTTCCCTTTTTCGTTTTTGCTAACAAGCCAAATGCAATTGCCTGTGGCCTTCAAGATTGCCTCCTTTAAATAATCCCATTTCTCCTGGACTCCCTTTAAACTCCTCCAGTGTGATAATGACTCATTCACACAAAATCTCATTTTAGAAAAATCAGTTTTTTTAAAATCTAAAACTTTTGTTTTTGTGTGGTGCGGCTCCATCCCTGTTCTTATATTAAACCACACTGACTGGTGATCACTAGATCCCAAATTTTAACCTATAACAACATCCGATACCAAACCTCCTTTTGTGAATCCAATATGGACTCTTTACGAGTCGGCTCCTAAACTACTTGTGTTAGAGATAATCCCAGTAGGGAGTTTAGAATATTTGTACTCCTGGTGCACCCAGCTATTTTGGTTTTCCAGTTCACATCAGGAAGATTAAAGTCCCCCATGATAATAACTTCCCCCTTCATTGTCATTTTGGCTATTTCCTCAAACAGCAGATTATCTAGCTCTTCTACTTGTCCAAGGGGTCTATAGATCACACCTACACGAGCTACTGTATGATTACCACCGTTAGCGTAACCCAAACTGACTCTATGTTCACCTCGCTCACTTTTATTTGGTTCGTTTTTATGTTGTTTTTCACATACAGGGCCACTCCTCCTCCTTTCCTACCTTCTCTGTCTTTTCTATATAAAGAGTACCCGGTAGTGTTATGTCCCAGTTATTTTTCTCACTGAACCATGTCTCAGTAACCGCCACTAAATCTACTTTTTCAGCTGCCATCATTGCCTCCAGTTCATTGATCTTATTGACTAAACTGCGAGCATTTATAGACACGACCCTGAGCTTGTCATTTTTTACCCCGCATGTTGCTTGCACCCTCAGATTTAGTTTTGGGGGACAATCGGGCAGATTGTTTTTTACCCTTTTGTCCCCCCTCCTAGTTTAAATATTACTTTGTGAAATCTTTGAACTTCTCACTGAGAACATATGTTCCTCTATGAGTAAGATGCAAACCATCTTTTTTATACAGTTCCTTTCTGCTCCAATTAGAGCTATCATGGGACACAAAGCCAAATCCTTGCTCCCGACACCATTCCCGAAGCCACAAATTAAGTTCCCTATTGCGCATCTGCCTATCCTGAATGTTATGCACAGGCAGAACTTCAGAGAATGACACAGTGGACGCAATCTGCTGTATTTCACCCCCAAGAACACAAAAATCTTCCTTAATCTCAGAAACCTCATTGCTAGCCAAGTCATTTGTCCCTAGATGGACTAGAACGTCCACTTCCCCTTCCTGCTTTGCTTGTTTGACAATATTGAGAATACGTCTCCTGTCTCTACGAGCAGTAGCCCCAGGAAGACATCTCACCAAACCACTACTCTCCAGCTCAACACCTCTTATGATAGAAGGCAATTGTTGCTGGGTGATTCTATCAAGTCCTACCTTTTCCTTTTCATCCTTGGTTGCAGTCTTGCATTCCTGAGACATAGGGGATAGTGGTTCCTCAACTTTGGTGTCTGAGCCTACTTCTGTCTTAACACTACACTCTGAAAGTGCCTCAAAAGAATTAAGAAGAGCCACAGGCTGTGGGACATGCCTTCTATCCACAACTCTAAGTTCACCAGATCCTACAGTAGTCCATCTGCCGCTCCTAGGAGGCATCTGTGGCAGTGGCTTTGTAAGAGTCATAGCCTGAGTTTGTCTAACAGATAATTTACAAATCTCAGACTTCAAACAGACAATTTCCTGCTGCAACAAAGAGAGCTGCCTACATATCAGGTACCCTCCAAACCTCCAAAAATTGGATCTAAAAACAAATGCATGACAGCTATTACACTGGACCAAGCCTGCCATTATAAAATGAAATAATGGATTTAAAACAAGCAAATCTTACCTTTTTGTAGGTTTTCTACCTCCTGTTTAACCTCAGACTACCTCCAGAGTATCTCCAGAAGATCTCTAAGTGCCTCACTTGGAAGGATTGCACTTAGAAGGGTTCACAAGCTCTATGCATGAGCAACAACACAGCGCAAGTAATGATGCAGCATGAGCAGCGATACAGTGCGAGTAATGACGCAGCACGAGCAACGATACAGTGCGAGTAATGACAAGGTGCAACAGCGGAAACAGCAGCGTGAGCAATGGCGCAGCACAAGCCGGTCCCCTGCTGTCAACAAATACTCAGGAGATTCCAAATCCCTAAAAAAACAAAGTATCAACAGTCTGAAGCCTGGAAGTGTCGCAAACATTCTGACAAACAAAACAAGCGTGACCACAATCTAATAATAAGCCCCTCCCCCCCTCCAGCGTAAACCAAAAAGAACACAAAAGTCAGGGATAGAAAGTACGGAGCGTGGAGGAAGCGGCCAGGAATTTCACTCACAATGTCATGGCACATCGCAAGCTTCCATCCATCAATGGCGAGACACCCTCTGGAATCCCACTCACGAGAGCTTACGATCTAAAGGGAAAGGAGGCGCTCGCTCACGTGAGCTTACAATCTAAAGGGAAAGGAGGCGCTCGCTCACATGAGTTTACAATCTAAAGGGAAAGGAGGTGCTCGCTCACGTGAGTTTACAATCTAAAGGGACAGGAGGCGCTCGCTCACATGAGCTTACAATCTAAAGGGAAAGGAGGCGCTCGCTCACATGTGTTTACAATCGAAAGGGAAAGGAGGTGCTCGCTCACGTGAGTTTACAATCTAAAGGGACAGGAGGCGCTCGCTCACATGAGCTTACAATCTAAAGGGAAAGGAGGCGCTCGCTCACATGTGTTTACAATCGAAAGGGAAAGGAGGCGCTCGCTCACATGAGCTTACAATCTAAAGGGAAAGGAGGCGCTTGCACACGTGAGCTTACAATCTAAAGGGAAAGGAGGCGCTCGCTCACGTGAGTTTACAATCTAAAGGGAAAGGAGGCGCTCGCTCACGTGAGTTTACAATCGAAAGGGAAAGGAGGCGCTCGCTCACATGAGCTTACAATCTAAAGGGAAAGGAGGCGCTCGCTCACATGAGTGTAGCGCTCACTCCCGGAGGAGCCGCTGAAATTGAACCTCGGGTCAGTCTCCCCGCACTAGGGAATAAATATACTCCAGCACCGTTGTGGATTTTATAAATTATATAGTTTACTAGAATAAATGGCATATAATGAATAACACGGTGTTCGTAGATATATTTACAGTACTTCGTAATGCGGGAAACGCGCAGCAGAAAAGAAATACGATGCTTCGTATTTCGAGGAAACGCGCAGCGGAAAAGAAATACAAGGCTTCGTAATTCGAGAAACGCGCAGCGGAAAGTAAATACGATGTTTCGTAATTCGAGAAACGCGCAGCGGAAAATAAACAGAAAATTATCTTTAACCCCTTTCTTGATTGGGGAGTGAGTCCCGCACAGGTTGTGTCCCGGAATGTAAGTGTGTGTGTGTGTTATGGTACCCGGGTACACTATTCAACTGGCCAGTGAATTGCTTAAGAGGTATCTTCGACTAGTCAAGTTGGGGCCCGGTGGGTTTTTGGAAACAAACAGCAGCGTGCTTTCTTGGTTTTGCAACGGCCTAGAAGGCCTCTCACCCATCCGCCAGATACTTGAGGCTCCGCTGGACCCAGGACGTCTCTCCGCTCGATGTTGACTGGGCTCTCTCGGCTTCTGGATCCGCTGTCTGGCTTTCTGCTCCTGCCGCGACTTGTCCAGCTTACCGCCTGCTCTCCCAGTCCGATCGACCTGCGGTACTCCTTACTCGGGGGTCCTCTGGCTTCCTCAATAGTAGCTTGGGTAATCTTGTGGATCACTGGGTCTCACTTTGGTAAGGCTGAGTAACCCGATCTGCAACTCCGTTGGGCCGCACCTGCGCTCCGGCCTGGACGCTGTTATGTTCTGCAGCACTGTGTCTTGTCTCTCTCACTCCCTGGCGCGCTCTGCCAGCTCTCTCCACGAGGCTCAGGATGTAAGTCTCTCTGCCCCACCCACTTCCTGTGTCCGTTCCCAAAGCATGCCGGGAAATGTAGTCCCAATGTAACATTCAGTGTCTCACATTGCGCTTGTCTCCCTCCGGTGGCCAAAAATAGGTACTGCAACAATAAAGAATTAACCACAGCGCTACATGAGTTTACAATCTAAAGGGAAAGGAGGCGCTCGCTCACATGAGTTTACAATCGAAAGGGAAAGGAGGCGCTTGCTCACGTGAGTTTTCAATCGAAAGGGAAAGGAGGCGCTCGCTCACGTGAGCTTACAATCTAAAGGGAAAGGAGGCGCTCGCTCACGTGAGTTTACAATCTAAAAGGAAAGGCGCTCGCTCACGTGAGCTTTCAATCTAAAGGGAAAGGAGGCGCTCGCTCACGTGAGCTTACAATCTAAAGGGAAAGGAGGCGCTCGCTCACGTGAGCTTACAATCTAAAGGGAAAGGAGGCGCTCGCTCACGTGAGTTTACAATCTAAGCTGTGGAAGGTGACACCGTCCCATGTATCATATCATTGTCTGTTTTCTTGCTGATGTGGATTTCAGGGTAACTGATGATTCGGATGGTGTTTTGGAAGTTCCTGGAAGGTGGACACATCCCTCAGTCTGACTCAGTGTAAAGCCCTGGAATCAGGACAATGCATAAGGATTTCCGTGTGCGTGAGGCTCCAGCCCTGCCCCAGGATCAGCAATTCCAGAAATAACCGGGGTGACACCCTCCTGACATGCAATGACATGTGTCGCACACACACACAACGCCCTCGCACAGCATGAAACATGTGACAGAGACGCCATCGCCTTGTCAGTCAAAGCCCTGGTACACAGAGAGAGCGATGGAAGAAAAACATCGCCACCCTTACTGCAGCTTATTCACCCGATCACCTGATCCACAGACCCGGGGATAAAACACAGAGAGCACGAGGCCTGAATCTCACGCAGACGGGGATTCTACTTCCTGACCTGTTAAACTACGGGGTCTCATGCGCCCCCCCCCCTCATAGACCATGCAATCTCCTGAATGGGGGGCTCAGAGTCCCGAGCTGACATCTAAGAAGCCCCCCTAATGAAAAACCCTGCTTACTTTAGGAGCTCCGTTAGATCAGGCGCGATCAGCTGCGTGTTCGTTAGATCCGGCGCGATCAGCTGCGTGTCCGTTAGATCCGGCGCGATCAGCTGCGTGTCCGTTAGATCCGGATCGATCAGCTGCGTGTCCGTTAGATCCGGCGCGATCAGCTGCGTGTCCGTTAGATCCGGCGCGATCAGCTGCGTGTCCGTTAGATCCGGCGCGATCAGCTGCGTGTCCGTTAGATCCGGCGCGATCAGCTGCGTGTCCGTTAGATCCGGCGCGATCAGCTGCGTGTCCGTTAGATCCGGCGCGATCAGCTGCATGTCCGTTAGATCTGGCGCGATCAGCTGCGTGTCCGTTAGATCTGGCGCGATCAGCTGCGTGTCCGTTAGATCCGGCGCGATCAGCTGCGTGTCCGTTAGATCCGGCGCGATCAGCTGCGTGTCCGTTAGATCCGGCGCGATCAGCTGCGTGTCCGTTAGATCCGGGCGATAAAATCCGTGTCCGTTAGATCCGGGCGATGAGATGCGTGTCCGTTAGATCCGGGCGATGAGATGCGTGGTCTCAGCGGCCATTTCCTCAGTCTCACGATCGCCGCCATCTCGGGAGGCACAAGCACCTTCGTGCTCTGGCGCGCTTTTTACACTCGCAGCTCTCTCCTACGGTTCCCTGCTCAAACTGCGCATCCCAACAGCTCTAAAAGACTTCAATAGGACCCGGGTGATCCCCGCGGTCTCCTCCTCTGGGTGAACCCCGTAAATTCAGATGACCCCTGAATCCCAAATCAGCCTCTGCACGAGTCTCCACTTGTGACACTGCCTCCTTTTTCGGGTGACCCCCTTTTATTGCTTCCTTGGGTGACCCCCACTGTTTAAATAATGGGTACCCCCAGCTCCCTACTAGCCCAGAAGAACTAAGGGCTTGGCTCCTCTCCGCCTTAACTGAGACCCTCCCAATCGCACTGGCTGCTCTGCCCCCGCTTCCTCAGCCACCTTCCTTCCTTCGCTTCCAGACCATCCAGGGACCGCTGCCAATCTCTCTCCCACCTTGCTAGCTTGCTACCCGGCTAAGCTCTCCAGCAAGACTCGGCGCCACAGACGGAGCTACCCCTGCAGGGTAGCTGATCTGTTACACCAACCGTATCTCATCCTAAAGGGGATGATGGATACGAGCTCCTGGATGACTAGCAGGCAGCACCATCTGAGGGTGAGGGAGCGGACACGTCTGATGTCCAGCCGGCTCTGTCCGGCTCCCCGGGTGAGCCCCGTACTGACGATATGGCACTTGTGCTCCACTCCACGCCAGCGCCGGCACCGCCACGCTCAGTAATCTCCTCTGACACCCCTGCTCCAATTCTGGATGCTAGAGGGGTACCATTTTTTTATCCCCACACCACTACCCACCCCAGATCTTCGACCTGGTTGCCGTCAGAACTCATTGCGAAGTTCCTCCGCTTTTGGCTCCGTTGCCCACTGGACAAAGACTCCAGGGCAAGGTTACGGGCGGAATGCCCACGCCCCACGCTCCCGAACAAAGTGTCCCTTACCCCGGAGTTCAACGATGACCTCGTCACATTCATGGGCAAAGCGGGTAAGGACCCACGCAAGGGTCTCGAACAAGGTCTACGAGCTGCTCAAGTCAAACTGTATGACATTTCGGGTCCACTCTCCCTCCTCTTTGTCATGGCCGATGAGGCGCTGACCAATGTCACAATGCTAGATCCTGCCGTCATAAGAGAATGGCCGCAGAGGGCTCTCTGCCTATTGGGCAATGCCAATGTGGCCATCTTGTCTGAATGACGTAAAGCGGCCCTGTTTCGCTTAGATGCGAAATTAGTTGATATGAGCACTAAAGAGCTGGGCCCGGAGGCCAAGGGTTTGCTATTTGGAGCCCCTTTCCTCAAAGAGCTGAACCGCAAAGTAAACATTTATACGAACCTGCAGAAGGTCCAGACAAACATGAAACGGGTGTTTCACTCACAAAACCGTTTTTCCTCCAGGGCTGGCGCACCAAGAGGTCGGGTCGCCAGCCGCTACAATAATTCCTACAGACCTCGTCTCACCACCAACCAGAGCACAGGTGTGCAATACCGGCCCAGCCCAATCCTGGCCCGCGGAGTTCCCGTCGGTCGCGAATGTTCCCATTCTAAATACACTCTGATTTACCTTCAAACCTGTACTGAATCACGACTAGTATTTGGGGAGGGCATAATCACTGAATAAGCCAGCTTTACTGAATCCTTCGCTTCCAGACCATCCAGGGACCGCTGCCAATCTCTCTCCCACCTTGCTAGCTCGCTACCCGGCTAAGCTCTCCAGCAAGACTCGGCGCCGCAGACGGAGCTACCCCTGCAGGGTAGCTGATCTGTTACATTGGCTGGCAGCGGTGGGATCTCCGAGACCAGACAAGCAGGGGGAAATATAGCCGCTGGCTTGACCCCGGTCTCGGGGACCACAACCGCCGAGCGCCTGGAGCAGCACATCACCTGGGGAGATTCTGAGACCAGTCCAGCAGGGGGAAATACAGCCGCTGGCTTGACCCCGGTCTCAGACACCCGGGGATTCGAGAGATTGCTACACCGTCCTACAGCCGTTCACCCCCGTATTGCTCAGCGCTACGACAGCTGGAAGCGCACGGTCCTCAAGGAACTTCTCAAAGCCAGGGATAAAGCGGTCAGCGGTAAGCCAAAGGCTGCCCTCACCAAGGACCTGATGGAGGACGAACAGGCAAGTCTGGCCTTCCACGAGGACTCAGAATCCACAGAATGGCGCCGGGAGGTACAATGGAAGCTGGCCCTGTTTGGAGTCAACCCCCCGGCGGATGTGATCGCTATAGTTTTGGCAGGGGTCAGTCAGCTCAGAGTGGCCGAGTTGCGGTACCAGCTCGGGGAATCTACAGCGCCCCAGGAGATACTCCCTGCAGTCGTGAAAGAGGAGTTCTGGGACCAAGGAATGGAAGCCCCTGACCAGCACAGTGATCCAGGTTTCGGCCAGGAGGTGTTGTGGCATAATGACTCGGCACAGCAGCAGCTCTGGAGGGACGTCCTACAGCTTCAACAGGACTACCTTGGAAAGATTCTTCCTACCTTGGGTGAGAAATACTGGAGACTGTGGGACCTGCGGGTGCTATTCCTAGGAGTGCAACCCCAGGTAGAAAGACTGTCCCAACTGGAGAACCTGATCCAGATGGAGCTATGGCTGGAGGACGGGTACCGGGCACTGGAATGGTATGCTGCCAACCTGTGTCCAAAGTTGGAGAGGAAAGAGGATTAATATTTGACGCTCTCCAGGACGACCCCTCCTTTGGCAGTACAGCTAGACTGAGATGGGAAGAGATCCGGGACTTTCGGGAATGTGAGCACCTTGACGACCTTGGGCTGAGCAGTGATCTGGACTGGCTAGCCACCCAAGAGTGGGAGCTGGAGCAGGGATACAGGAGATTGTTTGAGGATGCTCCCCCGCTCGCTCTCACCCCGATGGACATGGCAGAAGAGCTGCCAACAGAACCCGGTGGTGCCAACCTACTTTCAGGATCTTCTGCTGGTTCGGAGCACCAGGGTGAGGAGGCAGTCGGCCCCTCTCTCCAGCTGCAGAACGCATCCCAGGCCTCAACTGCTACAGAGGAGGGGACTATCCTGCAGCCGCAGCGCAGCATGCCGTCCGGGGAAAAGACAGAGGACTCAGCAAGTACCGTTCCTGCAGAACCTGCAGCGGAGCAGAGTGACCAAGTACTTCGGACACCTACCAAGGTCAGTGGAAGTGCACCGGTGGATGGGACTGCGGTCTCCACCAACGAGAGCCTTCAGGACAGCGGTCCACTGTGGAAAGAGGAGAACTGGAAGACAATGGGTGAGATTGAGGCCCACCCAGGCAGATGGCCCGAGGGCTCACCAGGAGACCCAGAGTCCCAATGGAGTGCTCCTGCTCAGGGATGGGTGGAGGAGCTAGCGACAATGTCATGGCCCGCCAAGGAAGAGGCTGCGGTCCTTTCCACGGAGCCCAGGAGATGTGGGGCAGTTTGCCCGGATTCACCACTTGCATCAGCTGGCTCTTCAGTGCGTGCAGAGGATAATTTATGTATGGGGGAGCGGTTCTCCAACCCAGCAGCAGAGCTGGCATCAGGACAGAGGTCGGCTACCCTCTGCCCCCAGCTGGAGGCTCCAGAAACCGGGGAGAATATCGGGTGCCAGACGAGGGAGGGGGAGACTAAGGCCCCCCCGTGCAAATTGCTGGCGTACCTGGCAGAGAATCCCGAACCCAACCAAGCGCTCCTACCCACGTATGGATAGAGGAGCGGGGGACAGCGGACATGCTACGGCCCGCTGTGAAAGAGGCTATGGTCCATTCCACGGTGCCCGAGAAGTGCAGGTCAGCTAGCCCGGGGCCCTGGCTGGTGGCGCCAGGGATCAAGGATAGCCATTCATACATGGGGGAGCGGCCCCCCACTTCAGCGGAAAAACTGTCACCGTGGCAGAGGACCGCTAACCTCTACCCCTGCCCTGCCACCGCAGAACTTGAGGAGGAAGAGGAGAACTACCTTCTCACCGAGGAGCCCCAGGGACTGACAATCCGATCCTCTCCTAAACTACAGACCAAGCTCCTGGCCTCCACTGCTACGCAGGAGGCAGAGAGCCTACAACTCCAGCACAGCATGCCATCTGGGCTGGAGAAAGCATCAGACTAGGCAAGTACAGTTCATCAGGAGCTATCAGCACAACGCAGTGCCTGTGATGGTGCGCCGCATTACGAGTTCCAGGGTGGGGAGTCAGTCGGTCTCCTTCCACCACAGCAGCGGCTACCCCAGGTAAAGAGTACTGGCGGTACCTCTCCCCAGCGACAGGTAATAATCCCGGAAGGGGAGATGGCGGGTCTCGCTCCCCAACGTTTTGAGCCCCAGCGTGAGGGTGGAGGTGTCCCCTGTGCCAAGCAACGGCGCGCTGCTGCTCCCGTTCCCCAGGATGTGGGAGACTCCCATTGTGGAATTGTTGATGGTGCTGGGATTTGCAACTGGGTGACCCCGAGACGCTGGGCAGACGGCCCAGATCCACAACCACTTTTTCTGGAGACACCGGTCACCCCATCTCCCACCCAGCTTCTGACCGAGGCACCAGGAAAGGGTGCTATCGGCCCGTTTTTTCCTGCGGCTGACTGTGGCACCGGGAGAAGGTACAGGCGGTATCCCTCCACAGCGGGTCATGGCCCCAGGAAATGGTGCCAGCAAGGCTGCCCACCAGCGAGGGGCTAGGAGACCAGGAGGAGAAAAAGCCCACAATGTCCCACCCGGGCCAGTTGTTTCCCCATGGCAGGGTACCAGCCCCGGGTGTCTGTATGGTCCGTTGGACACCGGTCCAGACCAAGGGGGCAGTTGGAGATGCCCAGGGGCCAGCCTCCTCCCTACGGACTATGGACCGAAAGACTATCGGGGGTTGGCAAAGCATTGCCCCAGCAACCCAAACGTGAGACTTTTTAAAGGCACTTGCACCGGGACATCCCCAGGCGGACCCATAGAGTGTCTCACCAGGTCTGCCATCATGGAACTGGGGGAGCTATGTGACGGATCGGCCGCCACAGGATTTATTTAGTTTAATTTCATTCTTATTTTGTTATATTTTGTTTACCCTTTATTTATAGGAACTAATTTCCTTTGGTAGATTTAATGTAAAACTGTTGCTAGACTTCTAATTAATCATGTTTTTCCCCTGCACCGATCCTGCTAG
Source organism: Leptobrachium leishanense (assembly GCA_009667805.1). Taxonomy (NCBI): domain Eukaryota; kingdom Metazoa; phylum Chordata; class Amphibia; order Anura; family Megophryidae; genus Leptobrachium; species Leptobrachium leishanense. Next base: position 162,708,376 of record CM019069.1, read on the forward strand.
TAACCATGGAGTACATGCTTACTACAATGTATCAGTCACAGATGTAGCGCTCCACGCTTCAAACTCCAAAATACTTTATGCTCAGTTATATTGTGTGGTTTTAAATGTATTGTCAATTGCTCATTTTTAGTTTTAAATAGACTTAGATTTCTTTAGCTAAATGTGGTTTTTAAAGACACTACCTGCCACTAGTGTCAAATGCTTTCCTTTGTATAGAATGTCACGGAAGGGACATAGGGGCTCGGCGCAGCGAGACCCAGGACTCAAACCCAAGACATTTTTAAAAGGACCTTGTTTTCCTTTGAACGTTTGCAGTGTGTGTTTCAATGTATGAACAGTTTATTTTCCTTGCTAGATGTGGTTTTACTTGATGTGCTGTATTAAGATGTACCCTGTGTGATTGTAACTGTATTAAGTGTAAGAAAACGTCTGTATGTGTTTTTCCCCGTCGCCATTTTGCCCATTCCAGCATGGTTACACCAGACAAAGGATCTCCTGGCCCCAAGATGGAGGATGCAGCGGGCCAGCTGATTGGAGGCTTTACCCAGACCTCATCTGCCTAATCCCTGGACAATGGGAAACCTGAAAGGGCAAAATAGAGGATACAGCAAACCAGCTGCTTGGAGGCTTTTCCAAAACCTCATCTGCCTAATCCCTGGACAATGGGAAGGCTGAAAGGGACCTGAGAGGGAACAGGAGGCTGGGAAAGGAGCCAATCAGTGCTGGTTGTGTGGGTGGGGGAGTTGGTAATCTGTTTGTATGAAGTCGTATAAATGAGCCTGTTCAAACCCATTAAAAGTCAGTTCATCTGAGTGTTTGATACATGCAGCTTTGTCTGGTGTTGTCATTTCACGCCGGCTATATATCACCACCGCCCAGGAACGGGTCACTCTAACTCCGCAGCAGAACATCGATTCGCCGCGCCGTTGCGCCACCTTGGATCGGTACCTCGGGATACTGCAACCACCCCGAATCGGGACCTCGACTCAGCGCCGTGCCCCGCATCTTCAAGGAGACTCTACCGAACCGCGGTTCGCCACGCAGACCGTCTCCAGCCTTCCAAAGGTCAGCAGATGAGACGCCGAGTGCCGTGCCACTCGGTAGTCGGGCGGATTTCCACCGTGGGTGCCCCATATACTCTCCAGATCTCCACCGCCACGTGGTCTTCTACCCAAGCCGCTCGAGACGCCGGGTACCGTGCCACTCGGTAGTCGGGCTTGGCAACACCAAAGAGGGGGTCAGATAGAGCAGGACCGCAGGCGGATACCCCATTCCGTCACATAGAATATACAATAGGTTTGAGTAATTTGTGGATTATGCAAAAGTGCTTTCTCTTTGGATATCTGTTATCTGTTTACCTGTTCTGAAAGGTTGGGAGTCACATTGTCTCAGCCACCCACTATCTGATTCCCTTTACAATGGGTTATGTAAATCACTGTATGTGGTCACTGTGAGGTCAAGACTTCATCTGCATACAACCAGTGGACCCAAGTGAAGACTGAAGAGGACCTGAAAGAAGCCTGCAATGGTCTTGGAACCAACCAATCAGAACTGTTGGGGTGGGCGGGAAGTCTGAATGTGCATGGCTGTATTTTGTATATAAGCACTGTCTGTTCCCATTCTAAATACACTCTGATTTACCTTCAAACCTGTACTGAGTCACGACTAGTATTTGGGGAGGGCATAATCACTGAATAAGCCAGCTTTACTGAATCCTTCGCTTCCAGACCATCCAGGGACCGCTGCCAATCTCTCTCCCACCTTGCTAGCTCGCTACCTGGCTAAGCTCTCCAGCAAGACTCGGCGCCGCAGACGGAGCTACCCCTGCAGGGTATCTGATCTGTTACACCAACCGTATCTCATCCTATGGGGGATGATGGATACGAGCTCCTGGATGACTAGCAGGCAGCACCATCTGAGGGTGAGGGAGCGGACACGTCTGATGTCCAGCCGGCTCTGTCCGGCTCCCCGGGTGAGCCCTGTACTGACGATATGGCACTTGTGCTCCACTCCACGCCAGCGCCGGCACCGCCGCGCTCAGTAATCTCCTCTGACACCCCTGCTCCAATTCTGGATGCTAGAGGTGTCACGGAATGACCCAAGAGGCTCGGCAGCAAAGCCCAGGACTCTCAGCCAGGGACAGTTTCAATGGCGTTTGGGTTACTGTGGACTCTTAAGTGCCGTTGCACCGTAGGAACACCTTGATTTCTTTATTAGATGTGGTTGTTATTGCGTGATGTAATAAAAGTGTTCCCTGTATGTATAACCGTGTAAAGTATGTAAGACACCCCTTGTATGATTCTGGCCGTCGCCATTGCCCATCCCCTCATGGGTCTGGAGAGAACAAAGGGATTCCAGGCTCAAAATGGGGGCCGAGCTGGATCCGGTCGAAAGGTAGTCGAATCGAAAAGTGGCCGAATCGTAAAATGGCCGATTCGGAACGTCCGGTAACGAATCGGCACCACCCCGATTCAGGGACGACCAATCTGAATCGGGACCAATGTCCCCAACTCGAGAAAGGGCCAATGAGACCCATGGGGGGCAGGCAGGGATTCCATTGTCTTGTCTTTGTATGACTGTTGATAAATACATGTGAAGTTCTCAGTAAAAGTTAGTTCAACCTGTACATACAGCTTCGCCTGGTGTCTTCCTTGAGCCTTCCCTACATGAGATTCCCCGCAGTCTCTGGTACACCCATTGCCCAGGTACCGAGCCCGCGACCCCTGTGGCTGAGCCCGCGCATCGGCACATCGAACGGCCGTATCCACTAACTCCGCATCCTCGAATCGGAGCAGCGGCGCTTCGTCCGCGCATCGGCCCAACGAACCGCCGCATCCACTGTAACTCCGCATCTCCGAGTCGGAGCAGCGGCGCTTCGTCCGCGCATCGGCCCAACGAACCGCCGGATCCACTGTAACTCCGCATTCCCGAATCAGAGCAGCGGCGCTTCTTCCGCGCATCGACCCATCGAAACGCTGCACGTCCGAAAAGTTTCCCTCCAGAGTGGCTACCCAGCAGACGGTCCCATCTTCCTCAAGGTCAGTGGATCAGCCGCTCGAGACGCTGAGTGCCGTGATGCTCGGTAGTCGGGCTGGTCTCTTGCAGGGGTCCCTCCCTGTATCCCGCCAACCCATTCCCAGGGTCATTCCGGGCCGCTCGAGACGCCGAGTGCCGTGCCACTCGGTAGTCGGGTCGGGCGGTGAGTGCACAAGGAGGGGCAGATAGGAGCACACCCGCAGGCGGACAACACCCATTCCGTCACACTGGTGGCAGCGGTGGGATATGCTCTCTGCACCCCCCAAGAAGACCCTCACCATGGCTGGGTACAGTATCTACAAAAGGGACGCCCTGTGGGTCATGTTGGAGAGTCGGGGAGGAACCCCGGGCTCCAAAAGCAAAGACACCATGATTGAGGAGCTGCAGGTAATAGATCAGGTGGGCGCGTCGACTGTGACGCCCCCCGTCCCCGTCCCTGTCCCCGCAGTGGTCTCCGAAAGTTCCTTCGACCGAAAGGTACGGCAGCAGGTCTCCCTCTTCGGAGCTGCCCCATCGGAGGCTGCCATCCACAATGCGATACAGGAGATCCGACAGGAAGAGGAGCAGGACAAGGGGCGCGAACACGAACTACGGCTGGCTGAGATGCAGAGCCACCGAGTCATCAGCCCCCATCCGGATCGATCAACCGCCCGGAAAGTGCCCTTTCAAGCGTTCAAAACCTTCAGCGAGACAGAGGATGAGATAGAAAGCTTCCTCCAGGACTTCGAACGTTTGTGCCAGGTTCACGAGGTACACCGCGCTGCTTGGGTCGGGATTTTGGCTTGCAAACTGACCGGTCGAGCAGCGGAGGCATATCGGACTGTACCGGACGAGGAGGCCACCAACTATGACTATGTCAAACAAGCGTTGCTGAGCCGGTTTGCTGTGACCCCTGAAACCAGCCGGGTGAAGTTCAGGAACTCCCGCCGGCCCAATGGCGCTACCCATGTCGAGTGGGCACATCGGCTGCAACGGGACCTGTGGACTTGGTTCCTAGGAAGTAAAGCGCAGTCGGTGGAAGACATTACCCAGCTGCTGCTGCTCGAACAGTTCTTTGAGCACACCCCCCCGGCAGTACGTGAGTGGGTGCGGGACAAAAAACCCCAGACCGTGCAGCAAGCGGCTGCCTGGGCGGATGAATACACCGACACAAGGAAAGTCGCCGGGGGTGAGCGACCTCTTCCTTCACGATCCGCTCTACCCGCTCCTCCTTTCCCCGAGCCGGCGGCCCGGTGGCCTGCAACACGACCAACGAGCCGGCCCAATGCGGCGGCCAACATCCGCTGCTACGGATGCAACCAAGAGGGGCACTATCGGCAGTACTGTCCCAACCGACCGGCCATGCCACGACCCCCCATCAGAGCACCACCCGCAGCCCATTGTTACAACACCGAAGCTCCGTGGCTGGATTCCCAGGAAGAATGGGAACGATTACACGAGGCCGACCCGGTGCAAGCTGCCTCGGCCGACAACCGCCAACACCACCGTCAGGCCGTGTGGATCAACGGGCGGGCCGCCGAGGGTCTCCGGGACTCCGGGGCTACCATCACCCTAGTACGACCCCATCTGATCCAGGGGAACGACCAGTTGAATTCCACTGTCGCGGTTCGTGTGGCCGGGGGGAAGGTACTCCGACTTGAGACGGCCCGCGTTCATTTAGATTGAGGTTCCGGGGAGGAAGTTGTGAGGGTGGGCTTACTGGACCGATTGCCAGCCGAAATTCTCCTCGGCAACGACCTGGGACGGTTGGTCTCCGCCTACACCACAGACGCAGCTGCTCCGGTGACCACCCGGCAACAAAGTCAACGCAACAGCCACGGCACTCCGATCGGGACCCAGGTGAGATCCCAACCAAAACCCCCCAGACCCCCCAAACCCCGACGAATCCCGACTCCACCCTCTCAACTGGACCCCCCTCCCGTGGAGCTCCCCCGAGACGCTCCGACACCAGACCCAGACCGATCCCACACTAGAGCGATACCGGGACCGGGCCGGCCAGGGCCTGGGAGACGGTAGGACCAATAGCATAGAGTGGGAGGATGGGCTCTTATACAGGTACACCGCGAGGGAGGGGACCAAAAAGCAGCAGGTCCCGCACAAGCAGATGATAGTACCCCAGGGCCCTAGACAGGAACTTTTAAGACAGGCACACGACATTCCCCTCACCGGTCATCTGGGGCAAAAGAAGACTCAACACCGGTTGGCTCGAGCATTCTTTTGGCCCCGCCTCAGTGAGGATACTCGCGAGTACTGTCACACCTGTCCGGTCTGCCAGAAAGTAGGGAAGACCGGAGATCACCCAAAAGCCCCACTGCACCCCATGCCCATCATACAGGAACCCTTTAGTCGGGTGGCGGTCGACATAATCGGCCCCTTGCCCCGCCCCAGTGCCACCGGTAAGAAATACATTCTCACCGTGGTGGACTATGCCACCCGGTACCCCGAGGCTGTGGCCTTGGCCAACATCCGGGCCGACACCATAGCCGACGCCCTCTTACGTGTGTTTACGAGGGTGGGGTTCCCTCGGGAGATTCTGTCAGACCAGGGTACCCAGTTCACCGCTGAGCTAACCCAGCAGCTCTGGCGTCTCTGTGGTGTCAAGGTGCTTCACAGCGCCCCATATCACCCCCAGACGAACGGGCTGTGCGAGCGGTTTAATGGGACCCTGAAGCAGCTCATCCGAGCCTTCGCGCACGAGGGAAAGGATTGGGAGAAATATTTGCCCCACTTATTATTTGCCTATCGGGAGGTTCCTCAGGAATCCACCGGATATTCCCCCTTTGAATTACTGTATGGGCGCCAGGTGAGGGGTCCCCTAGATTTAGTTAGGGCTCAGTGGGAGGGGGATACCACCTATGTGGTTGTCAGCTGCGCAGACACCAGGATCCAGCGGACGTTCCACGTCAACATGCTGAAGGCCTACCATGAGCGCCCAGAGACGGTGGACGCCATCTGTGCACCAGCTACCGAGGAGACAGAACCGTTCCCCTTAATAGAACTTCCCGGGATAACCAAGCAGCCTTCAGGGGTAGATCAGGTACAGCTGGGGGAGGAGTTGGGGCCCGATAAGCAGGCGCAGGTGAGGCAGTTACTCCACGACCACCAGGAGATTTTCTCGGCCCTCCCTGGGTACACCAGCCAGGCCATCCATCAGGTAGAAACCCCCGGTCAGAGACCCCTCCGGCAACCCGCGTACCGACTCCCGGAGGCTGTCCGCGAACCCATGCGGGCTGAGATCTGGGAGATGCTGGAGCTGGGGGTCATCGAACCTTCGGCCAGTCCATGGGCGTCGCCTGTAGTCCTGGTCCCCAAGAAAGACGGTACCACCAGGTTCTGTGTCGACTATCGGCGGTTGAACGACTGTACCATCACAGACGCTTACCCCATGCCCCGAGTCGACGAGCTGCTAGATCAGATCTCCCGGGGTCATTTTCTGACCACGGTCGATCTGTGCAAGGGGTACTGGCAGATTCCCATGAGCGCTGCCCGTTACCGACAGGGAGGGAATTAGGGTCATGTGTGGCTGATACTGTGTAAAGCTCTTCGGTTGCGCAGGTCACCAGTAAATCTTTTAGTGATTGTATGGGCTTTCTTGAGGTTATGAGGTGGGATTGTTGCAGTCACATGACCTCATGGCGGCTTTATGGCGGATTGTGTATATATGTGTGGTATGTGTGGTTTTTGTTTATTGCTGTAGGAGTTTCCTTTAATAGCAGTGTATGCAGGGGACAAGTCCTTGGGAAAAAAGTGAGGGAACTCGCCCAAGAATTCCACAACCCCCCCCCCCATTACCTGAAGAAGAAAAAAAGAGGATGTGTATATATACACCCACCCCCCGAGAATCATGTGTAACCAGGCATAGACCCCCTCAGAATTATATATATATCCAGCACAGACCCCAGAGTTGTATATAACAAGCAGACCCCAGAATTATATGTACAAGCAGGCCCCAGAATCGTATATAACAAGCAGACCTCAGAATTATATGTACCAGCATGTGACGGAACCGTTCTCTTCTGCCTTTCCTGACTCTCCAGATACCCCCTTGCCAAGATCAGCCCGGCCTCGGAGTTGCCTGGAGCTCAGTGCCTCGAGCAGCCTGATCTGCAGCTCCAGATCTGCTTGATCTGAACCTCTGCCTTGGAGACTCTTTGCATTTCCAGAAGGCCACTCTGTGCCTTCTGAGGTTGAGTGTAGCGTAGTTGGAGACACCAGGCGAGCTGTATGTTCCAACAGGATTCGCTCTTTATGGAAGATTTCACCGGGTATTTATAAAAAATACAGCAATGCACATTCAAACTTCCCACCCATCCCAACAGTTCTGATTGGTTGGTTCCAAGACCACTGCAGGTTTCCTTCAGGTCCTCTTCAATTATAATTTGCATACCAAATGGTGAATATGTACCTAAAGTCTCTAATTACGTTGTCAGATATTTACAATAAACATTCTTTAGCCTTTAGCTCACACAACATTTACATAATCTATTGTTCGAACACATCAGATTAAAGACAAACACTATCCCAGACTTCTTGAATCAAACATGCAGCCAGAAAAGGGGAAAAGCCCTGTTGCAAAATTACACAGCAGTAAAGCTTGTTTACTGGCTATACAGAAACACATTTACCTACAGGGATATAAGTATATTTAAAACTAAAGCTACGCAATTTACACTAAACTAATTTAAACTAAAACCAAACAATGTAAAATATATTTAAAAATCACACGATATAATTGAACATAAAGTCTCTTGGGGTTTGAAGCATGGAGCATTACGTCAGTTCCATTACACAGCAGACACCAGAAATGTATATACCCAGACAGAACAGCCATCAAGCGGGCCATCTCGGACATAATGCTGCAGGATGCCCAGTGCGAAAGAGAGCTGGATCGACAGGAGAGGGAGCGTGAGCAGCTGCACGAACTTCGGCTTGCCGAGCTGCGAGGTAGGGCCAGGCAGTCTGAGGTCCTGGAGCCTCTGTATTGGGACAATGATGTGGTGTTGGCTGAAGTGCGGACCACGACGCAGCATTCCTCTGGCCTCTATTGTCGAGAACCAGAGGATCACTGGCTGACGATGGTGGATGAGACGGCGGTCTCCACCGGTGTGACCCAGCAGGATGGTTGGGCACTGTCAATGGAGGACTGCCTTGTGACAGTGGGTGAACCTGAAGCCCCCACTGGAGAGTTGTGGGGCAGATGGCCTAGCTTGGCTGGCACCAATGCGCTCCCAGCCTGGATATGGCTGTGACAGAGGCCTGGGACTGTCGGGCAGAAGGAGCAGACAGTCTGCAGAGGAACGTGAATAGAGTTGGGGTGCTCCTGCGTTTTCACATCTTGCCCGTCGTAGAGGAAGCAGCAGCGATGTTGCACTGCAGGTGCTAAATTGCCACGATGAGCCTGGCGTTGCCCAAGTCATGCCTGAGCAAGTGACGGACGGGTCCTGATGGCCCTCTATCTCCACCGCGAGTGGAGGACACCCCCTCCCCCGCCAGCGGACACTACCCCAGTGTCCATTCCCCCAGCAGGAGCGCTGGCTACAGGGCAGAGCACAGTTGGTCTCTGCCCATCCTTCCAACCCCTTGTGCCGGAGGCCTTGATTAACCCCTGTTCTTCTCTGTCGCTGCTTAGAGCACCAGGAGCGGGTGAATTTGGCACATTTTTTTTACACAGGATGTTGATACCCAGAGAGAAGGTACAGGCGGTACTTGGTCTCAGCAGAGTCCTTTCCCCAGGAGGGGGTGCCAGCAAGGTCTCGCACACATGATAGTCCGGGAGTCTAGGAGAGGCCCTCCACGTCCCATTAGGGCCGGTTGTTTCCCCGAGCCAGGACAGATGGAGAAGCTCAGGGGCTCGCCTCCACCTGATGGACTATGGACCAAGGTATGGACTATTGCTCCGACAACCCCGAGTCGACCTGTTTGGGGTCCAACTGTGGCCGTCGGACCTTTTTGGGGGTGGGGAGATAAGTCATGGAACTGACATGGCGCTCCTCGCTTCTACCAAGACTTTATTTTCATTTACGGTGTGGTGTTATTTTAGAAACCTGGGGTAAAGAAGTCAGTTGCAATCAATGAGGATCCACCAGTCGGTATGGATTATTATTATTATTATTTATTTATAAAGCGCCAGCATATTCCGCATATTTGGATAACTTCCAAATCCAGGGTACATCAAAGAAAATAGTCACCGACTCCAGTAGTGGTTTCTAGAAGGATCTTTTATTCCACAGTGAGGAAAAACAAAACGACGTTTCGACCTTGCAGTCTTTGTCAAGTCTTGAGACTTAACAAAGGTCGAAACGTCGTCTTGTTTTTCCTCACTGTGGAATTAAAGATCCTTCTAAAAAACACTATTGGAGTCGGTGACTATTTTCTTTGGTGTGATTTTATACATGTTGTTTTACTGCATACTGTGTGTTGATAAGAGTCCTGTTGTTGTTTGCCCTGTTCTCCCCAACCCCAGAATGCCATTTCCCCAATCCAGCCATGGGTCCCAGGGACAAAAGACCGCATGGCACAAAATGGAGCCATTTCTAGCCAATTCACGGCTTCCGGACGCGATTCGGATCAATATGCGATTCGGATCACTTTTTGCGAATCGGATCCCTACATGATTTGGATCTGCCAGCCAATCCGAATCGGGGGAATTTCAAGCCCCTAATCCCCCGGACGATGTTAGGGCCTGCAAGGGGACTCAGAATGGGCCAATCAGAGCTGGGGTGGGAAGTTTAAACCCATGTTGGTGTAACCTCTATAAATACTCCTGTAAACCTCAGTAAAGCAGAGACTGTTCCTGTGATACATTTAGCTTGTCTGGTGTCTTCTTCCACTGCACTCACCCTCAGAAGACACCCAGCGGCCGTCTGAAAGAACTGACAAAACATCGGGGCTACAAGTCGGGAGGATCGAAACGGCGCCGAATAATGCAAAAACCTGCAGTTTCATAAAGAGCTGTAACACCGGCAGAGCTCCATACCAACCATCTCAGGTCTCCCAGGGGGCAGAAACAAGCGGGTTAAGCTGCTTGAGGAGCTGAGGACCGCGTTCACCAGTACCCAGGTTGACCACAATGAGGAGGTGTCTGGAGAGCAGGACAGGCAGACAAGAGCATTTCTGTCACACTATATTCACCACCGCATTTTGCTAGGCTTCACCCTCCCATTCCAGTAGGTAGGACTGCCAATCACCTATTGGTCTACTCATGATGACAAGTGACAGCCAAGGTGAGTGCCACCATAATGTCACATCTGTGACATCTCAGGTCTTGCTCCGTTTCTTTGTCTTGATGGTTCTTCAGCAAACAGCAACCTTGTGGAGGTCCAGGAGCTATGTAAGATTATCCCTGTGATCCAGCAGAATCTGGAGGCTTTTTGGCTTGGTAGACCCTTTTTCCTCCAGGTTGTGATTCAGTCAGTGTAGCAAGGAGAGATTATCCTGGATCAACCAGTGGTCTGGTGGTTTAATTTCAATCTTTCGGTGGCGACAGCTAGAACCGCACACCCTGGTGCATGAAACCTCCCATGGTTGGGGCCCTTTAGGTATGACCGCACTGTCCTGTATCATTTTCCCTCACCATTGTTCACGCTGGCCACCGTCTGTTGTCCTCTCTTAGAAAATCACCACCATTTGCTTCTGTTCCATGTCCTTCATGTTGTGTTCAGTCACGGCGCTCCGTACCGGCTGTTATTGTCCTTCATGTTGTGTTCAGTCACGGTGTCTTGTACCGGCTCAGTCATGGTGTCTTGTACCGGCTCAGTCATGGTGTCTTGTACCAGCTCAGTCACGGTGTCTTGTACCGGCTCAGTCATGGTCTCTTGTACCGGCTCAGTCATGGTGTCTTGTACCAGCTCAGTCACGGTGTCTTGTACCGGCTCAGTCATGGTGTCTTGTACCAGCTCAGTCACGGTGTCTTGTACCGGCTCAGTCATGGTGTCTTGTACCGGCTCAGTCACGGTGTCTTGTACCGGCTCTGTTATTGTCCTTCATGTTGTGTTCAGTCACGGTGTCTTGTACCAGCTCAGTCACGGTGTCTTGTACCGGCTCAGTCATGGTGTCTTGTACCAGCTCAGTCACGGTCTCTTGTACCGGCTCAGTCATGGTGTCTTGTACCAGCTCAGTCACGGTGTCTTGTACCGGCTCAGTCACGGTGTCTTGTACCGGCTCTGTTATTGTCCTTCATGTTGTGTTCAGTCACGGTGTCTTGTACCGGCTCAGTCATGGTGTCTTGTACCGGCTCAGTCACGGTGTCTTGTACCGGCTCTGTTATTGTCCTTCATGTTGTGTTCAGTCACGGTGTCTTGTACCGGCTCAGTCATGGTGTCTTGTACCGGCTCAGTCATGGTGTCTTGTACCGGCTCAGTCACGGTGTCTTGTACCGGCTCAGTCATGGTGTCTTGTACCGGCTCTGTCACGGTGTCTTGTACCGGCTCTGTTATTGTCCTTCATGTTGTGTTCAGTCACGGTGTCTTGTACCGGCTCAGTCATGGTGTCTTGTACCGGCTCAGTCACGGTGTCTTGTACCGGCTCTGTTATTGTCCTTCATGTTGTGTTCAGTCACGGTGTCTTGTACCGGCTCAGTCATGGTGTCTTGTACCGGCTCAGTCACGGTGTCTTGTACCGGCTCTGTTATTGTCCTTCATGTTGTGTTCAGTCACGGTGTCTTGTACCGGCTCAGTCACGGTGTCTTGTACCGGCTCTGTTATTGTCCTTCATGTTGTGTTCAGTCACGGTGTCTTGTACCGGCTCAGTCATGGTGTCTTGTACCGGCTCAGTCATGGTGTCTTGTACCGGCTCTGTTATTGTCCTTCATGTTGTGTTCAGTCACGGTGTCTTGTACCGGCTCAGTCACGGTGTCTTGTACCGGCTCAGTCATGGTGTCTTGTACCGGCTCAGTCACGGTGTCTTGTACCGGCTCTGTTATTATCCTTCATGTTGTGTTCAGTCATGGTGTCTTGTACCGGTTCAGTCACGGTGTCTTGTACCGGCTCTGTTATTGTCCTTCATGTTGTGTTCAGTCACGGTGTCTTGTACCGGCTCAGTCATGGTGTCTTGTACCGGCTCAGTCACGGTGTCTTGTACCGGCTCTGTTATTGTCCTTCATGTTGTGTTCAGTCACGGTGTCTTGTACCGGCTCAGTCATGGTGTCTTGTACCGGCTCTGTTATTGTCCTTTATGTTGTGTTCAGTCACGGTGTCTTGTACCGGCTCAGTCATGGTGTCTTGTACCGGCTCTGTTATTGTCCTTCATGTTGTGTTCAGTCACGGTGTCTTGTACCGGCTCAGTCACGGTGTCTTGTACCGGCTCAGTCACGGTGTCTTGTACCGGCTCTGTTATTGTCCTTCATGTTGTGTTCAGTCACGGTGTCTTGTACCGGCTCAGTCATGGTGTCTTGTACCGGCTCTGTTATTGTTATACAGCATCGTTATGTCCATTATTAAACTTGATGCCATGATGAATCCTTGGATGCCATTCCTCGCTTTCCTTTGAGCCGGAGGTTTGTCTTGGCATCGTATTCGGATTCTCTGGCAGAACGTGACGGCACACAATGTTCGGTCCTTTTTATTGTTTGTTTCTGATGCCTCTCCGCCCGTCACGTGTCCCGGCTCTAGCTTTTAGGAAAGACAGAGATGATCCAAGATCCATCACCGTGTCTCTCCCTGATCATCTCCAAAAAAAAGAAAGAGTCCACGCCCGGGTGTCTGGCTGCCGATATCTAGGAGGGCCATGACTTCATGATGTGAGACGGAGCCGGCGTTCCTTTACCAAACACCGGCTGGAGGCCAGTATAACCAGGATCTTGGAACTTTTGGTTATTCTCTGGCTGGCCGCTAATTAACTCGTCTGGAATAACGACTCCAGCCGCTAACGTTGGGGAGTAAAGGTTCGCCTCGTTAACTAAACGCCGCGATTTGAATAGGGTCACCTTGTGGTTATCCCTCCGGCCCGGTGGATTCTGGGGATTCATTGTCCTTTTCTAGAGCAAATAAATTGCCTTAGAGAATAAGCTGGTGTTTTCAGGGTGATGGCACCACTTGGAGGACCTCCCCGGGGTGGATTTCTTGCACTTTCATTCTGACAGACCCAGGAACTCATACACGAAGTTCTGAAGACGTCCTCTCACACAGGGAGGTCTCGCCAGGTGGTGTTACAGATGTGCTGCTGTCTGGTTGGAGGTATGTCTGTCTTCTCACCGGCTCATTAGCTGAGGGACACACCTGGCTGAGGTTTTGAGGCCAGGGTGTGGACAGGAACGCCAAATTAGAAGGTGGGAGGGGTGGGGAAGCTGAATATATACGGGCAGACACTCACCCAGCGCAGGTCTGTCGGATACACTGCCAGGATGAAAGGGATTGTCCTGCGCGTCGTGCTGGTGACTCTGCTGATACATGGTAAGGGTCCACAGGGCGAGACGCTCCTCATGGCAAGACACATCTAGCATGGCCAGAAGATGTAACGCACCGCGATAAGTGAAGAGACACCATGGGGTGGACCGTAGGGGGAGGGTCACACCATCCCCAGAAGGAGCCGATTTAATGTGGGGAATGCCACGGACGGGGGGAGAGGAGAGACACGCCACGGGGGGGAGAGGAGAGACACACCACGCACAGGGGAGAGGAGAGACACACCACGCACAGGGGAGAGGAGAGACACGCCACGGGGGGAGAGGAGAGACACGCCACGGGGGGGAGAGGAGAGACACGCCACGGGGGGGAGAGGAGACACGCCACGGGGGGGAGAGGAGAGACACGCCACGGGGGGGAGGAGAGACACGCCACGGGGGGGAGAGGAGAGACACGCCACGCACAGGAGAGAGGAGAGACCCGCCAAGGGGGGGGAGAGGAGAGACACGCCAAGGGGGGGGAGAGGAGAGACACGCCACGGCAAGGGGAGAGGAGAGACACGCCACGGGGGGGGAGAGGAGAGACACGCCAGGGGGGGGAGAGGAGAGACACGCCACGGGGGGGAGAGGAGAGACACGCCACGGGGGGGAGAGGAGAGACACACCACGCACAGGGGAGAGGAGAGACACGCCACGGGGGGGGAGAGGAGAGACACGCCACGGGGGGGGAGAGGAGAGACACACCACGGGGGGAGGAGAGACACGCCACGGGGGGGGAGAGGAGAGACACGCCACGCACAGGAGAGAGGAGAGACACGCCACGCACAGGGGAGAGGAGAGACACGCCACGGGGGGGAGAGGAGAGACACACCACGCACAGGGGAGAGGAGAGACACGCCACGCACAGGGGAGAGGAGAGACACGCCACGCACAGGGGAGAGGAGAGACACGCCACGGGGGGGGAGAGGAGAGACACGCCACGCACAGGGGAGAGGAGAGACACGCCACGCACAGGGGAGAGGAGAGACACGCCACGCACAGGGAGAGGAGAGACACGCTACGGGGGGGAGAGGAGAGACACACCACGGGGGGAGGAGAGACACACCACGGGGGGAGGAGAGACACACCACGGGGGGAGGAGAGACACGCCATGCACAGGGGAGAGGAGAGACACGCCACGCACAGGGGAGAGGAGAGACACGCCACAGACGGGGGAGGAGAGACACGCCACGCACAGGGGAGAGGAGAGACACGCCACGCACAGGGGAGAGGAGAGACACGCCACGCACAGGGGAGAGGAGAGACACGCCACAGACGGGGAGAGGAGACACGCCACGACGGGGAGAGAGAGACACGCCACGCACAGGGGAGAGGAGAGACACGCCACAGACGGGGAGAGGAGAGACACGCCACGCACAGGAGGAGGAGAGACACGCCACGGCGGGGGGGGAGAGGAGAGACACGCCACGGTGGGGGGGAGAGGAGAGACACGCCACGGGGGGAGAGGAGAGACACGCCACGGGGGGGAGAGACACGCCACGGGGGGGAGAGACACGCCACGGGGGGGAGAGGAGAGACACGCCACGGGGGGGAGAGGAGAGACACGCCACGGACAGGGGAGAGGAGAGACATGCCACGCACAGGGGAGAGGAGAGACACGCCACGCACAGGGGAGAGGAGAGACACGCCACGCACGGGGGGAGGAGAGACACGCCATGGACGGGGGAGAGGAGAGACACGGCACGCACAGGGGAGAGGAGAGACACGCCACGCACGGGGGAGAGAGACACGCCATGGACGGGGGAGAGGAGAGACACGCCACGCACAGGGGAGAGGAGAGACACGCCACGCACAGGGGAGAGGAGTGACACGCCATGCACGGGGGAGAGGAGAGACACGCCACGGGGGGAGAGGAGAGACACGCCAAGGGGGGGAGAGGAGAGACACGCCAAGGGGGGGAGAGGAGAGACACGCCAAGGGGGGAGACACGCCACGGGGGGAGAGAGACACGCCACGGGGGGGAGAGACACGCCACAGGGGGGAGAGACACGCCACGGGGGGAGAGGAGAGACACGCCACGGGGGGAGAGGAGAGACACGCCACGGACAGGGGGGAGAGGAGAGACACGCCACGCACAGGGGAGAGACACGCCACGCACGGGGGAGAGGAGAGACACGCCACGGACAGGGAGAGGAGAGACACGCCACGCACGGGGGGAGGAGAGACACGCCATGGACGGGGGAGAGGAGAGACACGCCACGAACAGGGGAGAGGAGAGACACGCCACGCACAGGGGAGAGGAGAGACACGCCACGCACAGGGGAGAGGAGAGACACGCCACGCACAGGGGAGAGGAGAGACACGCCACGCACGGGGGAGAGGAGAGACACGCCACGGACAGGGAGAGGAGAGACACGCCACGCACGGGGGAGGAGAGACACGCCATGGACGGGGGAGAGGAGAGACACGCCACGCACAGGGGAGAGGAGAGACACGCCACGCACAGGGGAGAGGAGAGACACGCCACGCACAGGGGAGAGGAGAGACACGCCACGCACAGGGGAGAGGAGAGACACGCCACGCACAGGGGAGAGGAGAGACACGCCACGCACAGGGGAGAGGAGAGACACGCCACGCACAGGGGAGAGGAGAGACACGCCACGCACGGGGGAGAGGAGAGACACGCCACGCACGGGGGAGAGGAGAGACACGCCAAGGGGGGGGAGAGGAGAGACACGCCACGGGGGGAGAGACACGCCACGGGGGGAGAGACACGCCACGGGGGGGGGGAGAGACACGCCACGGGGGGAGACACGCCACGGGGGGAGAGGAGAGACACGCCACGGGGGGAGGAGGAGAGACACGCCACGGGGGGAGAGGAGAGACACGCCACGGACAGGGGGGAGAGGAGAGACACGCCACGGACAGGGGAGAGGAGAGACACGCCACGCACAGGGGAGAGGAGAGACACGCCACGCACAGGGGAGAGGAGAGACACGCCACGCACAGGGGAGAGGAGAGACACGCCACGCACAGGGGAGAGGAGAGACATGCCACGCACAGGGGAGAGGATAGACACGCCACGCACGGGGGAGGAGAGACACGCCACGCACGGGGGAGGAGAGACACGCCATGGACGGGGGAGAGGAGAGACACGCCACGGACGGGGGAGAGGAGAGACACGCCACGGACAGGGAGAGGAGAGACACTCCACGCACAGGGGAGAGGAGAGACACGCCACGCACAGGGGGGGAGGAGAGACACGCCACGCACAGGGGGGAGGAGAGAAACACGCCACTCACAGGGGGGAGGAGAGACACGTCACGCACGGGGGGAGGAGAGACACGCCACGGACGGGGGAGAGGAGAGACACGCCACGGACAGGGAGAGGAGAGAAACACGCCACGCACAGGGGGAAAGACACACTATGCGGGGAAGAGACATGGCATGCGGGAGTAGGAGGAGATACCATGCACAGGGATAATGACATGCCACGGGGGGGGGTAGGAGGAGACACGCCATGCAGAGGGGGAAAGACAAGCCATGCACAAGGGCGAGACGCCATACTGGGGGGGGGCAACTCACACGGAGGGGGGGCTGTGGGTCTAGTAAGTTTGTCATTTTACAGGTGGGGGGGCACGCCTTTTGGTTACTTTTTGAGGGGGGGGTCTTCTATGTATCTTTCTATGATTAAGCCCTGCTTGTCTCTTTGCAGGCTTTGTTCTAGTTGCTCCAAACAAACCAGGTGAGTAGGATTCATGACCCATATACACAGATTCCTGCAATGGGGCGTAATGCGCAGAGAGCAGAAAGGGGGGCATAATGCGCAGAAAGGGGGGCATAATGCGCAGAAAGGGGGGCGTAATGCGCAGAGGTCTGGCTGGGCCGGGTCGGTTCAGGTCTGGCTGGGCCGGGTCGGTTCAGGTCTGGCTGGGCCTGGTCGGTTCAGGTCTGGCTGGGCCGGGTCGGTTCAGGTCTGGCTGGGCCGGGTCGGTTCAGGTCTGGCTGGGCCTGGTCGGTTCAGGTCTGGCTGGGCCGGGTCGGTTCAGGTCTGGCTGGGCCGGGTCGGTTCAGGTCTGGCTGGGCCGGGTCGGTTCAGGTCTGGCTGGGCCGGGTCGGTTCAGGTCTGGCTGGGCCTGGTCGGTTCAGGTCTGGCTGGGCCTCGTCGGTTCAGGTCTGGCTGGGCCTGGTCGGTTCAGGTCTGACTGGGTCGGTTCAGGTCTAGCTGGGCCGGGTCGGTTCAGGTCTGGCTGGGTTGGGTTGGGCCTGCTCGGTTCAGGTCTGACTGGGTCGGTTCAGGTCTGGCTGGGTTGGGTTGGGCCTGCTCGGTTCAGGTCTGGCTGGGCCGGGTCGGTTCAGGTCTGGCTGGGTTGGGTTGGGCCTGCTCGGTTCAGGTCTGACTGGGTCGGTTCAGGTCTGGCTGGGTTGGGTTGCGCCTGCTCGGTTCAGGTCTGGCTGGGCCTGGTCGGTTCAGGTCTGGCTGGGCCTGGTCGGTTCAGGTCTGGCTGGGCCTGGTCGGTTCAGGTCTGGCTGGGCCTGGTCGGTTCAGGTCTGGCTGGGCCTGGTCGGTTCAGGTCTGGCTGGGCCTGGTCGGTTCAGGTCTGGCTGGGTCGGTTCAGGTCTGGCTGGGCCTGGTCGGTTCAGGTCTGGCTGGGCCTGCTCGGTTCAGGTCTGGCTGGGCCGGGTCGGTTCAGGTCTGGCTGGGTTGGGTTGCGCCGGGTCGGTTCAGGTCTGGCTGGGCCGGGTCGGTTCAGGTCTGGCTGGGCCGGGTCGGTTCAGGTCTGGCTGGGCCTGGTCGGTTCAGGTCTGGCTGGGCCTGGTCGGTTCAGGTCTGGCTGGGCCTGGTCGGTTCAGGTCTGACTGGGTCGGTTCAGGTCTGGCTGGGCTGGGTCGGGCCTGCTCGGGGTGTTCACTTTCTGTCTGTCGTGTCAGAGTTACAGTGTTATTACTGCAAGACACCCGTAGCGTGCAAGACGAGGAACACAACGAAATGTAAACCTGATCAGACCCTGTGCCTGAGGACTTACAGAAATATAACAGACCCGTCCGGTGACGAGAACAAAAACAACTACTACGCCAACACAACGGAAAACGTTCTGGGTAAGGAAGTGCCCGCTGTCCCCTTAATCCCCCCCGCCTCCTTGCTCGGACCCTCGCTGACCCCATCTCCCTCTTTCCTGCAGTCTGGTCGCGGGATTGCAGCACTCAGAAAACATGCGACGCCATGAAGAAGAAGAAGCTCACGACTACAACCTGCTGCGCATCGCCGTTCTGCAACACCTGAGACTGGCGGAAACCCCCAGAAAGCAGCGGACCCGGGGGCCCCTGGATACGGAGAATGTGCTCCATGGGGGAGGGGATTATGTAAAACAGGTTGAGATAATACGAACAGCAATAAAACCACAGCAGCATTTACACACATCTCTGTGCGGTGACTACACAGGGGGCGTGGCTTACTGTAATGTCTGTACGTGACTACGCAGGGGGCGTGGCTTACTGTAATGTCTGTACAGTGAGTGTGCAGGGGGCGTGGCTTACTGTAATGTCTGTACGGTGACTACGCAGGGGGCGTGGCTTACTGTAATGTCTGGTGAGTACACAGGGGGCGTGGCTTACTGTGATGTCTGTACGGTGACTGCAGGGGCGTGGCTTACTGTAATGTCTGTACGGTGACTGCAGGGGCGTGGCTTACTGTAATGTCTGTACAGTGAGTGTGCAGGGGGCGTGGCTTACTGTAATGTCTGTACGGTGACTACGCAGGGGGCGTGGCTTACTGTAATGTCTGTACAGTGAGTGTGCAGGGGGCGTGGCTTACTGTAATGTCTGTACGGTGACTACGCAGGGGGCGTGGCTTACTGTAATGTCTGGTGAGTACACAGGGGGCGTGGCTTACTGTGATGTCTGTACGGTGACTGCAGGGGCGTGGCTTACTGTAATGTCTGTACGGTGACTGCAGGGGCGTGGCTTACTGTAATGTCTGTACGGTGAGTACACAGGGGGCGTGGCTTACTGTAATGTCTGTACGGTGACTACGCAGGGGGCGCGGCTTACTGTAATGTCTGTACGGTGACTACGCAGGGGGCGTGGCTTACTGTAATGTCTGTACGGTGACTGCAGGGGCGTGGCTTACTGTAATGTCTGTACGGTGACTACACAGGGGGCGCGGCTTACTGTGATGTCTGTACGGTGACTGCAGGGGCGTGGCTTACTGTAATGT
Organism: Leptobrachium leishanense; assembly: GCA_009667805.1. NCBI lineage: Eukaryota > Metazoa > Chordata > Amphibia > Anura > Megophryidae > Leptobrachium > Leptobrachium leishanense. Next base: position 162,727,968 of record CM019069.1, read on the forward strand.
CTGTACGGTGACTACACAGGGGGCGCGGCTTACTGTAATGTCTGTACGGTGACTACGCAGGGGGCGTGGCTTACTGTAATGTCTGTACGGTGACTGCAGGGGCGTGGCTTACTGTAATGTCTGTACGGTGACTACACAGGGGGCGCGGCTTACTGTAATGTCTGTACGGTGACTACGCAGGGGGCGTGGCTTACTGTAATGTCTGTACGGTGACTGCAGGGGCGTGGCTTACTGTAATGTCTGTACGGTGACTACACAGGGGGCGCGGCTTACTGTAATGTCTGGTGACTGCAGGGGGCGTGGCTTATTGTAATGTCTGTATGGTGAGTACACAGGGGGCGTGGCTTACTGTGATGTCTACAGTGAGTGTGGGGGTGTGGCTTACTGTAACGTCTGTACGGTGACTGCAGGGGGCGTGGCTTACTGTAATGTCTACAGTGACTATGCAAGGGGCGTGGCTTATTGTAATGTCTGTACGGTGAATGCGCAGGGGCGTGGCTTACTGTGAGGTTTGCACAGTGACTGCAGGGGAGGTGGCTTACTGTAATGTCTGAACAGTGACTGCAGGAGGCGTGACTTACTGTAATGACTGTACAGTGACTGTGCAGGGGGCGTGGCTTACTGTAATGTCTGTACGGTGACTGCGCAGGAGGCGTGGCTTACTGTAATGTCTACAGTGACTGGGGTGTGATTTACTGTAATGTCTGTACGGTGACTGCGCAGGAGGCGTGGCTTACTGTAATGTCTGTACAGTGAGTGTGCAGGGGGCGTGGCTTACTGTAATGTCAGTACGCTGTGTACTCTGCAGAGCAGGGATCTCACACACTGACCGCCCTGTGATATTTCTGAACTACAATCCCATGATTCTCTGGCCACCTATAGCAGTAAAATAATTCTGGGAATTTTGGGCAATGAGCAGCTGGGGGACCAGTGGTCAGCAGCCTCAGCCCGCTGCATGTTTTGGACCTACACTTCCCTTGGAGTTCTGCCAAGCTAATGAATGTTTGGGCACCATGAGTTATGTAGTTAGGCTGCTGAGGCCGGTGCTGAGGGTTCAGACAGTGCATTGAGCCCACAAACGCCAGAGATATATAGGACATGGGCCGCATTTATTGGCTGGCGTCATGCCACCACCTCAATACAATGTACGAGATTACACATTGCAGCAAGTGTCAGCTACATGAAGCAGGACACACAGGACGGTGTCGATCCTCCGAATGGGAGCAGGAATAAACTCAGCATCACTACTGATATATCTACAGCAGAGACAAAGGTAACAAGACAGCACCCCTTCCCTCGAGCAGCCTGATCCACCGCTCCAGACCCGCTTGGTCTGATCCTCTGCCTTGGAGCCTCTTTGAATTTCCAGAAGGTCGCTCTGTGCCTTCTGAGGGTGAGAGTGGGTACCCTGAATGAGACACCAGACAAGCTGTATGTTCAAACAGGAATCTGGCTGACTTTTATTGAAAAACGTCACTATTTATGCCCAGGTCCAACACTTATAATTTGCATAAAGCAAATGACGAACATTGACCTACTAAAACTCTAAATACATTATGTCAGTCAGATATTTACAGTAAACATTCCTTAGCCTTCCTATCACACATCATTTACATAATCTATTGTTCCAATAGATCAGATTAAAGTCAAACACTGCTCCAGACTCATGGCTCCTCAAACATGCAACCAGATAAGGAGAAAAGCCCTCTTGCATAATCACACATTACTCAAACTTGTTTACGTTCTACACAAAAGAAAGGTCTGCACCTTCAAAACACATCTCTAAGTTCACATTTACATGCAGTAATAAAAGAACATTTAAAACTAAAGCTAAGCAATTTACAATACATTTAAAACCACACAATATAAATGAACATAAAGTCTTTCCCAAAGCAAATGTCTGTGTCTTTTGGGGTTTTTCCCAGGAAAATAAAAATTTTGGGATTTGAAGCGGGGAGCGCTATGTCAGTTCCATGACAATCTGCAGAGAACAACAATGCAGCGTGAAGACCATGTTCTTTTTTTTTATAACACAATTTTATTGATTTTATAAATAATACAAGAAACTGCTACAAGGCACCAAATGAAGCACAGAAAACAAGCCAGTACTTCGTGATGTAATACAAGATATCAATTATGACGGAATGGAGATGTTGTTCCGCCTGCGGGTGTGCTCAATCTGCGTGACCCCGTCGCTTACCGCTGGCCCGACTACCGAGTGGCGCCCACTCGGCGTCTCGTGCGGCCTGGCGTGACCCTAGGGTAGGGTTAGCGGGCGGTGGAGGGGACCCCTGCCTGAAACCAGTCCGACCACTGAGCCCTACAGCACTCAGCGTCCCGAGCAACTGGTTCCTTGACC
>CM019069.1:162730426-163089376 GCA_009667805.1 Leptobrachium leishanense
CCGCGCCTCTCACCCACCCGCGCGCCTCACCCACCCGCGCGCCTCTCACCCACCCGCGCGCCTCTCACCCACCGCGCGCGCCTCTCACCCACCCGCGGCCTCTCACCCACCCGCGCGCCTCTCACCCACCCGCGCGCCTCTCACCCACCCGCGCGCCTCTCACCCACCCGCGCGCCTCTCACCCCCCGCGCTCCCACCCACCCGCGTCTTTCACCCACCCGCGTCTCTCACCCACCGCGCCTCTCACCCACCCCGCGCCTCTCTCACCCACCCGCGCCTCTCACCCACCCGCGCCTCTCTCACCCACCCGCGACCTCTCTCACCCACCCGCCGCCTCTCTCACCCACCCGCGCCTCTCTCACCCACCGCGCCTCTCTCACCCACCCGCGCCTCTCTCACCCACCCGCGCTCTCTCTCACCCACCCGCGCCCTCTCTCACCCACCCGCGCCCTCTCTCACCCACCCGCGCCCTCTCTCACCCACCCGCGCCCTCTCTCACCCACCCGCGCCTCTCTCACCCACCCGCGCCTCTGTCAGCTCACCCCTCTGTCAATCTCTACACTGGCTCCTGTTTCCTTTAGAATTCAATTCATTATATTGGTGCGTCTCCATAACCGTCATACAAAGCTCTCCATAACCGCGCCGCTGCCTACATCTCCTCCATAACCGCGCCGCTGCCTACATCTCCTCCATAACCGCGCCGCTGCCTACATTCCTCCCTTATTAACAGGTACATCCCACCACTTCACTCGGCCAATGATCTGATGCTATCAGTTTCTCGTACCCGCACCCCTAAATCTCGCTTTCAAGACTTCTCTCGAGCTGCCCCCTTTCTATGAAACCCCCCCACAACATCAGACACACCCCATCTCTCCAGTCCTACAAGAAGTCTCTGAAAACACATTACTTTAGAGAAGCCTATCAGCTCACCCCATGATCCCTCACTGTACATCTCTTGCTCCATCTTCCCAATCGGCTCACATGCACCGCGCTACTACACATGCTCCAGGTACCCTCACCTAATGTGTCACTCCTCTCCTCTTAGATTGTACGCGCTTGAGCAGGGTCCTCCCCCCTCCCCCCCCTTCTACTTGAGTCACAATTATTTTCTGTCCTCTAGTGTTGCGACAGTTTAGGCAATTTCTACACTGGTGGAATCCTTTTTGTATGCCGAAATGATTTATCTCCCACCTGGATAGTAACCTACTCCTCCCATCAGGGCATTACGCCCAATACTGCCGTAAGGGGCCCGGGCCCGGTGGGGGCCCAGGCCGCTGGGGCCTGGGGGTTGGATCCCGGGCCCCCGACGGCAGCGGCGTCGCCCTTTAACAGCTCCGGTATCGGACTCGATGAGTCCGAATCCGGAGCTGTGTCGCTGCTGCTGCTGCAGGAGCCGGAGGAGACTGAGACACTGTGTCTCCTCCGGCTCCTGGCAGCTTCACTTCCTGGCTGGGCGGGGCCAAGCAGTGTGTGAGGGGCCTCCCAAGCACGTTGCTTTGGCTCCGCCTTTCCACTCAGTGAAGCTGCGCGCCGGAGCTGGAGGGACCAGGAAGAAGACAGAAGAAAAGAAGAGAAGAAAATTAAAGAAAAGGTGAAGAAAAGAAGAGCTGAAGACAGAAGAAAAGAAGATAGAAGACAGCGAGTGGTGAGCCAGGGCCCAGACCCCTAGGCCCAAACCCAGGGCCCAGACCCCTAGGCCCAGACCCCTAGGCCCAGACCCCTAGGCCCAAACCCATGGCCTAGGGCCCAGACCCTTAGGCCCAGGGCCCAGACCCCTAGGCCCAAACTCAGGGCCCAGACCCCCTAGACCCACACCCAGGGCCCAGACCCCAAGGCCCAGACCCCTAAGCCCAAACCCAGGGACCCCAAGGCCCAAGGACCCAGGACCCAAGACCCAGACTAGGGCCCAGACCCTGGGCCCAGACCCCCTAGGCCCAAACCCAGGGCCCAGACCCCTAGGCCCAAACCCAGGACCCAAGGCCCAGACCCTAGGCCCAAACCCAGGGCCCAGACCCTAAGGCCCAGACCCAAGGCCCAAACCCAGGGCCCAGACCCTAAGACCCAGGGCCCAGACCCCTAGGCCCAAACCCAGGACCCAAGGCCCAGACCCCAAGGCCCAGACCCCAAGGCCCAGACCCCTAGGCCCAGACCTCTAGGCCTAGGCCCAGACCCCAAGGCCCAGACCCCAAGGCCCAGACCCCAAGGCCCAGACCCAGGGCCCAGGGTCCAGACCCCTAGGCCCAGGGCCCAGACCCAAGGCAAATGCCCAGGGCCCAGACCCCAAGACCCAAACCCAGGGCCCAGACCCAGGGCCCAGACCCTATGGCCCAGACCCAGGGCAAAGGCCCCTAGGCCCAAACCCATGGCCCAGACCCTAGGGCCCAGGACCCAGACCCTAGGGCCTAGGGCCCAGACCCCTAAGCCCAAACCCAGGGCCCAGACCCCAAGACCCAGGGCCCAGACACTAGGGCCCTGGGCCCAGACCCCCTAGGCCCGGGCCCTGGGCCCAGACCCCCAAGGCCCAGACCCAAGGCCCAGACCCTAAGGCCCAGACCCCCTAGGCCCAGACCCCCTAGGCCCAGACCCAGGGCCCAGACCCAGGGCCCAGACCCCTAGGCCCAGACCCTGGGCCCAGACCCCTAGGCCAAACCCAGGGCCCAGACCCCAAAGCCCAAATACAGACCCAGGGCCCAGACCCTAGGGTCCAGACCCCATACCCAGGGCCCAGACCCCCTAGGCCCAGACCCCCTAGGCCCAAACCCAGGGCCCAGACCCCTAGGCCCAAACCAGGGCCCAGACCCCCTAGGGCCAGACCCTAAGACCCAGGGCCCAGACCCAAGGCCAGACCCAAGGCCCAAACCCAGGGCCCAGACCCCCTAGGCCCAGACCCTAAGGCCCAGACCCCCTAGGCCCAACCCAGGGCCCAGACCCTAAGGCCAGACCCAGGGCCCAGACCCTAAGGCCAGACCCAGGGCCCAGACCCTAAGGCCCAGACCCAGGGCCAGACCCTAAGGCCCAGACCCAGGGCCCAGACCCTAGGCCCAACCCAGGGCCCAGAACCCTAAGACGCAGGGCCCAGACCCCTTAGGCCCAAAACCCAGTGCCCAGACCCTGGGCCCAGACCCCTAGGCCAAACCCAGGGCCCAGACCCCAAAGCCCAATACAGACCAGGCCCAGACCCTAGGGTCCAGAACCCATACCCAGGGCCCAGGACCCCTAGGCCCAGACCCCCTAGGCCCAAACCCAGGGCCCAGACCCCCTAGGCCCAAACCCAGGGCCCAGACCCCCTAGGCCCAACCCAGGGCCCAGACCCCTAGGCCCAACCCAGGGCCCAGACCCCCTAGGCCCAAACCCAGGGCCCAGACCCCCTAGGCCCAGACCCCTAAGACCCAGGGCCCAGACCCCCTAGGCCCAAACCCAGGGCCCAGACCCCTAGGCCCAAACCCAGGCCCAGACCCCCTAGGCCCCAAACCAGGGCCCAGACCCCCTAGGCCCAAACCCAGGGCCCAGACCCCTAGGCCCAAACCCAGGGCCCAGACCCCCTAGGCCCAAACCCAGGGCCCAGACCCCCTAGGCCCAGACCCTAAGACTCAGGGCCCAGACCCCTAGGCCCAAACCCAGGGCCCAGACCCTAGGCCAGACCCAGGGCCCAGACCCAGGCCCAGACCCAGAGGCCCAGACCAAGGCCCAGACCCCAAAGCCCAAATACAGACCCAGGGCCCAGACCCTAGGGTTCCAGACCCCATACCCAGGGCCCGGACCCCTAGGCCCAAACCCAGGGCCCAGACCTATCCCAACCCAGGGCCCAGCCCTAAGGCCAGACCCAGGGCCAGACACTAGGGCCCTGGGCCAGACCCTAGGCCCAGACCCTAAGTCCCAGACCCCCAAGGCCCAGACCCCCAAGGCCCAGACCCCTAGGCCCAGACCCTAAGGCCCAGACCCAAGGCCCAGACAAGGCCCAAACCCAGGGCCCAGACCCCCTAGGCCCAGACCCAAGGCCCAGACCCAAGGCCCAAACCCAGGGCCCAGACCCTAGGCCAGACCCAGGGCCCAGACCCTAAGGCCAGACCCAGGGCCCAGACACCTAAGGCCCAGACCCAGGGCCCAGACCCTAAGGCCCAGGGCCCAGACCCCAAGGCCCAGACCCAAGGCCCAGACCCAGGGCCCAGACCCTAAGGCCCAGACCCAGGGCCCAGACCCCCTAGGCCCAAACCCAGGGCCCAGACCCTAAGACGCAGGGCCCAGACCCCTAGGCCCAAACCCAGGGCCCAGACCCTGGGCCCAGACCCTAGAGGCAAACCCAGGGCCCAGACCCAAAGCCCAAATACAGACCCAGGGCCCAGACCCTAGGGTCCAGACCCCATACCCAGGGCCCAGACCCCTAGGCCCAGACCCCCTAGGCCCAAACCCAGGGCCCAGACCCCCTAGGCCCAAACCCAGGGCCCAGACCCCCTAGGCCCAAACCAGGGCCCAGACCCCCTAGGCCCAACCCAGGGCCCAGACCCCCTAGGCCCAACCCAGGGCCCAGACCCCCTAGGCCCAAACCCAGGGCCCAGACCCCCTAGGCCCAGACCCTAAGACCCAGGGCCCAGACCCCTAGGCCCAAACCCAGGGCCCAGACCCCTAGGCCAAACCCAGGGCCCAGACCAAGGCCCAGACCCCAAAGCCCAAATACAGACCCAGGGCCCAGACCCTAGGGTCCAGACCCCATACCCAGGGCCCGGACCCCCTAGGCCCAAACCCAGGGCCCAGACCCTAAGGCCCAGACCCAAGGCCCAAACCCAGGGCCCAGACCCTAAGGCCAGACCCAGGCCCAGACACTAGGGCCCAGGGCCAGACCCCCTAGGCCCAAACCCAGGGCCCAGACCCCCTAGGCCAAAACCCAGGACCCAAGGCCAAGGCCCAGACCCCTAGGCCAGACCCCTAGGCCCAGACCCCCTAGGCCCAGACCCCCTAGGCCCAGACCCCCTAGGCCCAGACCCTAAGGCCCAAACCCAGGGCCCAGACCCCCTAGGCCCAGACCCTAAGGCCCAGACCCCCTAGGCCCAAAACCCAGGGCCCAGACCCTAAGGCCAGACCCAGGGCCCAGACCCTAAGGCCCAGACCCTAAGGCCCAGACCCAGGGCCCAGACCCCCTAGGCCAAACCCAGGGCCCAGACCCTAAGACGCAGGGCCCAGACCCCTAGGCCCAGACCAGGGCCAGACCCTGGGCCCAGACCCCCTAGGCAAACCCAGGGCCCAGACCCCAAGGCCCAGACCCCAAAGCCCAAATACAGACCCAGGGCCCAGACCCTAGGGTCCAGACCCATATACCCAGGGCCCAGACCCCCTAGGCCCAGACCCCCTAGGCCCAGACCCCCTAGGCCCAAACCCAGGGCCCAGACCCCTAGGCCAAACCCAGGGCCCAGACCCCCTAGGCCCAACCCAGGGCCCAGACCCCCTAGGCCCAAACCCAGGGCCCAGACCCCCTAGGCCCAACCCAGGGCCCAGACCCTAAGACCCAGGGCCCAGACCCCTGGGCCCAGACCCCTAGGCCAAACCCAGGGCCCAGACCCAGGGCCCAGACCAAGGCCCAGACCCCAAAGCCCAAATACAGACCCAGGGCCCAGACCCTAGGGTCCAGACCCCATACCCAGGGCCCAGACCCCAAGGCCCAGACCCTAGGGCCCAGACCCCAGGACCCAGACCCCAAGGCCCAGGGACCAGACCCAGAGACCAGGGCCCAGGTTAGACCTCAGGGCCCAGACCTCAGGGCCCAGACCTCAGGCCCAGACCCAAGGCCCAGTCCCAGGGACCAGACCCAGGGCCCAGACCCAGACCCAAAGGCCATCATACACAGCCCGTTTCTGTGAGATTTATTGCTGTGGATTCTGTGATATGTTCAGACACACCGCTCATTACTGTGAGTTTTATTGCTGTGGATACTGTGATAAGCTAATACACACTGCACATTACTGGGAGTTTTATTGCTGTGGTGCTATGTTATGTCCTTTTTTTTTGAAGGGGGAGAAAAGCTGTTAGAGGTTGAGGGGGGGGCCCTGGGGGGCCCCATCGTGAGGTTTAGTAAGGGGCCCCATCATTTCTAATGGCTGCCCTGCCTCCCATTAACGTACACCTTGATCATCTCAAAGTTGATCCCTAATCCTTTACCTCCCCTTTTATACATCCTAATATACCATATGGTAATTGATTCCCTTATTGTTCACCATATCCACACTCGACAACAAGTTTTATTCATAAATCATTTTATAAACAAGCACTTATCCCTCATCCGATTTTAATAATAAGAACATTTAAATAACAATTTTTTAATTTTCAATTTTTATATCATACCCTCTTTTTAATGCACAACTATAAGGATTCCCCTCAATTTCCAGCCCGGAGGATTAATACACCCCATATAATGGTTATAGAGACAAGGATAGAATCGCACTCTAAAAGACTGATGTACCCATTAAATCTACAGAATGCTGCCCTCCTTTTCTTCTCCCCCCTTATATTGTGAGAGGTTTTCACGTGTATGATATGAGTAGATAACACTAATTCTGCTATATCCAGATTGCACTGAATTGTGTTTTTGCACTTTATACGCACTTGTTTGCACGTGCTGTTTTGTGAGTTGGACTCACACGTATGATATAAGGAGGTATCACTATTCTGTTGTCATTAATTGCACTTAACTGTGACATTGCACAACAATATTGTCATTTGCACAACCAATGGATCATTGATCAAATTACAACACCTCCTCTTTGATCTTGTAAATACCCGACGACATCTGACCATTATCACCAATAGTCGGATCCTTCCAGTTTAGGAAGTATCTATTGCGCCACAAGGACCCCCCCCCCTTCTTTATATGTCTGTAATGTGTATGTATATTTGTTGTTCTGTCTCTCCCGTTGTACAGCGCTAAGGAATCTGTTGTCGCTTTATAAATGCTTGTAACTAACTTTTTTAAAAATAAGCGCTTTTCATAAAATAATCCATTAAATCCTATGGGATTTCGATGAATTGCACCGTATTTGGTGAATTAACAGTTTAGTCAATTGTTCGGAGAACGCAGATCCAGTGACATTCGGCGTTTCATGAAAAACACTCTGTGGCTGCGGTTTTCACTCGGCTTTTAGGCTGGGGTCAGACTAACGCATTTTTAACGTGCGTTTAGGCGCACTTAATCACGGCCGCAGTAGCAGCAAATGACGGCCAATATACAAAGTTCGGCCGCACGAAAACCTGGCTGCGCAACGCAAGTGGAAAATTAATGCATTTTTTCGAGAACGCAGAACCGCTAGTACTGACGTACAGAGTGCGCTGCAGCGGCGTGTGTGCGTGATTAGGAGATGTCAGATGCTGCTTATGTCCAGCCTACATAACGTCCAGCCTACATAACGTCCAGCCTACATAACGTCCAGCCTACATAACGTCCTGCCTACATAACGTCCAGCCTACATACGTCCTGCCTACATAACGTCCAGCCTACATAACGCTCCAGCCCTACATAACGTCCTGCCTACATAACGGTCCAGCCTACATAACGTCCAGCCTACATAACGTCAGCCTACATAACGTCCAGCCTACATAACGTCCAGCCTACATAACGTCCAGCCTACATAACGTCCAGCCTACATAACGTCCAGCCTACATAACGTCCAGCCTACATAACGTCCAGCCTACATAACGTCCAGCCTACATAACGTCCAGCCTACATAACGTCCAGCCTACATAACGTCAGCCTACATAACGTCCAGCCTACATAACGTCCAGCCTACATAACGTCCAGCCTACATAACGTCCAGCCTACATAACGTCCAGCCTACATAACGTCCAGCCTACATAACGTCCAGCCTACATAGCGTCCAGCCTACATAGCGTCCAGCCTACATAGCGTCCAGCCTACATAGCGTCCAGCCTACATAGCGTCCAGCCTACATAGCGTCCAGCCTACATAGCGTCCAGCCTACATAGCGTCCAGCCTACATAGCGTCCAGCCTACATAGCGTCCGCCTACATAGCGTCCAGCCTACATAGCGTCCAGCCTACATAGCGTCCAGCCTACATAGCGTCCAGCCTACATAGCGTCCAGCCTACATAGCGTCCAGCCTACATAGCGTCCAGCCTACATAACGTCCAGCCTACATAACGTCCAGATGCAAAAAGTGTTTTATTGACGATCCGTAAAAAATCACGCATGAAAATGCGCGTCGTGTGACTGTTTTCGTGCATTCCGTGAAAAAATACGTCAATGCGTTCGGACGCACTTTTTGACGGTCGCTGCGAATAATGCGTTCGTTTGACCCTAGCCTTAACCGGACAAGAGAGCTGCTAAATGTGGCAGCCGTGATAAAGTGCCTGCCTACAGCTCCAGGGGGGCGTTCCATACCCCTCTTTATTTACACATGTACACACGCATACCCCCCTGAAAGGTGTCCCTGTCGCCCACTGCTGGATCATGGCATTCACCATGAAGATCACAAGGTGGTCACAGGTCACATGATTAAAGGTTTAATGTGTGTAGTAGCCGCACCCTTCACTAGTCCTGCCCCATGGAGGCCACATCTGACACATGCCACAAACATTAACCCCTTCCAGCTGCTCTCTCCGCTTCTCAGAATATTAATTGCACTTTCTCCTGTCCGATGTGAGCCCTGTAGGAAGCTGCCACAGGTCCAGACCCTTCAGAACATCCCCCCCAGGTCCAGACCCTTCAGAACATTCCTCCTCCCCCCAGGTCCAGACCCTTCAGAACATTCCTCCTCCCCCCAGGTCCAGACCCTTCAGAACATTCCTCCTCCCCCCAGGTCCAGACCCTTCAGAACATTCCTCCTCCCCAGGTCCAGACCTTCAGAACATTCCTCCTCCCCCAGGTCCAGACCCTTCAGAACATTCCTCCTCCCCCCAGGTCCAGACCCTTCAGAACATTCCTCCTCCGCCCAAGGTCCAGACCCTTCAGAACATTCCTCCTCCCCCCAGGTCCAGACCCTTCAAACATTCCTCCTCCCCCCAGGTCCGACCCTTCAGAACATTCCTCCTCCCTCCAGGTCCAGACCCTTCAGTACACCCTCTGCCGCCCCAGGTCTAGACCCTTCAGAACATTTCCCCCCCCCCAGGTCCAGACCCTTCAAACATTCCTCTCCCCCAGTCCAGACCCTTCAGTACACTCCTCCGCCCCAGGTCTAGACCCTAGAACATTTCCCCCCCCAGGTCCAGACCCTTCAGAACATTCCTCCTCCCCCAGGTCCAGACCCTTCAGAACATTCCTCCTCTCTCCAGGTCCAGACCCTTCAGAACATCCACCCAGGTCTAGACCCTTCAGAATATTCCCCCCCCCAGGTCCAGACCCTTCAGAACATTCCCCCCCCAGGTCCAGACCCTTCAGAACATTCCTCCCACCAGGTCCAGCCCCTCAGAACATCCCCCCCCCAGGTCCAGACCCTTCAGAACATTCCTCCTCCCTCCAGGTCCAGACCCTTCAGTACACTCCTCCGCCCCAGGTCTAGACCCTTCAGAACATTTCCCCCCCCCCAGGTCCAGACCCTTCAGAACATTCCTCCTCCCCCAGGTCCAGACCCTTCAGAACATTCCTCCTCTCTCCAGGTCCAGACCCTTCAGTACACTCCTCCGCCCCAGGTCCAGACCCTTCAGAACATCCACCCAGGTCTAGACCCTTCAGAATATTTCCCCCCCCCCCAGGTCCAGACCCTTCAGAACATTCCCCCCCCCCCCCCCAGGTCCAGACCCTTCAGAACATTCCTCCCACCAGGTCCAGCCCCTCAGAACATCCCCCCCCCCCAGGTCCAGACCCTTCAGAACATCCCCCCCCAGGAGCTGAAGGTACTCCACTTTTCTGCGTTACCCAGGATGCTCTGTGAGGCTTAAAATGTGTCCAGTGCACAGGTGACCTGCAGAGACCAGGCTTGGCGGTAGATAGGTCCATCTTTCTTCGTGCCCTTGTACAGAATGATGACCAGCTGGTGAATCTTCCTTTTGTGTCCTAGGTGTCGTGTTGTTGGATATTTTCGCCTGCAGTGCTCAGCACCTTCAATGATCCTCCTGCTTGTCCTGTAGGACTGGGTTTCAGATGTGCAGGTCCTTCTAGAATGCCCCTGTTGATGGGTTGGGGTTCCAGTTTGTAGGTTCATTGGATGCTTGTGGCCTGAGTAGCCCATTCCTGGTTGTCCTGCTGGGTTGGTGCCCAGGTGTAGGGGGGTACACTTTTGCCCTGCAGGTCCTTTCAGTGTGCATCTAGTTGTCTTGTTGGTGTTTCATGTTACGGGCCATTGGGTGCTCGAGGCCCTCAGCTTTTTCCAGGTTCCCCTGGTTGTCTTTATAGGTCGGTACTGCCGCCAGTGTTAGTTCAGTGGGTGCTTCTGGTCGGCGGCTCCTCCCAGGTTCCTCCTCATTCTCCCACTGAGATTTTGACGTTCTTAATGTTCAACAACACCTTCAGATCAGGGATTTGAGTGAAGATTGGTTGACACAAGTGAGGTCACCTCCCTGCTCTCTTCTACATGTGTAGAACCTGCTGAAAAGTGACCGCACAGCCCCGGCACTGGGAGACACGGCGAGCTGGTGGTGTACGAAGTACCTGGGGGGACCGGGTGGGAAGACATAGTGAGTGCAATTATCACCCATACAAAACTCGCACCGAGACACCCCCCCCCCCCGCCCCCCGTCACCGCTCTTTTAAAAGCTGGCAGATTTTCCTGTGGACCTCAGCTCTTACCTGCACATCATGAGTCCAGTGATGAGGGCAAAGAGGGACGCGGCAGCCGTAAGATAGATCCAGGCTGTGATGAGAGATGGGAAATGATAAGTATAACTTCCTGAGCAGATCTGCAGACCTGCAGTGACCACCACGACTGATCACTTCATTCCTGACAACCAATAGACACCTGTCCCCACATCAAGTGCAACCTCTGCTCCTCCATACTTCCCCCTACTTAATATTCTATGGGGAAATAAATATAAATTCATCCCATGATGGCACAGGACAAGGGGCTTTTCTGACTGCCCCAGCACTGCCATTGCTCTGAGCTTGAGGGACATGGATTAGAGGCCGGCATCTGACGGTGACACAGGAAGAAAGTCTTCTACAAAGCAGAGCCCAGTCAGTGAGCAGACAGATTAAATTCACTGCACATACTGGACTACTAGGGACCCCGAGCTGGAACCACCAACAGGAACCCTCCAGTCAACTTCAATCCAGGAGGCCACACTCAGGATCTCATGTCACACTCACCACAACTGGACAAGGAGCACTGAGGTCCGTCCTGTGCTGGAGCTTCCCCGTGCCCAGCGTCAGCGCTGACCTTGTGCTGAAATGCGTAGAGAGAGGTGGATGAAATCACCGAACCCAAATTCAACGAGGCAGTTGGTGACAAGGACACACCTGGAAAACACACGATCACAAAACGTTTTACCAGGAGGGAATGCATGGGGTTCATCTGTCACATGGAATATATTACCGTCCATGTGCCTCCCACCACACAATGACTATGGCACATAACAACCTACCAACCCCACAGTAGGTGCTGGCAAACACATCCATGGATACATACAGGGTTAATACCCCCCCATGTTCATGTATTGACCCCCTAAGTCACACATGCCCTGCATATCATATAACTGGTCCTGGCTAGTCATACCGTTTCCACCCCTCATCCATTGCACCACCTGCTCATGTCCTGGCCCCATTTCCCTGCCATCCTGAGCAGTAACCCCTCTACCTCTGTAGGTTATGGCATATCCTGGCCCGCCATGTCTCTCGTTTGCCCTGAAGGTGACTCGCAGGTGACCAGTTGGGAGTACGACAATAGCAGCTGGCGTCTCTCCTCCTCTGATCTGGGCAAGGAGATTCCCGCTGGGCTTCTCTGTCAGCTCAAGAACATCGCTTGGATCCAGAACGTGGAAGAAGTGGAAATGGAGCTCCATGGCGTTGCTGCCCGGTGTGCGGATATCCCAGGAACATGCGCTGCCAGCGCTGTAATCATCTGGGAAGTCTGGAGAATAGAGGACACCAGAGACGGAGGAGACGTTTCCCTGGCACGCACCCACCCACGCTGCAGACAAACAGACAATGGTGAGATGGTGTCACATGACCAACAATACCGTCACTACGAGGGTCTCCACCAACCCCCTCATCATGCCCATTCAGTATCAACTATTATCTTGTTACATGAATGCCACCCCTTATAATATGCCGCCCTTATTATATACCCCCTTATAATATGCCGCCCTTATTATATACCCCCTTATAATATGCCGCCCTTATTATATACCCCCTTATAATATGCCGCCCTTATTATATACCCCATATAATATGCCGCCCTTATTATATACCCCATATTATATACTCTTATAATATGCCACCCTTATTATATATCCCCTTATAATATGCCGCCCTTATTATATACCCCATATAATATGCCGCCCTTATTATATACCCCCTTATAATATGCCGCCCTTATTATATACCCCATATAATATGCCGCCCTTATTATATACCCCATATAATATGCCGCCCTTATTATATACCCCCTTATAATATGCCGCCCTTATTATATACCCCTTATAATATGCCACCCTTATTATATACCCCATATTATATACTCTTATAATATGCCACACTTATTATATATCCCCTTATAATATGCCGCCCTTATTATATACCCCATATAATATGCCGCCCTTATTATATACCCCAAATTATATACTCTCTTATAATATGCCACCCTTATTATATATCCCCTTATAATATGCCGCCCTTATTATATATCCCCTTATAATATGCCGCCCTTATTATATACCCCATATAATATGCCGCCCTTATTATATACCCCAAATTATATACTCTCTTATAATATGCCACCCTTATTATATATCCCCTTATAATATGCCGCCCTTATAATATGCCACCCTTATTATATACCCTCTTATAATATGCCGCCCTTATTATATACCCTCTTATAATATGCCGCCCTTATTATATACCCCATATAATATGCCGCCCTTATTATATACCCCATATAATATGCCTCCCTTATTATATACCCCATATAATATGCCACCCTTATTATATACCCCCTTATAATCTGCCCCCCATTATGTGATGCCGCCCCTATGTGTTGCTGTCCACTATGTGATGCCGCCCCCTTGTATTGCCGTCTCTTTATATGACGCTGCCCCCTTTTGTGTGACGCTGCCCCCTTTTGTGTGACGCTGCCCCCTTTTGTGTGACGCTGCCCCCTTTTGTGTGACGCTGCCCCCTTTTGTGTGACGCTGCCCCCTTTTGTGTGACGCTGCCCCCTTTTGTGCGACACCCCTCCCTCTGGGCTGGGCTGACATAGTGACCACAAGTTGCCATCTCCTGAGTCTCTGTATAGAAGAGCATCTGATCCCACTCACCACTGTAAACGCTGAGTCGGCCGTCGCCCCCGCACAGCTCATTAGGTCTCCCAAAGCAGGCCTGGTCACACTGGGCGTTACTGGTCAACTTCAAGGCTGCCACGTCGGATTCATTGCCACAAAAACAGGCGTATCCAGCCTCCAGACCTGCAAACTGAGCATGAAGATAATCACCTGTCGGCCTCACCGCCAGACCAGAACCAAGCCTGGCACACTGAGGACACTGACCACACGCCAGGAATACTGCCAGCCTCGCATGGTGCTGCCTCGCTGCTACCAACCTCTGCCATTTGTTACTATACATAGAATTTACCGGATAGCCTCTCCTGCGGCAGAATCTGATACAGGTCTGCACCGTTAGCTTTGCCGATGTTGCACTGGCTCCAGGCAGGGCCGGGGGGGAACCGAAATCCAAAAAGCATCCAATGTATCCGGGCACTGTATTAAAAAAAAAAAAAAAAAAACGGCTCAGTGATCAAGCCGGTGACCGGCGCAGTGTCAATGATCAGGCCGGCATATGCACAATGTCAGTGATCAGGCCGGCACAGGGTCAGTGATCAGGCCGGCACAGGGTCAGTGATCAGGCCGACACAGGGTCAGTGATCAGGCCGGCGCACGGCACAATGTCAGTGATCAGGCCGGCATATGGCACAATGTCAGTGATCAGGCCGGCACAGGGTCAATGATCAGGCCGGCACAGGGTCAATGATCAGGCCGGCACAGGGTCAATGATCAGGCCGGCACAGGGTCAGTGATCAGGCCGGCACAGGGTCAATGATCAGGCCGGCACACAGCACATGGTCAGTGATCAGGCCGGCACAGGGTCAGTGATCAGGCCGGCACAGGGTCAGTGATCAGGCCGGCACAGGGTCAGTGATCAGGCCGGCACAGGGTCAGTGATCAGGCCGGCACAGGGTCAGTGATCAGGCCGGCACCTGGCACAGGGTCAGTGATCAGGCCGGCACAGGGATCCTCTGTACAGAGACCATTATTCAATGTATATTTTTGTATGGGAGCTCCTCCCCCTTAAAGTTTCTCTGTTGTGGATTCGGGGAGCCTGGACTCACTGTGACAGGTCGGGATATCACAGTATTTCCAGTAGATTCCTTCTTCTGAGTCAGACACGTAACACCAGGGCTGGACGTCCGCGTCAGGATTTCTACAGAAAATACAGAAAGTCCAAAACCAGCCGAATGTCACATAAACATAGTGTGCGAGGTACGGTGAAACCAGGGACCGGCACGTACCCCGATAGTAACACCTGCGACAGCCTCGTGCCTCCCCCCGTAGCACCTGCGACAGCCTCGTGCCTCCCCCCGTAGCACCTGCGACAGCCTCGTGCCTCCCCCGTAGCACCTGCGACAGCCTCGTGCCTCCCCCGTAGCACCTGCGACAGCCTCGTGCCTCCCCCGTAGCACCTGCGACAGCCTCGTGCCTCCCCCGTAGCACCTGCGACAGCCTCGTGCCTCCCCGTAGCACCTGCGACAGCCTCGTGCCTCCCCGTAGCACCTGCGACAGCCTCGTGCCTCCCCGTAGCACCTGCGACAGCCTCGTGCCTCCCCGTAGCACCTGCGACAGCCTCGTGCCTCCCCCGTAGCACCTGCGACAGCCTCGTGCCTCCCCCCGTAGCACCTGCGACAGCCTCGTGCCTCCCCCGTAGCACCTGCGACAGCCTCGTGCCTCCCCGTAGCACCTGCGACAGCCTCGTGCCTCCCCCGTAGCACCTGCGACAGCCTCGTGCCTCCCCCGTAGCACCTGCGACAGCCTCGTGCCTCCCCGTAGCACCTGCGACAGCCTCGTGCCTCCCCGTAGCACCTGCGACAGCCTCGTGCCTCCCCGTAGCACCTGCGACAGCCTCGTGCCTCCCCCCGTAGCACCTGCGACAGCCTCGTGCCTCCCCCCGTAGCACCTGCGACAGCCTCGTGCCTCCCCCCGTAGCACCTGCGACAGCCTCGTGCTCCCCCCGTAGCACCTGCGACAGCCTCGTGCCTCCCCCCGTAGCACCTGCGACAGCCTCGTGCCTCCCCGTAGCACCTGCGACAGCCTCGTGCCTCCCCCCGTAGCACCTGCGACAGCCTCGTGCCTCCCCGTAGCACCTGCGACAGCCTCGTGCCTCCCCCCGTAGCACCTGCGACAGCCTCGTGCCTCCCCCCGTAGCACCTGCGACAGCCTCGTGCCTCCCCCGTAGCACCTGCGACAGCCTCGTGCCTCCCCCCGTAGCACCTGCGACAGCCTCGTGCCTCCCCCCGTAGCACCTGCGACAGCCTCGTGCCTCCCCCGTAGCACCTGCGACAGCCTCGTGCCTCCCCCCGTAGCACCTGCGACAGCCTCGTGCCTCCCCCCGTAGCACCTGCGACAGCCTCGTGCCTCCCCCATAGCACCTGCGACAGCCTCGTGACCCTCCCCGCAACACCTGCAGCCTCGTGACCCCCCCCGGAACACCTGCAACGGCCCCGTGATCCCCACGCAACACCTGCAACAGCCTTGACCGTCCCCGCAACACCTGCAACGGCCACGTGACGCTCCATAACCCCCCGCAACACCTGAAACAGCCACGTGACGCTCCATAACCCCCCGCAACACCTGAAACAGCCACGTGACCCTCCGTAACCCCCGCAACACCTGAAACAGCCACGTGACCCTCCGTAACCCCCCGCAACACCTGAAACAGCCACGTGACCCCCCACCCCAGTAAATCTTGCAACAGCCCCGTAACACCTGCAGTAACGCCACTGTGCCCCCCGATAACACCTGCAACGGCACCATGACCCCCCCGTAGCACCTGCAGTGACGGCACCATGACACCCCCGTAACCCCTGCAGTAACGGTACCATGACACCCCCGTAACACCTGCAGTATTGACACCATGACACCCCCGTAACACCTGCAGTATTGACACCATGACACCCCCGTAACACCTGCAGTAACGGCACTGCGAGCCCCCTGTAACACCTGCAACAGAACCTTAACCCCCCTGGTAACGCCTGCAGTAATGGCACTGTGACCCCCCCCCCTATCACCTGCAGCAACAGCACCATAACCCCCCCCATTAACACCTGCAGTAACGGCACCGTGACCTCTCTAACACCTGCAACGGAACCGTAAACCAACCCCCCCCCCCCAGTAACACCTGCAGTAATTGTGGGAGCCAAGTCCCAGCTTGCCATCAGGATCCACTCGTGTGTTGTACAGGTGTTGCATGGTCTGGTTCCAGTGTATACAGGAGATGCCCTCAGGGCCGGCACGGCTCGCGGACCCTCGATAATCCTGTCCATTCACCGTGAAGCATTCTGACATCTCTGGAACAACAGGAGTAAAAGCACAAACTATATAAAGGACTATGCGTGGCTGCCTAGAGGTGACCCCAGAACATGGCTGCAGATGCCGCTGCCTCCCTGCATGTGCTCTGCACTCTGGGTTCACCTTCCTCACCAGAGGTTAGCGCTGTACTCGCTGAGAGTTACCCCCCCCCCACCAGCTTCACCCTTATAAATCCTGAAAGGGACAAGATACCCCCAGACACAAATGGTTCCCAAAAATCCTGGATAGAACTGGTAATCCCAGCCACATGAGTCACCAAACAGCCAACACCAGAAAGCTATTAAATAGGGGTTTAATACATAAAAAGACACGAAAAGAGATAAATGGTACAGACACATACATAAAATAAAAGGGATAAATGATACAGACAGATACATAAAATAAAAGGGATAAATGGTACAGACACATACATAAAATAAAAGGGATAAATGATACAGACAGATACATAAAATAAAAGGGATAAATGATACAGACACATAAAATAAAAGCGATAAATGGTACAGACACATAAAATAAAAGGGATAAATGGTACAGACACATAAAATAAAAAGGGATAAATGGTACAGACACATACATAAAATAAAAGGGATAAATGATACAGACAGACACATAAAATAAAAGGGATAAATGAAACAGACTAGAGATGTGCACGGCTGAAAGATTTGTTTCTTTTCGTTTAAAACAATTTTGTTTCCTTTTGGATCGATTCGAAATTTCATTATCGTTTTAAATTGATATAGCAAATTATCAATTCGATAGCTGATATAATTCGATAATTGATATCAATTAGAATTTCGGATCACTAAATAAAACCCCAATTAATCATATTTTGCTGTTAAAAGAAAAGCTAGGGTTAACTATTAAGCTGTGTCACAGATTTAGGTCAGCGTCAGACGAACGCAGTGATCACTTCCATGTCGCCGCACAGTTTAACATCCGTCATAGCATAGAATCATGATCAACAGAGACCCACACACGAAGTACGTGCGCACTGAACTGCACAACGCACATGGCAAACGTACGCAAGTTAGACAAGAACGTAAAACCACTAAGACGGACGCACAGAGTGCGCCACTTCCGCAGAGCAGCCTGTGTGTGTTATGCTGCGCCGTGTCGTGGAAATTTTATTATGTGGACATTATATTCTAGGATGTGCGTGTTATAAATTGTCATCTGTCTCCCTGTGTTGGATTTGAATGTGGTTTTAAATCCAAACCAGCGGCAAAACCGTCAGTATGAAAACCTTCTTTTGGGTTTAGAGACATACCTGCTTTTAAGACATTTAAGCCTTGTCTCAACACTGGTACCGTGTTGAGATAATAACTGTATTTGTCCCCGCAGATATGTCAATAATCCATGGGAACGAGTAGATTGATCTTCACTCAGATGCTGATCAATCTGAGCAGTATCTGAATGGGGTCCATATTGACAGTGATGGGGGATGGCCGGACAAACATTGCTGACGGGGACCATGGAGATGACTCAGGGATGAGTCAACTCCAGGAGGCCGGTCGGTCATTCTAGTTCACTCCCCTGTCCTTTTGATATGTAAATGTAATTACTGGGCAACCTGGTTTTCTGTTGAACAGCCAGGGGGCTACTGGGCGTTGTGCTTTTTGTCTAATGAATTAAACTGACCAGGAGCCACAGGGACACTTGGCCAGAGGATTTCCAGCTTGAAGCAGCATGTTTGTCTGATTCCTCCTGGGATAGAGAAGTACTTCATGCCTTATACAGAAAGAACTAAATATAGCGTGTATTTTTATAGTAACAGATTTGTTTGTACTGGGCGCACTTTAATACTGAAGTGTACCTTTTTAGTGCACCAGGACTTTATGCGCAAAGACCAAACTTTCCATAACAGCCGTCAGACGCAGCGCATTTGCGACGTCCATCACGTTGACGCACAGAAGTTTTTTTGGTCTGTCTAACTGTACCTGTATTTTAATTATAATTAATTTTGATTCGAATATTTCCCTTTTTTTCTACATCTGTCAAAAAAACCGACCATGTGGTGTCTACAGTATCTTCCGTCAGTACAAGCGTCCGTTATGCACGCACGCAGAGTGCGCTCAGACTGCGTTCATCTGACATTAGCCTTAGTATTTGCGTCAAATGAAATCGTGAAACAAAATTCGTTTCATATAGTCGTTTGCTGGCTCTTACTTGTATTGTAAGTTAAGATCAATTAGAATTTTCCACCATCATTTTCAAAGTAAAAAAAAATCCCCGTTTTTATTAAATATTTCTTAAACCATTTTATAATTTTCAATTGCAGCAAAAAGCCATTTTTTTTTATTGCTGAACGCAAACAGACTGTAAGAAAATAATTCAGCTGCATGCGTTCAGCAAAGAAACACACGCCTCATTATTACATTTAAAATAAGTTAGGAGACCTAAACTTTTACCTAAAAAATCCTGAATAATGCCAAAAAATCCTAAAAAATCCATTTAAAAAATGGCAACTGAAAATTATTAAACAGGGATTTTTTTTAACATTGAAAACTACGGTGGAAAAAAGTCTAGCATCTACATTAATTAAAAAGTGACCCGTTCCGGGTCTTTTTCAGTTTTAGATCATTTGGTTCAGTTTTTTCCTTTCAGTTCATTTCGTTTTTGATCCTTGTGTTCCGTTTTTCCGGAATTTCGTATAATTTGCGTTCCATTTTATTCCGTTTAGGTCCCATAATGAAATGATTTTGTTTGTGCTGAAACTTTGGTTCGGGATTTCGCAATTTTGTCCGGCTGATATTTTGTTTCAGAAATGCTTCCGAATGAACGAAAATGGTCAATTTCATACGAAATTAAATTCCGAACTAAACGAATTGCACATCCCTAGTACAGACACATAAAATAAAAGGTGATAAATGGTATAGATACATAAAATAAAAGGGGCATATACACAACAGCTAAACTCACAGTCCCCTGTATCTGACTGGTTCCAGTGGGCTTCAAATCCTGAGTTCAGTCCACATGTGCGGAGATGTTAAGAGCCGTGGTCCCACACACTGAACTGTCTCACCTAGCTAAGACTGGTCTTTTTAACTCCTCACCCCCCCCCATCCATAAACGCAGTCCCAGGGATGTCCAGCCCTGAACAATATCCACTCCGCTCCAGAACTACATATTCTGATCCAGTTCCATCCAGTTAACACTGGCCACCCGAGAGCCCAACCATCCATGGTCATCACAAGACAAAGGGAACTGGGAGAACTGGAGGGAAACATCAGATAGCATGAGCGTTGACGGGAAGTGTGCTGGTCAACCCATTTGGCTAGGCCTAGGTCTCCATGGTGTCTGCCTGGGGGAGCAGGCTACAGGAAATGCCATGTAAAGGAGGGCACACCATATGATCGGTCCAGGCCTTTGAGTTTCAACTGGAAAGATATGGGGGCAGAATCTGTACATAGACACACTGAGATATATATTGGGGGCTTCCAAGCACAATAGGGAAGCTTTCCGTCACACCTGGTCACTCACCACCTAATCTCCCACTTCGCCCCCCCCAAACCACCACCTAATCTCCCACCTCACCCCCCAAACCACCACCTAATCTCCCAACCTCACCCCCCAAACCACCACCTACTCTCCCACCTCACCCCCCCAAACCACCACCTACTCTCCCACCTCACCCCCAAACCCCCACCTAATCTCCCAACCTCACCCCCAAACCACCACCTACTCTCCCAACCTCACCCCCCAACCACCACCTACTCTCCCACCTCACCCCCAAACCACCACCTAATCTCCCACCTCACCCCCAAACCACCACCTAATCTCCCACCTCACCCCCCCAAACCACCACCTAATCTCCCAACCTCACCCCCCCCCCAAACCACCACCTACTCTCCCACCTCACCCCCCAAACCACCACCTAATCTCCCACCTCACCCCTCCAAACCACCACCTACTCTCCCACCTCACCCCTCCAAACCACCACCTACTCTCCCACCTCACCCCCAAACCACCACCTAATCTCCCACCTCACCCCCAAACCACCACCTAATCTCCCACCTCACCCCCAAACCACCACCTACTCTCCCACCTCCCCCCCAAACCACCACCTAATCTCCCACCTCACCCCCCAAACCACCACCTAATCTCCCACCTCACCCCCCAAACCACCACCTAATCTCCCACCTCACCCCCCAAACCACCACCTACTCTCCCACCTCACCCCCCAACCACCACCTACTCTCCCACCTCACCCCCACAAACCACCACCTACTCTCCCACCTCACCCCCAAACCACCACCTAATCTCCCACCCCCCCAAACCACCACCTACTCTCCCACCTCACCCCCCCAAAACACCACCTAATCTCCCAACCTCACCCCCCCCCCCAACCACCACCTACTCTCCCACCTCACCCCCCAAACCACCACCTACTCTCCCACCTCACCCCTCCAAACCACCACCTACTCTCCCACCTCACCCCTCCAAACCACCACCTACTCTCCCACCTCACCCCCAAACCACCACCTAATCTCCCACCTCACCCCCAAACCACCACCTAATCTCCCACCTCACCCCAAACACCACCTACTCTCCCACCTCACCCCCAAACCACCACCTACTCTCCCACCTCCCCCCCCAAACCACCACCTAATCTCCCACCTCACCCCCCAAACCACCACCTAATCTCCCACCTCACCCCCCAAACCACCACCTACTCTCCCACCTCACCCCCAAACCACCACCTACTCTCCCACCTCACCCCCCACAAACCACCACCTACTCTCCCACCTCACCCCCAAACCACCACCTAATCTCCCACCCCCCCAAACCACCACCTACTCTCCCACCTCACCCCCCAAAACACCACCTATACCCCCAGACACCCCGATAACACGCAGCACCCCCTGTAACACTCACCTGACATAGTGACGTCCAACCTCACACTCCGGATAAAGCCTAGGACCAGCATTAACTGTGAAGCCCCCATACTATCAGAGACCCCCAAAAAGTGAGACAAACTTTCGATGAACTGTGAGACAGCGCCAAGTCTGAGAGCGCAGAACGTTGAGAGAGTATGGAGTTTGAGAGCGTAGAGTGCAATGAGAGCGCTGAGCCTGAGTGCAATGAGAGCGCTGTGAGAGTGCAGAGTGTGAGTGCAGTAAGCGCTCAGTGGAGTGAGAGTGCTGAGTGTGAGTGCAGTGAGAGCACTGAGTGCAGAGTGAGTGCAGTGCGAGCGCAGAGAGAGCGCAGAGTGCGAGCGCAGAGTGCGAGCGCAGAGTGCGAGCGCAGAGAGCGCAGAGAGAGCGCAGAGAGAGCGCAGAGTGCGAGCGCAGAGAGAGCGCAGAGTGCGAGCGCAGAGAGAGCGCAGAGTGCGAGCGCAGAGAGAGCGCAGAGTGCGAGCGCAGAGAGAGCGCAGAGTGCGAGCGCAGAGAGAGCGCAGAGTGCGAGCGCAGAGAGAGCGCAGAGTGCGAGCGCAGAGAGAGCGCAGAGTGCGAGCGCAGAGAGAGCGCAGAGTGCGAGCGCAGAGAGAGCGCAGAGTGCGAGCGCAGAGAGAGCGCAGAGTGCGAGCGCAGAGAGAGCGCTGAGTGCGAGCGCAGAGAGAGCGCTGAGTGCGAGCGCAGAGAGCGCAGAGAGAGCGCTGAGTGCGAGCGCAGAGAGAGCGCTGAGTGCGAGCGCAGAGAGAGCGCTGAGTGCGAGCGCTGAGAGAGCGCTGAGAGTGCTGAGTGTGAGTGCAGTGAGAGCACTGAGTGCCGAGTGTGAGCGCAGTGTGCTGCGTGTGAGTGCAGTGTGCGAGTGCAGGGAGAGTGCGGAGTGTGAGCGCAGAGCAGAGAGGTTGTGGCGGCTGCAGAGAGCGCTGCTGGTTTATAACGTCTGTCTGGGAGGAGACATTACCTGGGGGAGACTCGTGTTCCTACTTGTCGGCACCTGGACATACCTCACTCCTCCCGGGAGACGCTGAATCCTCTGTCATGGTTATTCACCGAGCGCCGCGTTTTCATGGGACGGACGCTGGTTTACTGCAGAGCTACGGTGCGGCCGTGGTGAATTCTCGATTCAGGTCTCCGCCACCATAATCTGCTGCGCTTCCACCATTCTTTCCACTGCAATTTCTGCCTAAATTGCGCACCGTGGTTTTCGGCATAGGCTTCTGTGCCGTTTCTATCGGTTTGCCGTGGGTTTTTCCAGCGTCACGAGTTTCATTGTGCAGCGTGGTTTTCCTGTAGTTTTAGGGGGGGGGGGGGTACACGGAAATCGACACTTTAAAGTCACTGGAGTATATTCACCGGAGCGGCAGACACTGGTGAATCCCCAGTACTGAGCAAAGCCGCCGGTTACTCCTTGTATGGAGGAATAATGGTGGGGCAGATGTTCACGGCAGGGACTTTGGCTGCTGGTGTTGGACTTTCTGTCTGTATGGCGGAATTTGCTCCAGCGGTGACCGCCGTTGCTTGGTGAATGACCATGTATATGTGCGTGTCCGGAAGATCCAGGGCCACAACGTCATTTGCTTTTTGAGGCTAGACCCGTATGGTGAGCCTCGTCCCGGGTACACGGCGCGGGATCCCTGGGGATATCATAATGGAGGATAAATCACGCGGGCGCTTCCTGCACGTGTCTGTATGTACACTGTGACTGCCGCTTCCTGTGTGTCTGTATGTACACGGTGACTGCCGCTTCCTGTGTGTCTGTATGTACACGGTGACTGCCGCTTCCCGCGTGTCTGTATGTACACGGTCCAGTATCAAAGCACCACGAACAACGCTCGGTGGGAGACCCAATTCACCAACCGTCTCCAGGAGGTTCTTATCAGATGGGGACGCCACCAGCCCCCTGGATAAGCTGTATCAAAAAAAGGATAGACCTCCAGTGGATAAGAAGTGCCAAACGGTTTATTCAGGGAACAGCACCCCTTGGAAAATCAGTGACGATTCGACCCTGAGGTCTTAATCATACATACAGGCTACAACATATGACCTCCTTAAATACCCCAACCAAACAATTAAAATTTAAAACAACATCTCATTAAGCAATTAAGTAATTAGATGAAAGTGAAATGTTAAGGGGTATATTCAATTAAAGGAAGAAAGAGGTGTAGCCAAATTGACGTGATTTTAAAAGAAATGAGGGGGGTAGATATATCTCCAATATAATCAAATATGTGAATAAGTGTAAACAAAAAATGACAAATGATAATAAATGAAAAATAAATAAATAAA
This sequence comes from Leptobrachium leishanense, assembly GCA_009667805.1. Taxonomy (NCBI): domain Eukaryota; kingdom Metazoa; phylum Chordata; class Amphibia; order Anura; family Megophryidae; genus Leptobrachium; species Leptobrachium leishanense. Next base: position 162,754,330 of record CM019069.1, read on the forward strand.
AGGAGAAACATACAGAAGATATGAAAAAGCAGACTACATGAATATATAGATCATGGATATATAGAACAGACCTAAAGAGACAGTGTTATCATGAGTGTGTATCTATATCAAGTTTCATGTATATAAACCAAAGTGTCTCTATATCATATGATTATATCTGGATGAACACCCAATCCATCACAAGAAGTGAAGCGATATTAATATGGACATTTAGATATTACGATGTAGGGGGGTAAATGACAATGGGCCCGCCAATATGATGGAACTATAGAGGAATCAAAACTCAAAAGCCTATGCCCAGATCGAATTCTCTATTCAGGCCTTTAGGCCATAGTGTATCTAATCTATGTATCCATTTCTTTTCTTTACATTTTAGTAATTTGATTCTATTACCTCCACTATGTTTTGGAAATTAATCTACTATCAATTCCCTAATGTAGTTTGATCCGCTGCACTTACAAGCAGCTCTCTGCTATCCATGGCATACGTACCTGAACGCCCGCAGCAAAAAGAGATACAGAGACTCTGCAGTGGTCTATTGCATCCTCACCCAAATAAAGCCACACACGCTGCTTCTAGCTGGAGTTCATCTGACCACGAGAGTCAAGTCCCAAGTGAGCTAAGAGCCCCTGTGACTCATGGTCAGTTTAATTTAATACACAAAATGGACAACGCCCAGTGGCCACTGACTATACAACAGAAAACAAGTTTGTCCAGTAATTACAGTTACATATCAAAAGGACAGAGGTGTGGTCTAGAATGACGGACCGGCCCCCTGTACACACCTTATCCCTAGAGTATAATGTCCGCCGCTGGCTTGGATTTGAAACCACATTCAAATCCAACACAGGGAGACAGATGACAACTTATAAAAACACACACATCCTAGACTATAATGTTCACATAATAAAATTTCCACAACAACGTCTAAGCGGTGGAACACAATCCACCACCTGGAAGCGTAGCTGAGCCACGTTATGAGAACAGTTATGGAAGTGTTCCGCTACCGGCAGTTCTAGGCGTTTAGTCCTGATGGTTGATTTGTGTTTACTAATTCTATCTTTAACTCGTACTGTGGTTTCTCCAAAATAAAGGAGACCACATGGACATTTTAGGACATAAATCACAAATGAAGAATCACATGTGAAAATTTTTTTTATGGGGATTTTCTCCCCAGTCTGTGGATGTACTAAATGATCGCCTTTAATAACTGCATTACACGAAGCGCAATGTAAACAAGGAAATGTCCCACACTTCTGTGGAGCTAAAACATTACATAGATTACCTTTTGTGGATCCTACATCCGCTCTAATGAGAGAATCTCTAAGATTCCTATTTCTTTTGTGTGCAAATAGCGGGGTCGTCTGAGGCTAGGGACAGATGAGCGCATTTTCTGCAGCCACCGTCAAAATGTACGTCGATGTGTGCGCACGCATTTTTTCACGGAATACGCTTAAGTGGTCAGACGATGCGCAATTCTGGACGTATTTCATGACGATGGGGTAAAAAGAAGTCTAGGGAAATCCGGCTGTTTGAACGTTATGTTGGCCACACACTAGCAGCGTCTGACGTCTCCTAATCACGCACACACGCTGCTATGCGGCCGCAGCGCACTCTGTACGTCAGTACCAGCGGTTTAACGTTCTCGAAAAAATGCGTTCATTTTCCACTTGCGTTGCGCGGCCGGACTTTTGTGCGACCGTACGTCGTATATTGGCCGTCATTGCATGGCATCTGCTGCTAGTGCGGCCGTGATTATGTGCGCCAGAACGCGCGTTCGCACTGCCTCAGTCTGACCCTAGCCTGAAAGGAAGGGATGTCACTATAGGCCTTACGGAGGATCTGCCAATGTTTCCTCACGATCTGATTGATCGACTTGCTAGCTTGGTTAAATTTAGAAACGAATGGAATGCGAGATTCTGTATGTCTATTAATTTTCTGTTGTAAAATAGTGGTGGAGCGATCTAACGTTTTAGACCGTGTGTATTCCCTATTTAGAAGATCTGTAGGGTAACCCCGGTCTTTGAATTTTATTGACATTTGTAGCAATCTGCTGTCTCTAGTGACAGGATCTGTGACGTTCCTCACTACCCTCGTGTATTGACTCCGGGGCAGGGAGTTTAATGTACTTTGTGGATGGAAACTTGAAAAGTGAAGAAGACTATTCCTATCGGTAGGCTTCACATATAGATTGCTAATAAGACGACCTTCATTAACTTTTAATGTGAGGTCCAAAAAATAAATCTCAGAAAGATTAGATGTCATAGTAAATGTAATATGTGGACTAACCAAATTAATCTCTGTGAAAAAGGTCGTTAAATCTGTCTCATTGCCTGTCCATACTCCAAATATATCATCGATATATCTCCACCAAGTATGAACATGATTAATAAAAAGATGATGCTTATAGACAAAACGATTTTCAAACATATCCATATATAAGTTAGCGTAGGCTGGAGCCATATTAGATCCCATTGTCGTGCCCCTAAGCTGTTTATAATAACATCTTTCAATTTGGCGATACCATTTATAAAGGACCAACTCTACCAATTTCATAAGGAATGAAATCTGTTCTTCTGGAAAAGAATTACCAAGTAAAGCCTCATGAACAGCCTCCATACCTTCTCTGTTTGGGATGGAGGTGTACAGACTATTAACGTCCCATGTGAATAAAATCACTGGGCCCATTAATATCGCTTCACTTCTTGTGATGGATTGGGTGTTCATCCAGATATAATCATATGATATAGAGACACTTTGGTTTATATACATGAAACTTGATATAGATACACACTCATGATAACACTGTCTCTTTAGGTCTGTTCTATATATCCATGATCTATATATTCATGTAGTCTGCTTTTTCATATCTTCTGTATGTTTCTCCTTTTATTTATTTATTTTTCATTTATTATCATTATTTGTCATTTTTTGTTTACACTTATTCACATATTTGATTATATTGGAGATATATCTACCCCCCTCATTTCTTTTAAAATCACGTCAATATGGCTACACCTCTTTCTTCCTTTAATTGAATATACCCCTTAACATTTCACTTTCATCTAATTACCTAATTGCTTAATGAGATGTTTTAAATTTTAATTGTTTAATTGTTTGGTTGGGGTATGTGACGGAACGTGATGTTATTGTCCGCCCGCGGGTGTGCTCCAATCTGCGTATGCTACCTTCCCCCTTTGTATTGTTCCCCCGGCCCGACTACCAAGGTTGTGACACTTGGCGTCTCGAGCGACCGGGTCTGACTTTGCAATCTTGGTGACCGACGCAGCGAAGTGGACCTTGGTGTGAACCCAGCCCGACCACTGAGGAGTGTCACTCAGCGTCCCGAGCAGCTGGCCACTGACCCGTACGGGGACCTTTACGGTCGTGGGTCGGAACGGCTTACTTCTGCGAAGATTCGGATCTCCCAATAATGAGCTGGCCAACGGTCGATCGTTCGGAGCCGTTCGGATCGCGCAGCGGTCACTGGGGTATTCACGGCACAGCACCGACCTGTTCGGATCCCGCACTAACAAGAGACAGCTCGATTCGTCCAGCAGCAGTATTCGGATCGCGCGGCGGTCAAAGCGCCCACGCGTTGCAAGGTGCGTATTCTTCGGATCTCCCGACAGTTAGCTGAACAGGCTCGATCGACTGGCGGTATTCTGATCGCGCGGCAGCGGCGCGCGGTATGTCTTCGTTTCGTCCGGTGTGCTGAACCACGAGGGATGTCAGACACGTTTGGCAAACAGAGACACGAGACGCAGCTGCATGAACTCCAAAACCAAAGACACTTTTATTTTTAACAACACATGCATTTATAACTTTTACCACGAGCTCCACATCTGGAACACCCCCTGCCCGCCCCCAAGGTATCATTGGCTAAGGCGCATCGGGGCGTTGCCGATTCGGAACCGGATGGTTCGGATCGGCCATTTTACCTCCTGCTCCGCCCGACCCGAACACGCGGCGGCAGAAAATGGCGGCAAATTTAAAACGGCATCCATTACACAATATCAACACTTTTATTTACAGGTACTCCTTCGGCCAGCTGGAATGCAGGATCGTTGGTGCAACGGCACAAATACATAGTTCATTGAATATCAGTGTCCTGATCCCCTGTTTCTGGCTGAGGGTGCTGGGCCAGTCCATCACAGGGTATTTAAGGAGGTCATATGTTGTAGCCTGTATGTATGATTAAGACCTCAGGGTCGAAACGTCACTGATTTTCCGAGGGGTGCTGTTCCCTGAATAAACCGTTTGGCACTTCTTATCCACTGTATGTACACGGTGACTGCCGCTTCCTGCGCGTGTCTGTATGTACACGGTGACTGGCGCTTCCTGCGCGTGTCTGTATGTACACGGTGACTGCCGCTTCCTGCGCGTGTCTGTATGTACACGGTGACTGCCGCTTCCTGCGCGTATCTGTATGTACACGGTGACTGCCACTTCCTGCGCGTGTCTGTATGTACACGGTGACTGCCGCTTCCTGCGCGTGTCTGTATGTACACGGTGACTGCCGCTTCCTGCGCGTGTCTGTATGTACACGGTGACTGCCGCTTCCTGCGCGTGTCTGTATGTACACGGTGACTGCCGCTTCCTGCGCGTGTCTGTATGTACACGGTGACTGCCGCTTCCTGCGCGTGTCTGTATGTACACGGTGACTGCCGCTTCCTGCGCGTGTCTGTATGTACACGGTGACTGCCGCTTCCTGCGCGTGTCTGCATGTACACGGTGACTGCCGCCCCATCGGGGAATAGGTGTGACCCCATATGTTTTATTGATCCTCCAGCCAGGTCCTCTTTGCTGCATGTTCCGCTCCGTGTCTTTGTTTTTTGTTCCCGAGGTGGATTTGTTTCTGAGGGAGCTTCATTAAAGGCCCACCAGTTTACCTCATGACTGACAAGCAGCGTCAGCAGAGATGTTTCGCTATACAGCAGCCTGTGGCTTCATTTTTTGGATAGGACTCGCCCTCACTAGAGGTGCCGTGATGTTTGGCAGGTGAGCTTACACTCTTAATGGCCATTAATAGAAACTAAAGCCTCTAATTGGGTTTTGTTTCACACGGTGTAATGGGAATAATGGGTGCAGAACTGAACGTTCAAAGTGTTCGGCGCTATATATATATGTATGTGATGCATATCGTTTGCTAGTATAGCTGTACTCGTCCCCTCAAATATTACACCAAAAAATACACATAGAAAATGTGTCCAATAGGGAGCGCTGAAATATATATATATATACACACACACAGAAAAAAAAATATAGAAACTTATCTTTAGTTTTTTTCAGCCCTAGCGGATACATATATTGATTAATCGACAACTAATCGAGGATTAAAATAGTTGTCAACTATTTCCATTATGAGTTAATGGGTGTCGATTAAACAGTGTGAGCTGCACACAGGACCATTAGAGTCAGACCGAGTTAAACGTGAATAACCTCAGCTTCGGAGCTGATTGGAGAAGACGCGTCGCTGCTTTACTCTGTGTGCAGCATCAGCAGCGCTCGCAGCATCAACCCATCCCTCTGACCAGGCGCTCGCAGCATCAACCCATCCCTCTGACCAAGCGCTCGCAGCATCGACCCATCCCTCTGACCAAGCGCTCACAGCATCGACCCATCCCTCTGACCAAGCGCTCGCAGCATCAACCCATCCCTCTGACCAAGCGCTCGCAGCATCGACCCATCCCTCTGACCAGGCGCTCGCAGCATCGACCCATCCCTCTGACCAAGCGCTCGCAGCATCAACCCATCCCTCTGACCAAGCGCTCGCAGCATCAACCCATCCCTCTGACCAAGCGCTCGCAGCATCACCCATCCCTCTGACCGAGCGCTCGCAGCATCAACCCATCCCTCTGACCAAGCAGCGCTCGCAGCATCGACCCATCCCTCTGACCGAGCGCTCGCAGCATCAACCCATCCCTCTGACCAAGCGCTCGCAGCATCAACCCATCCCTCTGACCAAGCGCTCGCAGCATCGACCCATCCCTCTGACCAAGCGCTCGCAGCATCAACCCATCCCTCTGACCAAGCACTCGCAGCATCACCCATCCCTCTGACCGAGCGCTCGCAGCATCAACCCATCCCTCTGACCAAGCGCTCGCAGCATCAACCCATCCCTCTGACCGAGCAGCGCTCGCAGCATCAACCCATCCCTCTGACCAAGCGCTCGCAGCATCAACCCATCCCTCTGACCGAGCGCTCGCAGCATCAACCCAGCCCTCTGACCGAGCGCTCGCAGCATCAACCCATCCCTCTGACCAAGCGCTCGCAGCATCGACCCAGCCCTCTGACCGAGCGCTCGCAGCATCAACCCATCCCTCTGACCAAGCACTCGCAGCATCGACCCATCCCTCTGACCGAGCGCTCGCAGCATCAACCCATCCCTCTGACCAATGGCGTAACTAGAAACCTGAGGGCCCCGGTGCAAGAATCCATGAAGGGCCCCCCCAAAAAAAGATCTATATTTTTACTTTTTTTTCCCTGCAATATAAAAAAAAGATAGTATTGCCCCAGCTGACACGGATATATACTGTATATTGCCCCCAGCTCACATGGACATATATTGCCCCCAGGCCACACATGGATATTTTTGCCCCCAGCTCATGGATATACTGCGTCGGGGGCCTGGGCCTCTCTGCGCACGCAGCGTCGGGGGGGGGGGGGCGCAGCCTCTCACCCTGCTCTCGGGTAACGTGCCTGGAAGAAGCTCAAGAAAGACACGGAGTTGTCACGCAGATATTTTGTTCCAAATGTTTATTGAGGAGCAGACCAGGCAGCTGGTGGCTCAGAACCACCCGATCTTTGCGCGCGTTCATCACAATCCCCAGCACTAGTGGCTTGTGGACGGCCACATGCAGAGAGAGCCATGACACCCCCCCCCCTTCCCCGCACCGGCTCACACAAAGCCAAATCCCCTGTAGAGCATCGGCACCTCCCGGTGATCAATCAAGTTCTTTTACGCTGATCCCATCGAGTTGGCAAGAACGGAGCCACCAGCTCCAGGACCGAGGAAGACGGGACCAGCTACTCATCATCTGAACTGGAGTCCTCATCCGACAGATCCGGCACCGGGAATCGCAGAATGGCGGCGACACCTGTCAGCTGGTTCAGCTCTGGGGTGAAGAGAGTCAGGTCAGATCCATCACCATATGAGGACCGGCTGCTTTGAACCCCTCCCACATTCTACTGCCCCAAGCCGGAGTCCCAGAGCTCTCCTCCCCGGCGTCACCGTGCCGGGCGTTTCCGAGCTCTCCTCCCCGGCGTCACCCTGGATTCCCGGAGTTACTTACGTTCCCCAGAGACGTGTAAACTGGAGAAAATCCTGCAGGGGAGAGAGAAGCCGACATGTAAAGCCAGAAGCTCCAGACGGACGCACGTCCATTCCCAACGCACGCTCACCTCACTGTGCCGCCATTATCCCTCACACTGTCCACCAGTCTGACATAGCGGCTCCGCGTGGCCACGTCTTGATGCCTGCGTTGGGAGAGACAGTAATCACGCGGTCACCTCGTATGAGGTCAGAGTCGCAGGTAACACGAGCGATGCCGAACAGAGAACAGCGAAACCTGTCATCTCGCAGAGCGCGGTAAAGAGCCGTTACCTGAAGAGCTCGTCCGTGATGAGCAAAATGTCCACAGCCAAAGCCTCGTTTGCCACCTCCACGTGCTTAATCCTGGAATAGCAGAGCGGCTGTTAGGAAACGCAGCGCAGAGGGAATGACACGTTGCGCTGCCTGCCAGCCGGGCGCACGGAGTTAACGTAGCAGTGAGTGGGCAATGTCTATATTGAATGCAATGCCCCATGCAGACAGTACAGGAGGGAGAGGGTTAAGCTCTGCAGGGTGAGGAGGGTACACACTGCTCTGCCAAGGCTGAGGGTGCGGTAACACTGATAAGGATCACAAGGTGCAGCTCGTTGACCCCCAGGGGATCAAATCTTGTTACAGCAAGAGCGAAGATCAACACGGAGAAAACGATCCTGCAAACCAGGGCTGAGAGGGAGGCGCGAGACGTCCTGCAAACCGGGGGCCGAGAGGGAGGCGCGAGACATCCTGCAAACCGGGGGCCGAGAGGGAGGCGTGAGACATCCTGCAAACCGGGGGCCGAGAGGGAGGCGCGAGACATCCTGCAAACCAGGGCTGAGAGGGAGGCGTGAGACATCCTGCAAACCGGGGGCCGAGAGGGAGGCGTGAGACATCCTGCAAACCGGGGCTGAGAGGGAGGCGTGAGACATCCTGCAAACCAGGGCTCGAGAGGGAGGCGTGAGACATCCTGCAAACCGGGCCCGAGAGGGAGGCGTGAGACATCCTGCAAACCGGGCGCGTGAGGGAGGCGTGAGACATCCTGCAAACCGGGCCCGAGAGGGAGGCGCGAGACAGCCTGCAAACCGGGGGCCGAGAGGGAGGCGCGAGACATCCTGCAAACCGGGGGCCGAGAGGGAGGCGTGAGACATCCTGCAAACCGGGGGCCGAGAGGGAGGCGCGAGACGTCCTGCAAACCAGGGCTCGAGAGGGAGGCGCGAGACGTCCTGCAAACCGGGCGCGTGAGGGAGGCGTGAGACATCCTGCAAACCAGGGCTCGAGAGGGAGGCGCGAGACGTCCTGCAAACCGGGCGCGTGAGGGAGGCGTGAGACATCCTGCAAACCGGGGCTCGAGAGGGAGGCGTGAGACATCCTGCAAACCGGGCGCGTGAGGGAGGCGCGAGACGTCCTGCAAACCGGGGGCCGAGAGGGAGGCGTGAGACATCCTGCAAACCGGGGGCCGAGAGGGAGGCGCGAGACATCCTGCAAACCGGGGGCGTGAGGGAGGCGTGAGACATCCTGCAAACCGGGGGCCGAGAGGGAGGCGCGAGACATCCTGCAAACCAGGGCTGAGAGGGAGGCGTGAGACATCCTGCAAACCAGGGCTCGAGAGGGAGGCGCGAGACGTCCTGCAAACCGGGGGCCGAGAGGGAGGCGTGAGACATCCTGCAAACCGGGGGCCGAGAGGGAGGCGCGAGACGTCCTGCAAACCGGGGGCCGAGAGGGAGGCGTGAGACATCCTGCAAACCGGGGGCCGAGAGGGAGGCGTGAGACATCCTGCAAACCAGGGCTCGAGAGGGAGGCGTGAGACATCCTGCAAACCGGGCGCGAGACATCCTGCAAACCGGGGGCTCGAGAGGGAGGCGCGAGACGTCTTGCAAACCAGGGCTGAGAGGGAGTCGCGAGACATCCTGCAAACCGGGGGCTCGAGAGGGAGGCGCGAGACGTCCTGCAAACCAGGGCTGAGAGGGAGGCGTGAGACATCCTGCAAACCAGGGGCCAGAGGGAGGCGCGAGAGGTGCGAGACGTCCTGCAAACCAGGGCCGAGAGGGAGGCGTGAGACATCCTGCAAACCAGGCGCGAGAGGTGCGAGACGTCCTGCAAACCAGGGCCGAGAGGGAGGCGTGAGACATCCTGCAAACCGGGGGCCGAGAGGGAGGCGCGAGACGTCCTGCAAACCAGGGCTGAGAGGGAGGCGCGAGACATCCTGCAAACCGGACGCGAGACTGTGACGGAACCGTTCTTTTCCGCCTGTCCTGACTCTCCAGACACCCCCTTGCCAAGATCAGCCCGGCCTCGGAGTTGCTTGGAGCTCAGTGCCTCGAGCAGCCGGATCTGAACCTCTGCCTTGGAGCCTCACAGGTTACTCAAACCTATTTTACAATCTCTACGAAAGAAAGCATTGCACTCGCTGCAGGTAGTATCATTAAAAAACACTTATTTCTTTAGGTAAAAATGTATATTTAAAACTAAAGTTACGCCATTTTAATCTAAACTAATTTAAACTAAAACCAAACGATGTAAAATATATTTAAAATCACACGATATATATTGAACATAAAGTCTCTTGGGGTTTGAAGCGTGGAGCGTTACATCAGCTCCATGACAGAGACGTCCTGCAAACCGGGAGCCGAGAGGGAGGCGCGAGACGTCCTGCAAACCGGGCCCGAGAGCGAGGCGAGAGACGTCCTGCAAACCGGGGGCCGAGAGGGAGGCGCGAGACGTCCTGCAAACCGGGGGCCGAGAGGGAGGCGCGAGACGTCCTGCAAACCGGGGGCCGAGAGGGAGGCGCGAGACGTCCTGCAAACCGGGGGCCGAGAGGGAGGCGCGAGACGTCCTGCAAACCAGGGGCCGAGAGGGAGGCGCGAGACGGCCTGCAAACCGGGGGCCGAGAGGGAGGCGCGAGACAGCCTGCAAACCGGGGACAGACAGGGAGAACTGGCACGGCAACAAACATGACAATATGTGGAGGAAGCGTCAAGGTGCAGGACGGGCAGGAGGTAACAGGGGGCAGGGAAGAGGCAGGGAAACATAAATCATGTCATCGCTCTCACCCGTAGAAAGCGCGATCCGGCTCATTCTTTAACATTTTATAGAAATCTCCCAAAGCTTTTATTTCGGAGGCGGCCTGAAAAAGAGGAAACATTTTACCGGCAGCACGACCGCCAACCACAAAAGCAGCGCCAAGCAGGCCATTCACCACACCGATACCCAGACCAGCGCCGCCAAGCGGGCCATTCACCACACCGATACCCAGACCAGCGCCGCCAAGCGGGCCATTCACCACACCGATACCCAGACCAGCGCTGCCAAGCGGGCCATTCACCACACCGATACCCAGACCAGCGCCGCCAAGCGGGCCATTCACCACACCGATACCCAGACCAGCGCCGCCAAGCGGGCCGGCCATTCACACAGACTTCCGAGACATTCTCAGTGTAGCTGAGGACTTTCTATCACACTCCTAGAGCTGTATACACCATCCCTCAATACGACACACAAACCTACCTTTGTGTCAGCCAGACGTGCAGTGACCACTGGATCGCACAAAACCTCTGCAACAAAAAACACTGAATCAACAGACAACAAATCGGTCAACACTGGCTTAGATACGTGTGTGTGGAGGAGCGGGCACTGAGCGAGTATGTGAAAAAACTCGTTAAACGGCGAACTCCTTCACAAATGTCACTTGTGGCTCCAGGGAAGGGGGGAACTATCTGTAATCATGCACTGGTAGACCCGGGGTCGGGTATGGATCACCCGCGAGCATCAGACTGCGGCATGGGCCACCCGCGAGCGTCGGGGGTCACCAGCGAGCGTTGGGGGTCACCAGCGAGCGTCGGGGGTCACCTGCGAGGGGTGGGGTGGGAATCACCTGCGAGCGTCGGGGTGGGGTCGGGATCACCTGCGAGCGTCGGGGTGGGGTCGGGATCACCTGCGAGCGTCGGGGCGGGGTCGGGATCACCTGCGAGCGTCGGGGTGGGGTCGGGATCACCTGCGAGCGTCGGGGTGGGGTCGGGATCACCTGCGAGCGTCGGGGTGGGGTCGGGATCACCTGCGAGCGTCGGGGTGGGGTCGGGATCACCTGCGAGCGTCGGGGGGGTCGGGATCACCTGCGAGCGTCGGGGTGGGGTCGGGATCACCTGCGAGCGTCGGGTCGGGATCACCTGCGAGCGTCGGGTCGGGATCACCTGCGAGCGTCGGGTCAGGATCACCTGCGAGCGTCGGGTCAGGATCACCTGCGAGCGTCGGGTCAGGATCACCTGCGAGCGTCGGGGTGGGGTCGGGATCACCTGTGAGCGTCGGGATCACCTGCAAGCGTCGGGGTCACCTGCGAGCGTCGGGATCAGGTCGGGATCACCTGCAAGCGTCGGGGTCACCTGCGAGAGTCGGGATCAGGTCGGGATCACCTGCGAGCGTCGGGATCAGGTCGGGATCACCTGCGAGCATCGGGATCACCTGCGAGCGAGTACTTGTGTCCGGACGAGCTGTGGACCTGGAGGAATTTGCCGCGGTTTTCCAGCAGTATTTTGATTTCTTGTTTGACGGCTCGAAGGAAGAGAAACTCACAGAACTGCTCACGGACGAAGCCCGGGGAGGCGATCAGGACAACCTTCACCACTGAGGACACGAGGAGGAGGAGAAGACGTGAAGCTTGAGGGGATGAACATTTAACTCAAGCACAACATTCAGGCCCCCCCCCTTGTGGGGGTACGTGAGGTCATACGCCTGCATCATGATGCTGTGTTGTGATGTACACTGGACCTCAGGGAAGCCGCGGATGAGGGACGGTGAGATACGAGACTTGCCGCCAATCACTTTTTATTTTTCCATCTTGTCTGATCATAAAGTGGCGCCGCACGCACCATAACACCGCCTTCTAACGGGCGCAGTGACCCGTCCCTGACACCTCATCCTGCAACATTAATGCAAAAGTGGATATTCCAACTTCAGCCAAAAAATCACCGCTCCCAGGGCCCGCACAGCGCTTCCCACAACTCCCACCCGCCAGCAACATAAGGTCTGTGACAATAACCACAATTTGCAATAGGGGGGGGGGGTTGAATAATTTGGATTTCAATACATGGACTCGGAGGAGAGAAAAAAAAACGAAGGAGAAAAAAAAAAAACGAACGAGAAAAAAAAAAAAAACGAACAGAAAAAACGATTCTGCTGGGGATTATGGGCCGGGAAGGGGTTAAGGGGAAGCTATGTTCATTTTTTCTCTTGCTGCTGTGATTTAAATACAAGAAAGAGAAGCAAATACTCGCCTCCGAGTCATTATTAAAATTCTAACTTTCCGTTGTGTTAATAGGAAAATTTAGAAATTATAACAAACATTGATATATCAGAGGTTTTGGTTTATTGAATGATGGCCATTAAAGTGTGAGCTCACCTGCCATGTCACGGCACCTCTGGTCAGATGGGTCATAACCCAAGAAAACCAAAAGCAACCACATGTCCTCCTGCCGCTTCTCAGCTAAGAGACAGATGGGTGGGTTTATATTTATTCCGTCACCAGGAACAATTTCACTTTGGGAGTGTCACGGGATGCCCCAAGAGGCTCGGCCACAAACCCCAGGACCCTCAGCCAGGGACAGCTTTAATGACGCTGGGGTTACTGTGGACTCTTCAGTGCCGTTGCACCATAGGGACATATGTCATGGAGTTGATGTAACGCTCCATGCTTCAAACCCCAAGAGACTTTATGTTCATTTATATCGTGTGATTTTAAATATATTTTACATCGTTTGGTTTTAGTTAATTTAGTTTAGTGTTAAATGACATAGCTTTGGTTTTAAAATACTATATTCCTGTAGGTAAATGTGTTTTGTGTATACAGTAAACAAGTTTTGCTGTTGTGTAAATTATGCGTCAGGGATTTTCCCCATTATCTAGGTACATGTTTAATTTAAGGGATCTCTGATAGTGTGTGTTTAATCTGATGTGCTAGAACAATGGATGTACAAACGTTGTGTGCGCTGAAGGCTAAGAGAATGTGAAGAATGTTGATTGTAAATAACTGACATAATCTAATTAGTATGGGTATGCTAGTAATTAGTATGGGTATGCTACTCATTAGTATGGGTATGCAAATTATGACTGTTATACTTCAGCATAAATGGTGGCGTTGTTCATTAAAAGAAGTCAGAGAACTCTCAAGCTCAGAGAGAGAGGATCCTGTTGGAACATACAACCGCGTTTGGTGTTTCAGCGACGCTACACTACACTATCACCCTCAGAAGGCAGAGAGCGGCCTTCTGGAGATTCCTAACGGCTCCAGGGCAGAGGAACAGAAGCAGGCCGGTCAAGCCGCTCGAGGCACTGAGGACAGAGCTCCCAGTAGCCGGGCTGACCACAACGAAGGGGTGTCTGGACAGCCAGGACAGACGGAAGGGAACGGTTCCTTCACACTGGTGGCAAGCGGTGGTATAAGCTCTCTACACCCCCCAAGAAGACCTTCACCATGGCGGTGTACAGTCATTACAACAGGGACACCCTGCGGGACATGCTGGAGAGTCGGGGAGGTACCCCAGGCTCCAAACGCAAGAAGACCTTGATTAAGGAGCTGCAGGTCCTAGACCAGGTGGGCGCGTCGACTGTGACGCCACCCGTCCACCCCTGTCCTCGCAGAGGAATCGGAAAATGCCTTCAACAGGAGGGCTCGGCAGCGGATCGCCCTACTCGGAGCTGCCCCATCGGAGGCTGACATACGCAAGGCGATCCAGGAGGTCCAACAGGAAGAGGAGCGCGAGGAGCGGGACAAGGAGCGCGAGGAGCGGGACAAGGAGCGCGAGGAGCGGGACAAGGAGCGCGAGGAGCGGGACAAGGAGCGCGAGGAGCGGGACAAGGAGCGCAAGGAGCGGGACAAGGAGCGGGACAAGGAGCGCGAGGAGCAAGAAGAGGACCGTCAGCACGAGCTGCGGTTGGCAGCGCTCCGTGCAAGAAGGATTGAATATTTTACCCCTGAACCCGACCCCGTAGAGCCCGGGGCCGAGGTTTACAGCTCAACTGGAGCTTCACCCCGGGAATCTACCCCCCCCAGCGATACCCCTTTCGGGACTTACAGCTCGCCTGGAGTCTGTATTGGGGAAAACGCATATCCCAGCGACCCTTGGGTGGAGGCTTACAGCCCGCCTGGAGCTGCATCCGAGGATGCCACACCCCCCAGCGAGTGGCGGTGCCACTGTCTCAGCACCCTCGCGGACTCGAGGGCGGAATTTCCGAGAAGGCTGCAGGAGGGCCTGGCTCGGTACCACGGGTCCACAGTGGAGCCCACTGGGCATGAGTGGCGGGACGAGATCCGCCAAGAACTTTGGTACGAGGCCCTGTACCATGAAAGGGACTACCATGATGTCCATGTTCCCTCCGACGCTGTCATTTTTCAGGTGCAGTATAACGCTCGAGCAGCGTTCCTGCAAGATCGACCCCCGGAGGAGTGGGAGGCAGAGCTCCAGTACCTGGTGCAGCAGGAAATTGCACTGGACGCCGCGTACCGCTCACTCCGGTGGCTAATAGGCCCCCTGCTACCCCGCACCATTGATGTCGCCTCCACCGCAGGCCCCCACTACGGCGGCACAGGGCTGCTTTACGAGAGAATGGCCAGTGACCCTGGGTTCGGAGAAGAGACAGAAGAGCGATCGGAGGAGATACTGGAGCGACGGGAAGAGGAACTCCCGTACGATAGCAGGGACTCTGAGTTAGAGGAACTGGAGTTCCTGGTGGAGCGAGAATGGGAGCTCGAGAAGGCCTACAAGAGATTGTTGGACAGCGCTCCGCAGTTAGGTCTGAGTCCCATGTCCTGGAACTGTCCGGCTGAAGAAACCGACAGTCCGAGAGACCCCGAAGCATGGGAGGCCGAGCCGCTCCCATGGGTCCTCGTTGGGGCCACCGCAGAAGAAGCGATTTTCCCAAACCCGCCGGAAGACACGGTGGCCGTATCCGTGGGTCCAGCAGAAGAGCTGGCAACGGGGCAGAGCGCCGCTGGCCTCTGCCCACTTCCCGCAGTCTGCCAGGAGGAGCAGACAGATGGTTCCCCCGGGCTGGGTTGCTCGCAGCCATGGATCGCCCTGGGGATGGAAAAAACCATCCTCCCGCAAGGGGACCCCCACCCAGTCGAAGAGCTGGCCACGGGGCAGAGCGCCGCTGGCCTCTGCCCACCTATTCCCAGCTGTCCCGAGGAGCAGGAGGGGGGATACCCTGGGGCTGCCTCCCCCACAGCCGCTTACCTCGTCCGTCCCCCTGGACTTTGTTCTGGTACCCGCCTCCCCAGCAGAAGAGCTGGCCACGGGGCAGAGTGCCGCTGGCCTCTGCCCACTCTCCGACTGCCCTGAGGAGCAGCAGGGTTTTCCCGAGCTGCTGACCCCGCAGCCGTTGACCCCCTGGATGTCATTTCTGTACCCACCCCCCCAGCTGAAGAGTTGGCAACGGGGCAGAGGGCCGCTGGCCTCTGCCCATCTCCCACCATCCACCCCAAGGAGCAGAAGGGGGATACCCTCGGGCTACTTATCCCGCAGCCACGGACCTCACCGGAGATGGAGGACGCCATTCTCCTGGCCGGGGTCCCCTTCTCGGCCTTGAACCACTCAGCCGACGCGCTGGCCACGGGGCAGAGCCTGCTTCCGCTCTGCCCATCTCCACAACCCTTTGGCCCGGAGGCCCCACGCAGCCACTGTTCTCAACGGCTGACCAGGGCACTCGGGGCGCATGCATTTAGCACCCATTTTTCCCGGGTGCGAGATATTCCCGGAGGTGGCACAGGCGGTATCCCTCCCCAGCCACAGGATCCTTATTCCAGAGGGGGTAACCCCAACGACTTGTACCCCCAACCCGCCAGGCACGGCCGCAAGGCCAAATGGAGAAGCCTGGTGGCTCGCCCCCTTCCGACAGACTATGGACCTGGGAGCACCGACTTCCCCGGTATGACCCGTTGGGGTCCAACCGGGTGCGTCAAACTTTGGGAAGGGGGAGGAGTGTCACGGGATGCCCCAAGAGGCTCGGCCACAAACCCCAGGACCCTCAGCCAGGGACAGCTTTAATGACGCTGGGGTTACTGTGGACTCTTCAGTGCCGTCGCACCATAGGGACATATGTCATGGAGTTGATGTAACGCTCCATGCTTCAAACCCCAAGAGACTTTATGTTCATTTATATCGTGTGATTTTAAATATATTTTACATCGTTTGGTTTTAGTTAATTTAGTTTAGTGTTAAATGACATAGCTTTGGTTTTAAAATACTATATTCCTGTAGGTAAATGTGTTTTTCTGTAGCCAGTAAACAAGTTTTGCTGCTGTGTAATTTATGCGTCAGGGATTTTCCCCATTATCTAGCTACATGTTTAATTTAAGGGATCTCTGATAGTGTGTGTTTAATCTGATGTGCTGGAACAATGGATATACAAACGTTGTGTGCGCTGAAGGCTAAGAGAATGTGAAGAATGTTGATTGTAAATAACTGACATAATCTAATTAGTATGGGTATGCAAATTGTGACTGCTGTACTTCAGCATAAATAGTGGCGTTGTTCATTAAAAGAAGTCAGAGAACTCTCAAGCTCAGAGAGAGAGGATCCTGTTGGAACATACAACCGCGTTTGGTGTTTCATTCAGCGACGCTACACTACACTATCACCCTCAGAAGGCAGAGAGCGGCCTTCTGGAGATTCCTAACGGCTCCAGGGCAGAGGAACAGAAACAGGCCGGTCAAGCTGCTCGAGGCGCTGAGGACAGAGCTCCCAGTAGCCGGGCTGACCGCAATGAAGGGGTGTCTGGACAGCCAGGACAGACGGAAGGGAACGGTTCCTTCACAGGGATTAAAAAAGAAAAACACGGAAAATGGCAGCAGCAGAAATGACCTGGCTGGAGATACGACAAAACACAGCTGCACTGCGAGGGAATAAGCGCAGAACCGTATAATTTCTACACGTATAAATTTATTGGATTCGCCGTTTTATGGACATATTCAATTTATATGGTGATGGGCAGTGTGTGAAAAGTGCTTCCCTGCACTATGTAAAATCCCCATGCTGCAGGTAGGTAATTCATTCAATAGCCAAGGCAGGATCCCAAATGATCTGCCTTGATCAGGTGTTTGCATGTTACAGGGTGGCTCCTTCCTGTGCTTCCCCTCTGCATGGAGGAGTATAAGGTGTCGAGGAAAAAACAATGGCGGCCCTGGTGAGCAGATCAACAGAGCGAGGAGTCCGTGTGAAGGGTTTGTGTGTAATATGTCAGAGTGATCGATGTGTGGAATTGGAAAGCTTTGATTTTAAGACGGACCCGGAGGCGAGTACTGGCTTCTCTCTCCTTATTTTCCACTCAGCAGCAAGGAAAAGGTTAACATAATGTAGAAACAAAACTTCTGCCACAACAGGGGTCCTCCCGCACTCCAGACTGTCCGTCCCAATCAATCATAAAATCCCACCTCAAGGACAGCCCCCCCCCCCACAATGAACAGGAAGAAGATCCAGACACGGATCCAAAAGAACGTCTAATCAGAAGAAAGGGAGTAACAGAGGGGATCCTCAGGACACTGGCAGAAACAACCGGAAAAAGCCACTAGAAGAAGTGGAGCCCAAATTGTATGAAAGTCTGAATCACAACCAGACACAGTGAAAGGGATTTTATTTTCAAAAGGTTTTTATTTTGAAATATTCCATCATTACATCAAACAGCAAGTTACCCCCCCGTACGCATTACTGATGCCACTGTATCAGTAAGGCTGGGGTCAGACGAGCGCAGTATTAACGTGCGTTTAGCCGCACTAAATCACGGCCGCACTAGCAGCAAATGACGTCCAATGCCGGGGAACATAAGAACGGCCGCACGAAAGTGCAACACAAGTGGCAAACAAACGCATATTTTAGAGAACGTCAAACCGCTAGTACTGACGTACAGAGGGCGCTGCGTCCGCTAGCGGCGTGTGTGCGTGATTAGGAGACGTCAGACGCTGCTAATGTCCGGCCAACATCACGTCCGGACGCAAAAAGGGTTTTATTGATGATCCGTACAAAATCACAGACGGAAATGTGCATCGTATGACATCGTATGACGGAGGGGGCGGGGGGACAGGAACAGGCCCCGGAGCAATCCCCGTTATGGCCAGCTGTGCAGGGACTCTAATAATGGGTAATTCAACGAAAGGCTCCAGCTAAAAAAAACAAAACAAAAAAAAAAAAAAAAAACACAATATCAGACGAATGTGGCAGAGCTCCTTCCAGGCACCTCTGCTCCCCTGCAGAGCCAGCCACGTCCCCCAGTAAAAAGCGTTTAATATCGAAGTGGAGCAAATCCAGCGCAGAGAAAAGACGGAGATCTCTTATTTTGATGCTTCAATAAATATATGCAAAAAATTTAAACGGACGTACAAAACAAAGCGAACAATCCGGAAAGGGAGGAAAATACTCGCCTCCGAGTCCTCAAAAAAAATAAAATAATAATTTCGGCCCTGTGACGTGCGCCATTTGGACATTATTATTTTCTTGCGCTTTCGATTGCAGAGTGTTTGTGTAAACTCTGATTATTGTCTGGTCCTTGTGTATCCACTGAGGATAAACCTCCCAGCCTACTCTGTGTCAGGAATGTGTTTATCTGTTTATAATAGTCTGTAATCTGTTATTGTCCCGATTCCCATTGTCCCACCTCATTTAGAAATGTTACATAAAATAAACATTATGTTTCACCTTCCAAGAAGTAAATGTTTGTCCAATTATCTGTTTCAGTCTGATTAGGTCCCCCAACAGTTTCTAAGGGGGGGGGGGGGTTGTGTATGTAAATGTGTGATCGTATAAATATGTCCCTGATTAAAGCGTTCCGTCCTAATCCTGAAAGACCTCAGATCTACAGCCTCGTCTTATTTCTGGGGGTGCCAGCAGGCCCTACGTGCCCCGGTCTTTAAGCTTCATCTGAGGAAGGCACGGGAGTCTGGCTGGGGAGAACACGGGGGTCCGGCATTGACAGATGTGACCCTGTGGAGTGCAGGAGGTCTGTCACAGGCACAAACTAAATAAATTTTTGCTCCTATTTGCTACTTCGAAGCGGACGACAGAATCCGACCAATGGGGACACTGCGCACGTAAAAAGCCTAGCAATGGATTCTCTAGACCAGTGTTTCCCGCACCTCTCCTCAGGACCCTCAGCCAGGCCAGGTTTTACAGATCACATTGGGGACATACAGACTGAATCCTGCAATCACTGAGCAGCAAATCCGATCCCTATGCTTAACATATCCTGCAAACCTGTCAGCGGCTCCTGAGGACAGGCGCGGGATACACCGATATAGACCAATTTGCGGACCTCATAATGGACCCCAAAACAGGAATGTCAATGCCAGATAAGCACAGTAACCACCGAAGCCAACCGGCGAGAGGCGGAGACACGGAGCTGTGAGGCGCGGGGAGAGGCGGAGACACGGAGCTGTGAGGCGCGGGGAGAGGCGGAGACACGGAGCTGTGAGGCGCGGGGAGAGGCGGAGACACGGAGCTGTGAGGCGCGGGGAGAGGCGGAGACACGGAGCTGTGAGGCGCGGGGAGAGGCGGAGACACGGAGCTGTGAGGCGCGGGGAGAGGCGGAGACACGGAGCTGTGAGGCGCGGGGAGAGGCGGAGACACGGAGCTGTGAGGCGCGGGGGAGGCGGAGACACGGAGCTGTGAGGCGCGGGGAGAGGCGGAGACACGGAGCTGTGAGGCGCGGGGAGAGGCGGAGACACGGAGCTGTGAGGCGCGGGGAGAGGCGGAGACACGGAGCTGTGAGGCGCGGGGAGAGGCGGAGACACGGAGCTGTGAGGCGCGGGGAGAGGCGGAGACACGGAGCTGTGAGGCGCGGGGAGAGGCGGAGACACGGAGCTGTGAGGGCGGGAGAGGCGGAGACACGGAGCTGTGAGGCGCGGGAGAGGCGGAGACACGGAGCTGTGAGCGGGGAGAGGCGGAGACACGGAGCTGTGAGGCGCGGGGAGAGGCGGAGACACGGAGCTGTTGAGGCGCGGAGAGGCGGAGACACGGAGCTGTGAGGCGCGGGGAGAGGCGGAGACACGGAGCTGTGAGGCGCGGGGAGAGGCGGAGACACGGAGCTGTGAGGCGCGGGGAGAGGCGGAGACACGGAGCTGTGAGGCGCGGGGAGAGGCGGAGACACGGAGCTTGTGAGGCGCGGGGAGAGGCGGAGACACGGAGCTGTGAGGCGCGGGGAGAGGCGGAGACACGGAGCTGTGAGGCGCGGGGAGAGGCGGAGACACGGAGCTGTGAGGCGCGGGGAGAGGCGGAGACACGGAGCTGTGAGGCGCGGGGAGAGGCGGAGACACGGAGCTGTGAGGCGCGGGGAGAGGCGGAGACACGGAGCTGTGAGGCGCGGGGAGAGGCGGAGACACGGAGCTGTGAGGCGCGGGGAGAGGCGGAGACACGGAGCTGTGAGGCGCGGGGAGAGGCGGAGACACGGAGCTGTGAGGCGCGGGGAGAGGCGGAGACACGGAGCTGTGAGGCGCGGGGAGAGGCGGAGACACGGAGCTGTGAGGCGCGGGGAGAGCGGAGACACGGAGCTGTGAGGCGCGGGGAGAGGCGGAGACACGGAGCTGTGAGGCGCGGGGAGAGGCGGAGACACGGAGCTGTGAGGCGCGGGGAGAGAGCGGAGACACGGAGCTGTGAGGCGCGGGGGGAGAGGCGGAGACACGGAGCTGTGAGGCGCGGGGAGAGGCGGAGACACGGAGCTGTGAGGCGCGGGGGGAGAGGCGGAGACACGGAGCTGTGAGGCGCGGGGAGAGGCGGAGACACGGAGCTGTGAGGCGCGGGGAGAGACCGAATCAAAAGGGAAAACTGACCCACAACAAAAAGAACATTCCAAACCGGACACCGGACCATCCAATAATGTCGGGAAAAAAACCAAAGCAGGTAAAGCGAGGCTCTAGGAACATCAAAACACACGCCATCCCGGCGAAAGGGAAACATCGAGGGCCGGACGTCACCTCCACACGCAGGAAAATAAAAGCCACCACCTTCAGGGAGAATCGTTGTGATGTCAGAATCTCATTATCCGGCAAACTCCGAAAAGATCTAAAGGACCAAAGAAGGATCCCAGGTGGGGAAAAGCGCGGCAAAGGAGATCTATCAAAGCCAGCACCGCACACTCAATGACAAAGAAGCGGGTGCTGACCCACCGAGGTGCCCACCAAGCCAATGTGACCCGCAAAGCTCGTCAAGCGAATAATGTGTAAAGTCTGAGTGTCAGACAAGACGTCCAGAACGAAAGCCGCAAGAGCCGAGAAGGGATCCGACACCAACTAAAACACCAAGCGGCCCAGGCCGGTGACACCATCTCAGTCCGTTCCAAAAATCTCTAGGGCAGTAGTCTCAAAGTACCGGCCCACGGACCTGTTCGAATTGGCTGTGCATGGAGCGTCAAGGGGATTCCCTCCCCAGCACCCAAGGATGCTCCACGCCTGTCCTGTTGGGCACCTGCTCAGTGCCGACCTGAGCTCCACAGCAATAAAACTCACAGTAATGTGCGGTGTGTATGAGCGTATCACAGAGCTCCACAGCCATAAACCTCTCAGTAATATGATTTCATCTGTGCCCTCCAGGCAAGCTGGCGTCAGAGTCTATTGTGAGCGTCGGACTTGGGGGGGGGGGGGGGACACTGGCTTCCCGTTTCAGGCCATCTTATGCGCCAACCACCAGTTCAGGTCCCAATGACCGTCTGAGAGGAGAACCACGTCAGAATATTCCAGGCCTGCTCAGAGAGGACGGGCCTTCAGGCGTTGGAGTGCCCCATAATGAAAAGGATGAGGTACCATCACCAGAGGCGCTGCCGCCAGGAGAACGATCACTCTGGCAAACATCCTCAAAGTGGGCGCCGAGTTGCGGAGGAGAAAGTAAATCCTGCAGCTGCAACTACGTACGATATGAAAGGCAGTAAGAAGATGCTAGCTTGAGGTCCTCCCAGCTATCGAGAATATGGCCGTGACTACTAGGGAGGCGCGTGGAGTACGGCAAGAAACCACCACGAGTGGAGTAGCAGAGAAAAGTGGTGTTGAACATCAGAAGAGACTCAGGGAAGCAGAGATCCGCCCCCCAGGTGAACAGAAGGAGCGTGTTACGGCAGAGCAGGACTCTGGACTGTCGTTGCACCAGGACACGGACCTCCACAACGGAGATCTGGATGAGTCCGTGTCCCAGAGACTAGAGATGCACCGAAACAGAAATTTCCGACCGACACTGAAACTCAGACATGAGAACCTGGGCCTGGAGGCCGGGAACTCGCCTGATCCTGGAGGCCAGCCAAGCAAGCTGCTCGGCCTCCAGGCCCAGGTTCGCATGGCTGATTTGATGCACCTTACATACATCCTCCTATTTCAGTCCTGAGCTCCAGCGGTGACAGTCCTCAGGCTGTCGCAGGATGCTCGGCCGGCTTCCAGGTCTAATTTTGAAATAGAAATTTTCTGATGGTTTTTTTCGGCTGAATTTCCATTTCGGCCGAAACCAAAACCACCATTTTCGGCCGATAGTTTTCAGTGGCTGAAATGTCGGTGCATCCCTACCAGAGAGAGACATAAGAAAAACACAACACGACTTCTTTAAACTACAGTAAACAGAAACACTGCGAGCAAATACTTATCCTGCCGGGAGGAGCAGCAAGAAAGAGGGGTTGCTGTCCTCAGGGAGGGTTCTAGGAGTGGATGGGAGGGACAGTCTAGACTCTAGAGGGAGAAGTTTTATTTTTCCCACATTATGTTAACATTTTGCTGGAGAATAAAGAGATGCAAATACTCGCCTCCGAGTCCGGTTTTAAAAAAAAATAAAAAAAAAATTTAGGCATTCTCTCTCTCACCTCGGGTCGTCTCGCTCTTAACACGGACTTAACCCAGAGATCAGACACAGGGTGCGAGTCCACGAGCCTCCTCCACCGCTGGCACTAGAGGCGACTTACCATCGAAGTTAATGTGTCGGATGATTCCCTGCATTACTTGTTCATAGAACTTCTCAAGAGCCTGTGAAAGAAACCGGGCGAGAGGCTGAGCGAGCGGCCGAGAGAGAGCGGCCGAGCGAGAGCCAGAGAAAGCGGGCGAGAGGCCGAGCGAGAGCCAGAGAAAGCAGGCGAGAGGCCGAGCGAGAGCCAGAGAAAGCGAGCGAGAGGCCGAGCGAGAGGCCGAGCGAGAGCCAGAGAAACCGGGCGAGAGGCCGAGCGAGAGCCAGAGAAACCGGGCGAGAGGCCGAGCGAGAGGCCGGGCGAGAGCCAGAGAAAGCGGGCGAGAGCCAGAGAAAGCGGGCGAGAGCCAGAGAAAGCGGGCGAGAGCCAGAGAAAGCGGGCGAGAGCCAGAGAAAGCGGGCGAGAGCCAGAGAAAGCGGGCGAGAGCCAGAGAAAGCGGGCGAGAGGCCGAGCGAGAGCCAGAGAAAGCGGGCGAGAGGCCGAGCGAGAGCCAGAGAAAGCGGGCGAGAGGCCGAGAAAGCGGGCGAGAGCCAGAGAAAGCGGGCGAGAGCCAGAGAAAGCGGGCGAGAGCCAGAGAAAGCGGGCGAGAGCCAGAGAAAGCGGGCGAGAGCCAGAGAAAGCGGGCGAGAGCCAGAGAAAGCGGGCGAGAGCCAGAGAAAGCGGGCGAGAGCCAGAGAAAGCGGGCGAGAGCCAGAGAAAGCGGGCGAGAGCCAGAGAAAGCGGGCGAGAGCCAGAGAAAGCGCCAGAGAAAGCGGGCGAGAGGCCGAGCGAGAGCCAGAGAAAGCGGGCGAGAGGCCGAGCGAGAGCCAGAGAAAGCGGGCGAGAGGCCGAGCGAGAGCCAGAGAAAGCGGGCGAGAGGCCGAGCGAGAGCCAGAGAAAGCGGGCGAGAGGCCGAGCGAGAGCCAGAGAAAGCGGGCGAGAGGCCGAGCGAGAGCCAGAGAAAGCGGGCGAGAGGCCGAGCGAGAGCCAGAGAAAGCGGGCGAGAGCCAGAGAAAGCGGGCGAGAGCCAGAGAAGCGGGCGAGAGCCAGAGAAAGCGGCGAGAGCCAGAGAAAGCGGGCGAGAGCCAGAGAAAGCGGGCGAGAGCCAGAGAAAGCGGGCGAGAGCCAGAGAAAGCGGGCGAGAGCCAGAGAAAGCGGGCGAGAGCCAGAGAAAGCGGGCGAGAGCCAGAGAAAGCGGGCGAGAGCCAGAGAAAGCGGGCGAGAGCCAGAGAAAGCGGGCGAGAGGCCGAGCGAGAGCCAGAGAAACCGGGCGAGAGGCCGAGCGAGAGCCAGAGAAACCGGGCGAGAGCCAGAGAAACCGGGTGTGAAGGAATGGCTCAGCACCCTCAGCCAGAGATTGGTTTTCAGGACATTTTTCCTCCCTAGACTTTTGGGTGCCGTTACACCAACCGAATCCTGCGAGTTCTAAGGGTTTTGGAGGGTGATTCCTGTGAATAAGAGTGTTGATGTGTATATATTGTGTAAACGTTGTGTACTGTGTGTCTGCCGTGGTTGCCGCCATTTTCCACCACCTCGTGTTCTGATCGGGTGCATCAGGAGGGAAAATGGCCGATTCAGACCATCCTGTCCTGAATCGGCACCGCCCCGAAATCGTGTGGGCCAATGAGATCTGTGGGGGCGGGCAGGGGGTTTCCCAGATGTGGAGCTCGTGGTAAAAGTTATAAATGCATGTGTTGTTAAAAAAATAAAGGTGTCTTTGGTTTTGAGTTCATGCAGCTGCGTCTCGTGTCTCTGTTTGCCAACCGTGTCTGACATCCCTCGTGGTTCAGCACACCGGACGAAACGAAGACATACCGCGCGCCGCTGCCGCGCGATCCGAATACCGCCAGTCGATCGAGAATGTTCAGCTAACTGCCGGGAGATCCGAAGAATACGCACCTTGCAACGCGTGGGCGCTTCGACCGCCGCGCGATCCGAATACTGCTGCTGGACGAATCGAGCTGTCTCTTGTTAGTGCGGGATCCGAACAGGTCGGTGCTGTGCCGTGAATACCCCAGTGACCGCTGCGCGAACCGAACGGCTCCGAACGATCGACCGTTGGCCAGCTTCATCACCGAGAGATCAGATTAGGTCAGTGCTGGGTAGCTAGGTCTCATCGACCGCTGGGCGATACGAATCCCCGAACGATCGACCGTCGGCCAGCTCATTATTGGGAGATCCGAATCTTCGCAGAAGTAAGCCGTTCCGACCCACGACCGTAAAGGTCCACGTACGGGTCAGTGGCCAGCTGCTCGGGACGCTGAGTGACACTCCTCAGTGGTCGGGCTGGGTTCACACCAAGGTCCACTTCGTTGCGTCGGTCACCAAGATTGCAAAGTCAGACCCGGTCGCTCGAGACGCCAAGTGTCACAACCTTGGTAGTCGGGCCGGGGGAACAATACAAAGGGGGAAGGAAGCATACGCAGATTGGAGCACACCCGCGGGCGGACAATAACATCACGTTCCGTCACACCGGGCGAGAGCCAGAGAAACCGTGCGAGAGGCCGGGCGAGAGCCAGAGAAACCGGGCGAGAGGCCGGGCGAGAGCCAGAGAAACCGGGCGAGAGGCCGGGCGAGAGCCAGAGAAACCGGGCGAGAGGCCGGGCGAGAGCCAGAGAAACCGGGCGAGAGGCCGGGCGAGAGCCAGAGAAACCGGGCGAGAGGCGGGCGAGAGCCAGAGAAACCGGGCGAGAGGCCGGGCGAGAGCCAGAGAAACTGGGCGAGAGGCCGGGCGAGAGCCAGAGAAACCGGGCGAGAGGCCGGGCGAGAGCCAGAGAAACCGGGCGAGAGCCAGAGAAACCGGGCGAGAGGCCGGGCGAGAGCCAGAGAAACCGGGCGAGAGGCCGGGCGAGAGCCAGAGAAACCGTGCGAGAGGCCGGGCGAGAGCCAGAGAAACCGTGCGAGAGGCCGGGCGAGAGCCAGAGAAACCGTGCGAGAGGCCGGGCGAGAGCCAGAGAAACCGTGCGAGAGGCCGGGCGAGAGCCAGAGAACCGTGCGAGAGGCCGGGCGAGAGCCAGAGAAACCAGGCGAGAGCCAGAGAAACGGGGCGAGAGGCCGGGCGAGAGCCAGAGAAACCGGGCGAGAGGCCGGGCGAGAGCCAGAGAAACCGGCGAGAGGCCGGCGAGAGCAGAGAAACGGGGCGAGAGGTCGGGCAAGGGCGAGAGGCCGGGCGAGAGCCAGAGAAACCGGGCGAGAGGCCGGGCGAGAGCCAGAGAAACCGGCGAGAGGCCGGGCGAGAGCCAGAGAAACCGGGCGAGAGGCCGGGCGAGAGCCAGAGAAACCGGGCGAGAGGCGGGCGAGAGCCAGAGAAACCGGGCGAGAGGCCGGACGAGAGCCAGAGAACCGGGCGAGAGGCCGGCGAGAGCCAGAGAAACGGGGCGAGAGGCCGGGCGAGAGCCAGAGAAACCGGGGCGAGAGGCCGGCGAGAGCCAGAGAAACCGGCGAGAGGCCGGGCGAGAGGCCGGGCGAGAGCCAGAGAAACGGGGCGAGAGGCCGAGCGAGAGCCAGAGAAACCGGGGCGAGAGGCCGAGCGAGAGCCAGAGAAACCGGGGCGAGAGGCCGAGCGAGACCCAGAGAAACCGGGTGAGAGGCCGAGCGAGAGCCAGAGAAACCGGGCGAGAGCCAGAGAACCGGGTGTGAAGGAATGGCTCAGCACCCTCAGCCAGAGATTGGTTTTCAGGACATTTTTCCTCCCTAGACTTTTGGGTGCCGTTACACCAACCGAATCCTGCGAGTTCTAAGGGTTTTGGAGGGTGATTCCTGTGAATAAGAGTGTTGATGTGTATATATTGTGTAAACGTTGTGTACTGTGTGTCTGCCGTGGTTGCCGCCATTTTCCACCACCTCGTGTTCTGATCGGGTGCATCAGGAGGGAAAATGGCCGATTCAGACCATCCTGTCCTGAATCGGCACCGCCCCGAAATCGTGTGGGCCAATGAGATCTGTGGGGGCGGGCAGGGGGTTTCCCAGATGTGGAGCTCGTGTAAAAGTTATAAATGCATGTGTTGTTAAAAAAAATAAAGGTGTCTTTGGTTTTGAGTTCATGCAGCTGCGTCTCGTGTCTCTGTTTGCCAACCGTGTCTGACATCCCTCGTGGTTCAGCACACCGGACGAAACGAAGACATACCGCGCGCCGCTGCCGCGCGCGATCCGAATACCGCCAGTCGATCGAGAATGTTCAGCTAACTGCCGGAGATCCGAAGAATACGCACCTTGCAACGCGTGGGCGCTTCGACCGCCGCGCGATCCGAATACTGCTGCTGGACGAATCGAGCTGTCTCTTGTTAGTGCGGGATCCGAACAGGTCGGTGCTGTGCCGTGAATACCCCAGTGACCGCTGCGCGAACCGAACGGCTCCGAACGATCGACCGTTGGCCAGCTTCATCACCGAGAGATCAGATTAGGTCAGTGCTGGGTAGCTAGGTCTCATCGACCGCTGGGCGATACGAATCCCCGAACGATCGACCGTCGGCCAGCTCATTATTGGGAGATCCGAATCTTCGCAGAAGTAAGCCGTTCCGACCCACGACCGTAAAGGTCCACGTACGGGTCAGTGGCCAGCTGCTCGGACGCTGAGTGACACTCCTCAGTGGTCGGGCTGGGTTCACACCAAGGTCCACTTCGTTGCGTCGGTCACCAAGATTGCAAAGTCAGACCCGGTCGCTCGAGACGCCAAGTGTCACAACCTTGGTAGTCGGGCGGGGGGAACAATACAAAGGGGGAAGGAAGCATACGCAGATTGGAGCACACCCGCGGGCGGACAATAACATCACGTTCCGTCACACCGGGCGAGAGCCAGAGAAACCGTGCGAGAGGCCGGGCGAGAGCCAGAGAAACCGGGCGAGAGGCCGGGAGAGCCAGAGAAACCGGGCGAGAGGCCGGGCGAGAGCCAGAGAAACCGGGCGAGAGGCCGGGCGAGAGCCAGAGAAACCGGGTGAGAGGCCGGGCGAGAGCCAGAGAAACCGGGCGAGAGGCCGGGCGAGAGCCAGAGAAACCGGGCGAGAGGCCGGGCGAGAGCCAGAGAAACTGGGCGAGAGGCCGGGCGAGAGCCAGAGAAACCGGGCGAGAGGCCGGGCGAGAGCCAGAGAAACCGGGCGAGAGCCAGAGAAACCGGGCGAGAGGCCGGGCGAGAGCCAGAGAAACCGGGCGAGAGGCCGGCGAGAGCCAGAGAAACCGTGCGAGAGGCCGGGCGAGAGCCAGAGAAACCGTGCGAGAGGCCGGGCGAGAGCCAGAGAAACCGTGCGAGAGGCCGGGCGAGAGCCAGAGAAACCGTGCGAGAGGCCGGGCGAGAGCCAGAGAAACCGTGCGAGAGGCCGGGCGAGAGCCAGAGAAACCAGGCGAGAGCCAGAGAAACCGGGCGAGAGGCCGGGCGAGAGCCAGAGAAACCGGGCGAGAGGCCGGGCGAGAGCCAGAGAAACCGGGCGAGAGGCCGGGCGAGAGCCAGAGAAACCGGGCGAGAGGTCGGGCAAGGGCGAGAGGCCGGGCGAGAGCCAGAGAAACCGGGCGAGAGGCCGGGCGAGAGCCAGAGAAACCGGGCGAGAGGCCGGGCGAGAGCCAGAGAAACCGGGCGAGAGGCCGGGCGAGAGCCAGAGAAACCGGGCGAGAGGCCGGGCGAGAGCCAGAGAAACCGGGCGAGAGGCCGGACGAGAGCCAGAGAAACCGGACGAGAGGCCGGGCGAGAGCCAGAGAAACCGGGCGAGAGGCCGGGCGAGAGCCAGAGAAACCGGGCGAGAGGCCAGGCGAGAGCCAGAGAAACCGGCGAGAGGCCGGGCGAGAGGCCGGGCGAGAGCCAGAGAAACCGGGCGAGAGGCCGAGCGAGAGCCAGAGAAACCGGGGCGAGAGGCCGAGCGAGAGCCAGAGAAACCGGGGCGAGAGGCCGAGCGAGACCCAGAGAAACCGGGTGAGAGGCCGAGCGAGAGCCAGAGAAACCGGGCGAGAGGCCGAGCGAGAGCCAGAGAAACCGGGGCGAGAGGCCGAGCGAGAGCCAGAGAAACCGGGTGAGAGGCCGAGCGAGAGCCAGAGAAACCGGGGCGAGAGGCCGAGCGAGAGCCAGAGAAACCGGGGCGAGAGGCCGAGCGAGACCCAGAGAAACCGGGTGAGAGGCCGAGCGAGAGCCAGAGAAACCGGGCGAGAGGCCGAGCGAGAGCCAGAGAAACCGGGGCGAGAGGCCGAGCGAGAGCCAGAGAAACCGGGTGAGAGGCCGAGCGAGAGCCAGAGAAACGGGGCGAGAGGCCGGGCGAGAGCCAGAGAAACGGGGCGAGTACCTTTTCATGCTGTGAGCAGTTTCCCCTCCTCTTTCGTGGGATGTTGGTCTCGATCTTTGTCCGGAGCAGCGTCATGCTGGGCGTCACCAAACAGATGTGCGCCAGCCCCTCCTGCATCACCACGGCCGCCACATCGGCGCTGAATGCCGGGTCACAGGCCTGCTCTAAAAAGAGAGACTGCAAGATCAGGTCTGCCCGTCAGTACGCCCTCTACCCACACCCCAAGCGTCGCCCGACGTGCGGCCCCCACCCCATTTCTCTCACCAATCCTCTCCAGCACGATGCTGTCCCATTGCTTCTTCGCCAACGTAAACTTGCGGTTGAGCTCCAGCTCTATGGTGTGATAAGCCCCCATCTACAGGAGACACGAGACAGCATGAGGGAGACCGAAACGTGCCGGCACAGCCCCCCCCGGAAAAGTGTAACAGCGAGGGGAGCAAGATAGGAATTCCCTGAAGATGGCGGGGGGGGGGGGGGGAGAACACACGTGTACCGGAGCGGGAGGCGGCACGGGGAGGGGGTGGGGCACCGGAGCGGGAGGCGGCACGGGGAGGGGGTGGGGCACCGGAGCGGGAGGCGGCACGGGGAGGGGGTGGGGCACCGGAGCGGGGAGGGCGGCACGGGGAGGGCGGCGGCACGGCACGGAGGGAGGCGGCGCGGCACGGAGGGGGAGGGAGGCGGCGCGGCACGGAGGGGGAGGGAGGCGGCGCGGCACGGAGGGGGAGGGAGGCGGCGCGGCACGGAGGGGGAGGGAGGCGGCGCGGCACGGAGGGGGAGGGAGGCGGCGCGGCACGGGGGGGGAGGGAGGCGGCGCGGCACGGGGGGGGGAGGGAGGCGGCGCGGCACGGGGGGGGAGGGAGGCGGCGCGGCACCGGGGGGGGAGGCGGCGCGGCACCGGGGGGGGGAGGGAGGCGGCGCGGCACGGGGGGGGGGAGGGAGGCGGCGCGGCACGGCGGGGGGAGGCGGCGCGGCACGGCGGGGGGAGGCGGCACGGCACGGCGGGGGGAGGCGGCGCGGCGCGGGGAGGCGGCGCGGCACGGGGGGGGAGGCGGCGCGGCACGGCGGGGGGAGGCGGCGCGGCACGGGGGGGGAGGCGGCGCGGCACGGGGGGGGAGGCGAGGCGGCATGGGGGGGGGGGGACACTGGCACCGGAGCAGGAGGCGGCACGGGGGGGGGGGGGGACGACTCTACCTTCACATACTGGTTCTCCTGGATATTGATTCCCTTCACGCGCAGCTGACAGGCCTGAGAGTCAAAGTCAATGGTCTCGACGCTGATGGTGAGTGTGGTGCGCACGCGGCTACTGCCGACACTGCCTGTGACCGACTCCGTCTGAACCTTCCTAAAACACAGAAACTAACAGATTTCTGCCCAAAATAAGATTGTGTGCCCCCCCGGCGTTCCACCACCTCCCTCCCCCCCCCCCCGGCGTTCCACCACCTCCCTCCCCCCCCCCCCGGCGTTCCAACCACCTCCCTCCCCCCCCCCCCGGCGTTCCACCACCTCCATCCCCCCCCCCGGCGTTCCACCACCTCCATCCCCCCCCCCCTCCGGCGTTCCACCACCTCCCCCCCCCTCCGGCGTTCCACCACCTCCATCCCCCCCCTCCGGCGTTCCACCACCTCCCTCCCCCCCCTCCGGCGTTCCACCACCTCCCTCCCCCCCCCCTCCGGCGTTCCACCACCTCCCTCCCCCCCCTCCGGCGTTCCACCACCTCCCTCCCCCCCCCTCCGGCGTTCCACCACCTCCCTCCCCCCCCTCCGGCGTTCCACCACCTCCCTCCTCCCCCCTCCGGCGTTCCACCACCTCCCTTTCCCCCCCCCTCCGGCGTTCCACCACCTCCATCCCCCCCCCTCCGGCGTTCCACCACCTCCATCCCCCCCCCTCCGGCGTTCCACCACCTCCATCCCCCCCCCCCTCCGGCGTTCCACCACCTCCATCCCCCCCCCCCTCCGGCGTTCCACCACCCCCCCCTCCGGCGTTCCACCACCTCCACCCCCCCCTCCGGCGTTCCACCACCTCCATCTCGCCCCACCTCCAGCTCGCCCCACTTTACCCGCGCCACCTCCAGCTCGCCCCACCTTACCCGCGCCACCTCCAGCTCGCCCCACTTTACCCACGCCACCTCCAGCTCGCCCCACCTTACCGCGCCACCTCCTGCTCGCCCCACCTTACCCACGCCACCTCCAGCTCGCCCCACCTTACCCACGCCACCTCCAGCTCGCCCCACCTTACCACGCCACCTCCAGCTCGCCCCACTTTACCTGCGCCACCTCCAGCTCGCCCCACTTTACCCGCGCCACCTCCAGCTCGCCCCACCTTACCCGCGCCACCTCCAGCTCGCCCCACCTTACCCGCGCCACCTCCAGCTCGCCCCACTTTACCCGCGCCACCTGCAGCTCGCCCCACCTCCAGCTCGCCCCACCTTACCCGCGCCACCTCCAGCTCGCCCCACTTTACCCGTGCCACCTCCAGCTCGCCCCACTTTACCCACGCCACCTCCAGCTCGCCCCACTTTACCCGCGCCACCTCCAGCTCGCCCCACTTTACCCGCGCCACCTCCAGCTCGCCCCACCTTACCCGCGCCAGCTCACCTTATGGTTGATGCCCTCAGGCTGTCGCCAATCTGCAGCAGGTTGTACGTGTGCCACATGTCCTCGGCCTCCTCTGGAACCAGAGTCACCTGTCTGCGAAGAGCAGCGAGAGCGTTACCGGAGAGAGCGTCACACAGCACCATCCCCCCCCCCGGGGGGCCCCGCTCACCCGCCGCCACCGGGCCCTCAGCTCTCCCGCCGCTCTCACCCCATATTGTCCTTCTCCAGCTCTTTACTTATGAGTTTCATTGTGGGCCCCGGGAGCCGGTCAGACACACCGGGTGCACCCACACCATGCAAAGCGGCTCCTACAGGTGCACCAAGATGGCGACGGACCACTTCCGGCGTTCTAGAGTCTAAAGACGCAGAATCCATAATCCAATCCAAATTGTCGGCAAATTCGACTTCCGGTATCAGACAGCACCGGCGCCATCTTTCTTCATGGAAGAAGTCACTTCCGGTGCCAATACAACGTACACAGGGGGCGCAAAGAGATGGCGTCATAATCATAATGACCAGAAACTACATTAATCCCCGTGGGAGGGTGACTATCACTGAATCATGGATTGTACAACTTTATTGATAGCAGCATGATGATCAATACATACACCCATAATGCCTCTGCCATAACCTTAAACCCTGACCTCAATCATAATTATAACCTTTAACCCTGCCCTCAATCATAACCTTTAACCCTGCCTGTCACGGGATGGCCCAGCACCCTCAGCCAGGGGCGGCGCGCAGTGACAGTGGTGACATGGACACTTGGGTGTGGTGGCACGCACCCCGTTTTACCCATATTTTTATTTAGATGTGACATTGTGTGGTGTAATAAAGTGTTCCCCGTTGGTTTATGGTGTAATGACTTTTCCCTTTGTTTGCCTTGCTCGCCGCCATTTTCCGATCCTTGTGGCGCAGTTGGAATTCTCGTTTCGGAAAATGGCCGATTCGAACCATCCGGTTCGAATCGTAAAATGGCCGATTCGGACCATCCGGTCCGAATTGGCGACTCCCTGAAGGCCAAGGGCCAATGGGTCCTGGGAGGGCGGGCAAGGAGTCCCATTGTATTCTAATTGTGTGCAGAGGTAATAAATGCTTGTACTGTAAACAATAAAGCCAGATTCTGCAGTGCATCCAGCCTCGTCTGATGTGACTTTGTCTCCGCCGTACTTTCGCATCTGAGTGTCCCCCGCGGCCTCAGAGTACGGTGCCCACTCGGATACGATCCAAATCGAGCGCCCTGTCCCTGCATCGAGTATCAGGGCAGAGGCGCTGCGCAGGAAGATTCGGTTCCAGAAAGACGGAGATCCGAACCGAACGACCCAGCCGTGAACCGCGCTTCGGCATTGCGGTAAGACCCGAACTCTCCACTGGTCCCGCCATATCCGAAACGCCCTCCCATACCGATCCGAAGCCTTCCAGTCCCGATCCGACCGGCCATCCCTTCCCGACTCGAAAACTCCACCGCTCAAGATCCGAAGAGACACCCGCCCCCGGATCGGAAACGTTTCCCGCATAAGATCCGAAACGTTTCCACATAAGATCCGAATCTTTCTCCGCGGCTGCTAGGGCCGATTTCCACAGGCGTCCCACACCCGCAAGGTCAGGGAACCAGTTGCTCGGGACGCTGAGTGCTGCACGGCTCAGTGGTCGGACTGGTTCTAGGCAGGGGTCCCCTCCACCGCCCGCTAACCCTACCCTAGGGTCACGCCAGGCCGCACGAGACGCCGAGTGTGCGTCACTCGGTAGTCGGGCCAGCGGTAAGCGACGGGGTCACGCAGATAGAGCCCACCCGCAGGCGGAACAACATCTCCATTCCGTCATACTGCCCTCAATCATAACCTTTAACCCTGACCTCAATCATAACCTTTAACCCTGCCCTCAATCATAACCTTTAACCCTGACCTCAATCATAACCTTTAACCCTGACCTCAATCATAACCTTTAACCCTGACCTCAATTATAAC
This sequence comes from Leptobrachium leishanense, assembly GCA_009667805.1. NCBI lineage: Eukaryota > Metazoa > Chordata > Amphibia > Anura > Megophryidae > Leptobrachium > Leptobrachium leishanense. The sequence goes on from CM019069.1 coordinate 162,788,351, forward strand.
CTTTAACCCTGACCTCAATCATAACCTTTAACCCTGCCCTCAATCATAATAATAACCTTTAACCCTGCCCTCAATCATAACCTTTAACCCTGCCCTCAATCATAATCATAACCTTTAACCCTGCCCTCAATCATAACCTTTAACCCTGACCTCAATCATAACCTTTAACCCTGACCTCAATCATAAACTTTAACCCTGACCTCAATCATAACCTTTAACCCTGACCTCAATCATAACCTTTAACCCTGCCCCCTGCCTTCAATCCTGTATTCAGCCGTTTATTCCGTATTGAATCCGAAGACCCAATGAACCACGAGATGAGCAGAAAAGGGAAGTTTGGGGCTTCTGTTTTACCTCTATACCGGCGGCACGAGAGGCTCCACTCACTAACCAAGCCGAATGGCTGCCGAAAGGGAACCGAACAGTGAAATTCAGGGTTCGGTTACCTTTCCTGGCCATTTGGCTATTCAGAGAGCAGGCAGTTCATCAAATCCTGGCGAATTGCCTGCACATACGGTGCCTGTTCGGTACCTGCACATATGGTGACTGTTTGGTGCCTGCACATGCAGTGCCTGCACATTCGGTGCCTGTTTGAGGGCAGTGAAATCCCCATAGAGAAGCACTGCTTCGTCTATTCAGAGAACACAAACCAGCAGTGAAAGGTTCCCGAAATGCCCTGCCATTCGGTGGTTTAATTCGACAGGTTTATTCAGGAGAATCCCATAGGCTTCAATGTTAAAAATATTCCCGTTTTAATTCAATATCTAATAAACCGGTTATTTTAATAATATGCAGTAAAGAGTCTCTTTATTTATAGATTTTTTGAGGATATTTTAAGCATTTTTTTTTATTTTTATAATTCTTTATTTTCCATATTTCAAAGACAAAAAGGGCATCATACAACAAAAACACATTCTTAGAGACTGCTACTGGTTAGCCCTGAGAAGCCCCTGCCAGAAGACCGCAGGGATGGGTCCCCCAAAAGGGGGGAAAAGATAAAATAATAAGAAGATCGAAGATAACACAAACATCTCTATGTTATGGAAAGGAAAAGAGGAAGAGACCACGGGGGAAGGGGAGGAGGGGGAAGGGGATAGGGTGCCGCCCCAAAGGAGTAAAAAACCCAGATGTAGCGGAATGGGTGTTGTCCGCCTGCGGGTGTGCTCCTATCTGCGTACCCCCACTGCGCTTACCGCTGGCCCGACTACCGAGTGGCACGGCACTCGGCGTCTCGTGCGGCCTGGAGAGACCCTGGGGAAGGGTTAGCGGGCAGTGGAGGGGACCCCTGCGTGGAACCAGCCCGACCACTGAACAACACGGCACTCAGCGTCTCGAGCAGCTGGTTCACTGACCTTGTGGGTGTGGGAAACGTCTGCGGAACGGCCGTTCGGATATGGGAATCGGATTTCCCTCGGGTGGCGATCGGATGTCCCTCGAGTGAATATTCGGTTCTTACGGCGATCGGAACCCCTTCGAGTAATTATTCGGATCTTACTCACAATGCCGCTCGATAGACCGAAGCGCGGGAGACGGGCCGCGCCTTCGGATCGGACATAAGAACCGACGCGTGGCCGAATATTCAGAAGGTCGATGTCCGTGCGATGCACCGCTGCCCTGATGCGAGATGCAGGTACAAGGTGTTCGGTTCGGATCTTACCCTGCCGTACTCTGAAGACCGCGCTGGATCTCAGAAATACGGCCAAAAATAAAGGACACCAGGCGGAGCTGAATGCACTAGATAATCTGTTTATTTTTTACACAACACATATATTTATAAACATTACCAGAAAGTCAGAACAATGGGAATCCCTGCCCGCCCACGCAAGTCCCATTGGCCCTCGCTGGCAGGAGGCACCCGGGACCCGATTCGTATTGGTGGTTACTGTGACGGAACGGGGTGTCGCCGTCCGCCTGCGGGTGTGCTCCAATCTGCGTAACCCCCTTTTTATGCTGACGGCCCGACTACCGAGTTGCGACACTCGGCGTCTCGAGCGGCCGTATGGGACCTTGTGATGGTGTGAAGGGAACCCCCGTGTGAGCCCAGCCCGACCACCGAGTGACGGCACTCAGCGTCCCGAGCAGCTGGTCACTGACCTGGTTTGGAGGGTTTATTCCGTTTATAGATCGGTTCGGATCTTCCGGCGGTAGACGGGTGAATATTCGACCAGCCAGGAATATTCGGATCGTCCGGCGGCTGGTGCGGGCACACACTTCGCGGCACGGATTATTCGGATCTTCCGGCAATAGTACAGGGACGGGCATTCAACTGATCCGGATCGCGAAGCGGTCGATGCGCTCACTTACTGAACCGACTCCTCAGCAGCTGGATGAGGGGTTGTGTAGCCGATCAGAATTCAACCGCGCGGCGGTCGATGCGCCCGCGCCGAGCAGAGTCCTCGAACCTCACCGCGGCTCAGTAGTAAAAACTGTACAGGCGGCCAAGACTATTCATTCGCGCGGCGGGCGTTGCACTCACTCTGCACCCCGACTTGAACCAGCTCTGCGCCCCGAATATCGCGCGGGATCTCGGATGCGGGAGAAATGAGTAGGAAATCAGAGACATGAGGCGCTGCTGCATGAACTCAGGAACAACAACTCTTTATTAACACAGACACATGCCTTTGTAACCTCTACCATGAGCTCCACATCTGGGAACCACCCCTGCCCGCCCCCACAGGCCTCATTGGCCACAACACTTGGGGGAGTTGCCGATGTGGGACAGGAAGAACTGAATCGGCCATTTTACCTTCCTGATTCACCCGATCAGCCACGAGGCGATGGGAAATGGCGGCAACACAACAGACAGCTACGTTTCACACATGAACACTGTGTTTATAAAAACTGCTGGTATTTTGACTGTTCTTAAGGTGATAATCGTCTGTGCAAACAGTCTCTGGCTGAGGGTGATAAGCCATTCCCTCACAGTTACGAATCGGGGAGTTGCCGATTCGGAACCGGATGGTCCGAATCGACCATTTTGCGATTCGACCGGAGGGTCCGAATCGGCCATTTTCCGATCCGATCGACACGACTGGATCCACGAGGCGCTGGGAAAATGGCAGCGGACAAGGCACACAAAGGAATTTACATACATTTCACAATACACACACGGGGACACTTTTATTACACCACACACAAAACCACATCTAAATGAAAATAACTTGCGGAACTCCGCTGGTGCAACTGAAAGGTATTTTAATATGATAGGTTTTAATTTTTGCATTAGTGTGAAATCCCCCCCTCCTTTTTCCAGCATGGTGTCTGTTCAATTTCGTTTCCTCTCGAGGCTAGTCAGCGGGGTGATGGAAATAGATATCCTGTGTTGACTTAGAATGCCCGCGAAATCTTTGTTACATGATGTAGAAATGTATCTGCTCTGATTGGTTGTTGTATCACATTCCTATGTTGGGAGTGAGAACTGCAGGAAGTTTTTATGTATGTATAACGAACATTTCTATTGGATGATTGAAACAATAAACCAATCTGATAGACCACGGACTGATCAGATGCTAATCTGCCATATCTCGGTGTGGTTGGGTCTGTCGTCTCCTCTGATCAGAGTCGCGCTGCGCCTTACTTCATTTTTGATATATAAGAAGAAACTTGAAAAAGGTTTATGGTAATTATAATGGAATTTAGAACTTAACAGTTGGTGTCAGAAGTGGGATTTAATAATTCAATTGTCTGATATGATTTATTTCATGTTAAACAATTGCCTATATAGATAAAAGAATTTTTGCTTCCATGGGAGGCTGTCTGTGAGAGCCACTGTGTTGTTGTAGGACGCTGTGTTTGTTTTTCTTTGTTGTTTGTTTATCTTAACTCGCCTGATAGAGAACTGTTAATGAGCGGTGACTCACTCGTTATGTTGATGTACCCCGATGAAGTTCTGGTGCTGAGTATTCGTTATGTCACTCACCCGGGAAACTGAAAGATGTTTCTAGCGTTGAGTAAATGTGTGTCTTTGTGTCCATAGTGTAGCTCTATTGTGTTCTGGAGTTCTGGCTCGTAGCATTTTATTTTAATTGATTAGATTTTGATTTAGAAACATAGAAAAATGTCGGCAGATAAGAACCTTTCGGCCCATCTAGTCTGCCCAATTACATGGATACTTTACCTGGATTTATCTTTTGTTTAGGATAGCCTTATGCCTATCCCATGCCTGCTTAAATTCAATTACTGTTTTGGCCTCTACCACTTCTACTGGAAGGCTGTTCCATGTATCCACCACCCTCTCAGCAAAATAATGCTTCCTGATGTTACTTTTATACATAATATATGATTTCTTCTTGTATATCGAATAATTTAATCTCCCATTGAGAGACAGTTTTTTTCTTTTTCCTCTTAATTTTTTATTTTTATTTTCTTGCGCGCTGCTGCCATTTTTTCTTTATTTTTTTGCGGCATGTGTTTGCGCGCTGATTCTAAAGGATTTGCTAACGGTTTTTTCTTTCAGATTGCATGTTTGTTTTTGTTTTATATTTTATTTTGTTTCTGGCCATTGATTGCGTCTGTTTATTTAAATGTTTGTCTTTACTAACTATTAATGTATGTGTTTATCTTTGATGTTTTGTATTTCGTAGTTTTGATATTATGTTTTTTATATGTAATTTATGTATAGGGACTGCTCTTAGAACGGGTTGCTTTGTTTCAGTCTTTACTGCCTTGCCTCGTGTAAAAAAAAAAAAAAGGCACAGGAAATGGCACAGGAAAGTTTACTTTTACAGTGACTTTCAAAAGCGCCTGCTAACTTTTTTTCTCTTTCTCATACATTCATTTTTTCTCTCTTTGTTCTGTTCTTTTTTTATTTAATTAAAAAAACCTCTTTATTTGTAATGTATAATGTTATTATGTGTTCGTATAAGGATTTTGTTTTCTTTGAATGCTAGTAGTCTTTTAGCAGTGCAAGTTGGATAATGGAATATGTAGTTATTTTTGTTCTGTGAGTATCTATTTGGGATAATTGAACAGGATATACAAATGACATGTGTCTAATGCCTTGAATGACTGTAGTAGCAGTTGAATTCTGGAGCTGTTAGTGCTTTATAAAACTGTAACTGTTGTAGAATTGGGCGCGGTTTGAGTGCTTCGGCGTGCGTACAGTAGTGGAACAGAAGAAAGTAATTATGCGAGCTGGATTTACTGTAAATGGATTATAAGTTGATGTATGATATATATATATAAAAATTAGTGTATCAAGGTGATGGGCTCAAAGTTGTACATTTTCCCAAGAGAGGCGTGGTCGGTTATTTTCCTCTGGTCTTTGTTTGAGTCCAGCACTAAGGGATTGACCGCACCTTAATATAGGTTATATGTTTTGCCAAAATGGCTGACTGAGATCATTTACAGTGTTTGTAACTTGTATAATGGAATATATATGAAGGTTCATGTTTGGTTGTTTGGAATCTAAGAGGATGAAGTGATATAAAGCTGAAGGATTTGAGTGAAAGTTTAAAGGAAAGCGCCTACAGGTTTAGTAGCGCTGTACAAAGGAATTTAGGCAGATTTCAAATAAGAGAAGGTGGTTTTTTTGGTTTTATTTTAGTTGACTAAGGAAGATGGAAGGTTGTAGTTTGGTATCTGAGTATTGTTTGATTTGTTTTCTTTTTCTGCAGTGGTATCCAGATGTCTAGTATTATTTTTTTTTGCTGTCTGATGTTTTTGTCTTTTGGTGTGAAGTGCAATAGCGTATAACTTTGCCTCCATTGAATACTCTTGGAGGGAATAAAACAGGTTGTAAAAGAGCTGCACAAACACCTCACGTTTGAATGTTTGTTTTTAACCAATATTCTTAAAAAAGATTATTGATTATTAAGAATCTTTTTCTCTGAGTTTCCTCTGTGAACTTTGTGCTAATTAACGCGTCAAGTTTTAAACATGCCCTTCTATACTTTCTTTCCCAGTTCATGATATTTTTGTTGTGTTTTTTTATTTGAATTGAAGTTCACATTCTTTTCCTAGTCTCCTCCATTTTGTCTCACTCATGACCCCTCCTCTCCTCCGTGTTGTCTCACTCATGACCACTCCTTTTCTTTGTGTCCAAAAATGTGTTGCATTTTTTTTTTTTCTCCATTTTAAAAGTATTTTAACCATATGAATTTTAAAGTTTTTTACAGGTTAATAATACATTTTTTTCCCAAGTTTTTATTTTAGGTGAAAATTACCCATGCATGCCAACTTTGCTCAAGCTAGATGGAAGATTATGTGATACCAATATTGATAAAGCTGTTGGAATTGAAGGAAATTTACTCAAACACATTATCATTTCACATTGCAATGTTACATCAACCGGATAATAAGGAATTATCAGACACCAGGCAATAAAACAATCCTAATTTATCGACAACTCATCAATAAATCATGTGATTAAAGAAGATCATTGATTTGGAAATAAAACTTAAGACATATCAGTTTTACAAAACTGTTCTTTTCAACCAGTAAGACAGAAGACAAAGAAAGAAGATAATGTATTTTTATATTCTGATGTCGTCTAAGTGATAATTGTCACGGGATGGCCCAGCACCCTCAGCCAGGGGCGGTGCAGTGACAGTGGTGACATGGACACTTGGGTGTGGTGGCACGCACCCCGTTTTACCCATATTTTTATTTAGATGTGACATTGTGTGGTGTAATAAAGTGTTCCCCGTTGGTTTATGGTGTAATGTATTTTCCCTTTGTTTGCCTTGCTCGCCGCCATTTTCCGATCCTTGTGGCGCAGTTTGGAATTCTCGATTCGGAAAATGGCCGATTCGAACCATCAGGTTCGAATCGTAAAATGGCCGATTCGGACCATCCGGTCCGAATTGGCGACTCCCTGAAGGCCAAGGGCCAATGGGTCCTGGGAGGGCGGGCAAGGAGTCCCATTGTATTCTAATTGTGTGCAGAGGTAATAAATGCTTGGACTGTAAACAATAAAGCCAGATTCTGCAGTGCATCCAGCCTCGTCTGATGTGACTTTGTCTCCGCCGTACTTTCGCATCTGAGTGTCCCCCGCGGCCTCAGAGTACGGTGCCCACTCGGATACGATCCGAATCGAGCGCCCTGTCCCTGCATCGAGTATCAGGGCAGAGGCGCTGCGCAGGAAGATTCGGTTCCAGAAAGACGGAGATCCGAACCGAACGACCCAGCCGTGAACCGCGCTTCGGCATTGCGGTAAGACCCGAACTCTCCACTGGTCCCGCCATATCCGAAACGCCCTCCCATACCGATCCAAAGCCTTCCAGTCCCGATCCGACCTGCCATCCCTTCCCGACTCGAAAACTCCACCGCTCAAGATCCGAAGAGACACCCGCCCCCGGATCGGAAACGTTTCCCGCATAAGATCCGAAACGTTTCCACATAAGATCCGAATCTTTCCCCGCGGCTGCTAGGGCCGATTTCCACAGGCGTCCCACACCCGCAAGGTCAGGGAACCAGTTGCTCGGGACGCTGAGTGCTGCACGGCTCAGTGGTCGGACTGGTTCTAGGCAGGGGTCCCCTCCACCGCCCGCTAACCCTACCCTAGGGTCACGCCAGGCCGCACGAGACGCCGAGTGTGCGTCACTCGGTAGTCGGGCCAGCGGTAAGCGACGGGGTCACGCAGATAGAGCCCACCCGCAGGCGGAACAACATCTCCATTCCGTCATACTGGTGGCAGCGGTGGGATCGCTCTCTGCAGACCCCAGGGGGACCCTCATCATGATCAGGTATAGTGCCTACAAGCGGGACGTCTTGCGTGGGATGCTGGAGAATCGGGGCGGTGTCCCGGGCTCCAAGAGTCGGGAGACCCTGATGGAGGAGTTGAGGAGAATGGATCAGGAGGAGGCATTCGCGGCGTTGCCCGCGGACCCAGCACCGGCTGCCGTCCCCGCTGAGGCCGAGGATAGTGAATTCTGCCGGAAGATGCGGGAGCGGATCTCCATGATGGGTCCGGCTGTGACGGAATGGAGTATCCGCCTGCGGTCCTGCTCTATCTGACCCCCTTCTTTGGTGTTGCCAAGCCCGACTACCGAGTGGCACGGCACCCGGCGTCTCGAGCGGCTTGGGTAGAAGACCACGTGGCGGTGGAGATCTGGAGAGTAGATGGGGCACCCACGGTGGAAATCCGCCCGACTACCGAGTGGCACGGCACTCGGCGTCCGAGCAGCGGATCTACTGACCATTGAAAGGCTGGAGACGGTCTGCGTGGTGAACCGCGGTTCGGTAGAGTCTCCTTGAAGATGCAGGCACGGCGCTGAGTCGAGGTCCCAATTCGGGGTGGTGCGGTATCCCGAGGTACCAATTCAAGGTGGCGCAACGGCGCAGCGAATCGAGGTTCTGCTGCGGAGTTAAAATGACCCGTTCCTGGGTAGTGGTGAGATATAGCCGACGTGAAATGATACACCAGGCAGAGCTGTATGTTTCAAACACTCAGATGATCTGAATCCTTTAATGAACAACGCCACTATTTATGCTCAAGAAGGACAGTCATAATTGCATACCCATACTAATTAGGAGCCTACCCATACAATGAGGTATGGCAGTTATTTGCAATCAACATTCTTCACATTCTCTTAGCCTTCAGTCCACATAACATTTGTACATCTATTGTTCCAGCACATCAGATTAAACACACACTCTATCAGAGATCCCTTAAATTAAACATGTACTTAGATAATGGGGAAAATCCCTGACGCATAATTTACACAACAGCAAAGCTTGTTTACTGTTTTATACAAAGACACATTTACCTACAGGAATATAGTATTTTAAAAACCAAAGCTATGTCATTTTTCACTAAACTAAATTAAACTAAAACCAAACGATGTAAAACATATTTAAAACCACACAATATAAATGAACATAAGGTCTTCCCCAAAGCAACGGTCTATGTCTTTTGGGGTTTTCGCCATGGAAATAAAAGTCTTGGGGTTTGACGTGGGGAGCGCTACGTCAGTTCCATGACATATCTCCCCTCCCCAAAGGAGTCCGACGGCCACAGTTGGACCCCAACGGGTCGACGCGGGGTCGTTGGAGCAATAGTCCATACCTGGGTCCATAGTCTGTTGGGAGGAGGCGAGCCACCAGGCTTCTCCATTTGTCCTTGCGGCAGTGCCTGGCGTGTTGGGGGTACAAATCTTTGGGGGTACCCCCTCCGGAATAAGGGTCCTGTGGTCGGGGAGGGGTACCGCCTGTACCACCTCCAGAGGTATCGCGCACCCGGGAAAAACGGGTGCTAAATGCACGCGCCCTGAGTGCCCTGGTCAGCCGTTGGAAAAAACAGTGGCTGCATGGGGCCTCCGGGCCAAAGGGGTGTGGAGATGGGCAGAGTTGAAACAGGCTCTGCCCCATTGCCAGCGCGTCGGCTGGGAGGTTCAAGGCCGAGGAAGGGTCCCCGGGCAGGAGAATGGCGTCCTCCATCTCCGGTGGGGTCAGTGGCTGCGGGATAAGCAGCCCGGGTGTATCCTCTTTCTGCTCCTCGGGACAGACGAGAGAGGGTGGGCAGAGGCCAGCGGCACTCTGCCCCGTTGCCAGCTCTTCTGCTGGGTAAGCGGGTGTGGGAACAAAGTCCAGGGGGTCGGATGGGGTCAACGGCTGCGGGATAAGCAGCCCGGGTAAATCCTCCTTCGGCTCCTCAGGGCAGACGATGGAGGGTGGGCAGAGGCCAGCGGCACTCTGCCGCATTGCCAGATCTTCTGCTGGGGAGGTGGGTACAGGAACAAAGTCCAGGGGGTTGGATGGGGTAAGCGGCTGCGGGATAAGCAGCTCGAGGGTATCCCCCTTCTGCTCTCTCAGGGCAGATGGTGGAGGATGGGCAGAGGCCAGCGGCACTCTGTCCGGTTGCCAGCTCTTCTGCTGGGGAAGCGGGTGCAGGAATGACGTCCAGGCGGTTGGATGGGGTCAACGGCTGCGGGATAAGCAGCTCGGGTAAATCCTCCTTCGGCTCCTCAGGGCAGACGATGGAGGGTGGGCAGAGGCCAGCGGCACTCTGCCGCATTGCCAGCTCTTCTGCTGGGGAGGTGGGTACAGGAACAAAGTCCAGGGGGTCAGATGGGGTCAACGGCTGCGGGATAAGCAGCTCAGGTAAATCCTCCTTCTGCTCCTCGGGGCAGACGAGGGAGGGTGGGCAGAGGCCAGCGGCACTCTGCCCCGTTGCCAGCTCTTCTGCTGGGGAGGTGGGTACAGGAACAAAGTCCAGGGGGTTGGATGGGGTAAGCAGCTGCGTGATAAGCAGCTCGGGGAAATCCTCCTTCTGCTCCTCGGGGCAGATGAGGGAGGGTGGGCAGAGGCCAGCGGCACTCTGCCCCGTTGCCAGCTCTTCTGCTGGGTAAACGGACACTGCCACAGTGTCTTCTTGCGGGGTGGGAGGATAACTTCCTCACTGGGCCACTCGGACCCTTTACGCGGCCCATTCTGGTCGCTTGGCACCTGCCGTGCTTCTTCTGAGCTGGCCGGCTCATCTACTGTGGTCCCGACGGGGACCCATGGGAGCATCTCGGGCTCCAATACTTCAGTGTCACTTGGGCTGTCTGCTTCTTCCGCTAGACAGTCCCAGGTAATGGGGCTCAGGCCTAGCTGTGGAGCGTCGTCGAACAGCCTTTTGTAGGCCTTTTCGAGCTCCCATTCCTGCTCAACCAGAAACTCCAGTTCCTCTGCCTCACGGTCATCGTCAAGGTCTTCCAGTTCCTCATACCGGAGGTCCAGGAGTTGTTCCCGCCGCCACTCTGTGTCGTCCCCAAAACCGGGGTCTTTGCCCATCCTTGTATACAGCAGCCCTGTGCCGCCGTAGTCGAAGCCTTTTGTTGGGCCGCTGTCTGCTGTGCTGGGCATTAGTTGGGACGTAAACCACTGGAGGGCTCTGTAGCTGGTGTCCAGTATAATTTCGCTCTGGACCAGTTCACCTAGCTCCGTCAGCCATTCCTCTCGGGGCTGTGCTCCCAAAAAGGGCACCCGTAAGTACCACTGGTGCTCGAACCTCTCCGTATAAGTGGGAAGGGCTTCTTCAGGGCAGTCCTCCTCCTGTTGAATGGCTTCGTTCCACATCTCCTGGCGGACAAAATCTTTCCACCAGTGCTCGTCCTGCCAGGTACCAGGTGCATCCGCCTGGGCCTGGGCCATCGCCCTCCTTACTCTTCGCTGGAACCGGTCTCTTATGGACGGGGGTCCTGTGTCCTCAATTACAACTCCAGGCGCGCTGTAAATCACAAAAGAGGTATCGCTGGGGGGTGTGGCGTCCTCGGATGCAGCTCCAGGCGAGCTGTAAGCCTCCATCCAAGGGTCGCTGGGATGTGCGGTGTCCTCAATTACAACTCCAGGCGCGCTGTAAATCACAAAAGAGGTATCGCTGAGGGGTGTAGATTCCTTGGATGAAGCTCCAGGCGTGCTGTAAACCTCGAACCAGGGTTCTACGGGGTTGGGGACGCTTATCAGTTGCTGGTCCATCCTGTGAAGCTCCTTCACCAGGGTTTTCTTATTTTTGTTGCCGGGATTTCCTCCCCGAGTCTCCAACATGCCACGTAGGGTGTCCCTGGTGTAGTGACTGTACACCACCATGGCGAGGGTCTTCTTGGGGGGTGCAGAGAGCTATCCCACCGCTTGCCACCAATGTGACGGAATGGAGTATCCGCCTGCGGTCCTGCTCTATCTGACCCCCTTCTTTGGTGTTGCCAAGCCCGACTACCGAGTGGCACGGCACCCGGCGTCTCGAGCGGCTTGGGTAGAAGACCACGTGGCGGTGGAGATCTGGAGAGTAGATGGGGCACCCACGGTGGAAATCCGCCCGACTACCGAGTGGCACGGCACTCGGCGTCCGGGCAGCGGATCTACTGACCATTGAAAGGCTGGAGACGGTCTGCGTGGTGAACCGCGGTTCGGTAGAGTCTCCTTGAAGATGCAGGCACGGCGCTGAGTCGAGGTCCCAATTCGGGGTGGTTGCGGTATCCCGAGGTACCAATTCAAGGTGGCGCAACGGCGCAGCGAATCGAGGTTCTGCTGCGGAGTTAAAATGACCCGTTCCTGGGTAGTGGTGAGATATAGCCGACGTGAAATGATACCACCAGGCAGAGCTGTATGTTTCAAACACTCAGATGATCTGAATCCTTTAATGAACAACGCCACTATTTATGCTCAAGAAGGACAGTCATAATTTGCATACCCATACTAATTAGGAGCCTACCCATACAATGAGGTATGGCAGTTATTTGCAATCAACATTCTTCACATTCTCTTAGCCTTCAGTCCACATAACATTTGTACATCTATTGTTCCAGCACATCAGATTAAACACACACTCTATCAGAGATCCCTTAAATTAAACATGTACTTAGATAATGGGGAAAATCCCTGACGCATAATTTACACAACAGCAAAGCTTGTTTACTGTTTTATACAAAGACACATTTACCTACAGGAATATAGTATTTTAAAACCAAAGCTATGTCATTTTTCACTAAACTAAATTAAACTAAAACCAAACGATGTAAAACATATTTAAAACCACACAATATAAATGAACATAAGGTCTTCCCCAAAGCAACGGTCTATGTCTTTTGGGGTTTTCGCCATGGAAATAAAAGTCTTGGGGTTTGACGTGGGGAGCGCTACGTCAGTTCCATGACACCGGCCCCATCAGAAGCGGAGCTGAGGAATCTGGGTCGGGAACTCGGTCAGGAAGAGGAGAGAGAGAGAGAGCGGGTGCACGAACTGCGGCTGGCCGAAGTGCGAAGCCGGCGGAGTAGCCGCTCGCCATCAGACCGATACTCCGGGCGGAAAGTGCCGTTCCAGGCGTTCAAGGAGTTCCGGGAAGCCGAGGAAGAAATCGAAAGCTATCTCCAAGACTTTGAGCGCCTGTGTCGGGTGCATGAAGTGCACCGTGCCGACTGGATACGGATCTTGGCGAGCAAGCTGACCGGTCGGGCCGCCGAGGCCTATCGTACGGTGCCGGACGACGAGGCCACCAGCTACTCGCACGTCAAGCAGGCGCTGCTGAGTAGATATGCCGTGACCCCTGAAGCCAGCCGGATGAAGTTCCGGAATTCTCGCCGGCCCAGTGGCGCCACCCACGTGGAGTGGGCCCATCGGCTGCAGAGGGACCTGCGCACCTGGCTCTCGGGAAGCCAAGCGGAGACGGTGCCCGAGATCACCCAACTGCTGCTGCTCGAGCAGTTCTTCGAGCACACACCCTCCGCTATCCGAGAGTGGGTGCGCGACAAGAAACCCCATACGGTGCAACAAGCGGCCACCTGGGCCGACGAGTACACGGACACCCGGAAGTTGCGGGGGGGGGAGCGGACCCTGGCCAGCCGTCCCGTTTTACCTGCCCCACTACCTCCACCACCTCCACCACCAGCGGTCCGGGCGCCAGTAGCACGGGCCCCCAGCCGGCCCACCAACATGGCTAACGTCCGCTGTTACGGGTGCAACCAGGAGGGGCACTACAAACAACATTGCCCCAACCGCCCGGAACTGACCCGGCCGGCCGGCAGGCCATCGCCGGCGGCCCATTGTTGCGACGCCGGAGCTCCGTGGCCGGAGGCCCTGGAGGAATGGTGGGAGCAGTTGCACGAGGCCGACCCCGTGCAAGCCGCCGCGGATGACAACCGCCGACACCACCGCCAGGCGGTGTGGATAAACGGGCGGCCCGCTGAGGGGCTGCGAGACTCCGGGGCTACCATCACCCTGGTCCGGCCTCACTTGGTCCCGCCAAGCGACCGCCTGCAGAGCACTGTAGCAGTACGGGTGGCGGGAGGAAAAGTGCTCCGGCCCGAGACGGCCCGGGTGCACCTGGACTGGGGGAACAGGGAGAAGGAGGTGCGGGTGGGGTTGCTGAGACAACTGCCGGCCGAGGTGCTCCTGGGGAATGATTTGGGGCAGCTCATTTCCGCTTACTCCACAGATGCAGCTACCCCGGTTACCACTAGGCAACAGAGCCGACGTCACGACAGGGGCACTCCGAATGGGACCCAGGTGAGACCTCCACCAACACCATCCCGACCTCCCAAACCTCCCAAACCTCCCCGACCTCCGCGACCCCCCAACCATTACCGACCTCCCAGACCCCCCCGACAGTCCAAAACCCCAGGACCTTCCCGACCTCCCAGACCGCCATCACCTCCCCGACCTCGACGGGACCCGATTCTTCCCCCTCCGCCTGTCCTCCCTTCCCCGTGGAGTACCCCAGAGACGCTGCGCCACCAGACGCAGACCGACCCCACACTACAGGGCTACCGGGACCGAGCTGGTCAGGGTCTGGACGGCCAGGGGAAAGACAAGGTGGAGTGGGAGGATGGGCTGCTGTACCGTTACACCGTGAGGGAGGGGGCCAAGAAGAAGCAGGTTCCGCAGAAGCAGTTGGTGGTGCCTCAGGGACCCAGGCAGGAGCTTCTGCGCTTGGCCCATGACATTCCCCTTTCAGGTCACTTAGGCCAGACGAAAACCCGGCACAGGTTGGCGCGCGCGTTTTACTGGCCTCGCCTTAGCAACGACACCCGCGACTATTGCCGCACCTGCCCAGTTTGCCAGAAAGCTGGGAAGGCTGGGGACCATCCGAAGGCGCCCCTGCGCCCCATGCCCATTATCCAGGAGCCCTTTAGCCGGGTGGCGGTTGACATCGTAGGGCCGTTGCCACGGCCCAGTGCCACCGGTAAGAGGTATATTCTTACCGTAGTGGATTATGCCACCCGGTACCCCGACGAGGCTGTGGCCTTGGCCAACATCCAGGCGGACACCGTAGCGGACGCGCTCCTCAGGGTGTTCACGAGGGTAGGGTTTCCCCGAGAAATCCTATCCGATCAGGGTACCCAGTTTACCGCTGAGCTCACCCAACAGCTCTGGCGTCTCTGTGGTGTTAAGGCGCTGCACAGCGCCCCGTATCACCCCCAGACAAACGGGCTGTGCGAGCGGTTCAATGGGACCCTGAAGCAGCTCATCCGGGCCTTTGTGCATGAGAACAGGGACTGGGAGAAGTATCTTCCCCACTTGCTGTTCGCCTACCGGGAGGTTCCGCAGGAATCCACCGGTTACTCACCCTTTGAGCTGCTATATGGACGCCGGGTGCGAGGTCCCCTGGATCTGGTTAGGGCTCAGTGGGAGGGGGCGCCGGAGGAGGACGGAGTTCCCGTGGTGGAGTACGTCCTGAATCTGCGGGAGCGCTTGGCGGACCTCCAGGGGTTCGTGCAGGAGAACATGGAGACGGCCCAGGCTCAGCAGAAGGCGTGGTACGATCGCGCTGCGTGCAGCCGCTCGTTCTGTGTGGGACAGAAGGTTCTGGTGTTAAAACCACAGCGGCAGAACAAGCTGCAGGCGGCCTGGCAAGGTCCCTACAAGGTGGTAACCCAGCTGGGGGATACCACCTATGTGGTTGTTAGCTGCGCGGACACCAGAATCCAGCGGACGTTCCACGTCAATATGCTGAAGGCCTTCCATGAGCGGCCGGAGACGGTGGACGCCATATGCGCACCGGCGGCCGAGGAGATGGAACCCTTTCCCTTGGAGGAACTTCCGGGGGTAGCCAAGCAGCCTTCCGGGGTGGAGCAGGTGCAGCTGGGGGAGGAGCTAGGGCCCGAGAAACAGGCGCAGGCGCGGCAGCTGCTTCTCGCCTATCTGGGGGTTTTCTCGGCCCTCCCGGGATATACGGACCAGGCCGTCCATCAGGTGGACACGCCCGGTCAGAAACCACTCCGACAGCCTGCCTACCGGCTCCCGGAAGCAGTTCGCGAGTCCATGCGGGCCGAGATCCGGGAGATGTTGGAGCTGGGGGTCATTGAGCCGTCGGCCAGCCCATGGCGTCGCCCGTGGTCCTGGTGCCAAAAAGGACGGTACCACCAGGTTCTGCGTCGATTATCGGCGGATAAACGACTGTACTATTACGGACGCTTATCCGATGCCCCGAGTCGACGAGTTGCTAGATCAGATCTCCGGGGGTCATTTCCTGACCACGGTGGATCTGTGCAAGGGGTATTGGCAGATTCCCCTTGCCGAGGAGGCGACCCCGAAGTCGGCCTTCATCACCCCGTTCGGCTTGTACCAGTTTCGAGTCATGCCGTTCGGGATGAAGAACGCCCCTGCTACCTTCCAGCGGTTAATCGATCGCCTCCTCGATGGCCTCCAGGGATTCGCTTGCGCATACCTGGATGATATAGCCATCTATAGCCAGACCTGGGAGGAACATCTGGAGCATGTAGGGACTGTCCTGGGCCGGATTAGAGACGCCAACCTGACCCTAAAGCCGGAGAAGTGTAAGGTGGGGATGGCCGAGGTGCAGTATCTGGGCCACCGGGTGGGGTGCGGGATACAACGGCCAGAGCCCGCGAAGATAGAGGCTATCCTAGATTGGCCCACCCCGGTGACCAAGACCCAGGTCCTCGCCTTCCTGGGTACCGCGGGGTACTACAGAAAATTTGTACCCCACTACAGTGACCTGGCCAAACCCCTGACTGATCTGACCAAGAAATCCCTGCCCCGCCAAGTCCTGTGGTCCCCGGAGTGCGAACAGGCCTTCCGGCAGCTGAAGGCCGCCCTGACCCAAGCGCCCCTGCTGGCAGCTCCCAACTATAACAAACGTTTTATTGTCCACACAGACGCGTCCATGTTCGGACTGGGAGCTGTCCTGAGTCAAGTGGGGGACGACGGGGGGGACCATCCGGTGGCGTTTATTAGCCGGAAGCTGTTGCCACGAGAGGTGGGGTATGCTGCAGTGGAGAAGGAGTGCCTGGCCCTGGTCTGGGCCCTACGGAAGCTTCAACCCTACGTCTACGGTCGGTCCTTCACCGTGATGACCGACCATAACCCCTTGGTATGGCTCAACCGAGTGGCGGGGGAGAACGGCCGCCTGTTGCGGTGGAGCCTGGCTCTCCAACCCTTCAACTTTTCCATCCAATATCGGCCCGGGTCGCAGAACGGTAACGCAGATGGGTTATCGCGACAGTCGGCCCGGGAACCAGGGGATTGGGGAGCCCCGACTACCTCGGTACGACCCGGTGGGGTCCAACCGAGTGCGTCGGACCTTGGGGAGGGGGAGGAGTGTCACGGGATGGCCCAGCACCCTCAGCCAGGGGCGGTGCAGTGACAGTGGTGACATGGACACTTGGGTGTGGTGGCACGCACCCCGTTTTACCCATATTTTTATTTAGATGTGACATTGTGTGGTGTAATAAAATGTTCCCCGTTGGTTTATGGTGTAATGTATTTTCCCTTTGTTTGCCTTGCTCGCCGCCATTTTCCGATCCTTGTGGCGCAGTTTGGAATTCTCGATTCGGAAAATGGCCGATTCGAACCATCCGGTTCGAAACGTAAAATGGCCGATTCGGACCATCCGGTCCGAATTGGCGACTCCCTGAAGGCCAAGGGCCAATGGGTCCTGGGAGGGCGGGCAAGGAGTCCCATTGTATTCTAATTGTGTGCAGAGGTAATAAATGCTTGGACTGTAAACAATAAAGCCAGATTCTGCAGTGCATCCAGCCTCGTCTGATGTGACTTTGTCTCCGCCGTACTTTCGCATCTGAGTGTCCCCCGCGGCCTCAGAGTACGGTGCCCACTCGGATACGATCCGAATCGAGCGCCCTGTCCCTGCATCGAGTATCAGGGCAGAGGCGCTGCGCAGGAAGATTCGGTTCCAGAAAGACGGAGATCCGAACCGAACGACCCAGCCGTGAACCGCGCTTCGGCATTGCGGTAAGACCCGAACTCTCCACTGGTCCCGCCATATCCGAAACGCCCTCCCATACCGATCCGAAGCCTTCCAGTCCCGATCCGACCTGCCATCCCTTCCCGACTCGAAAACTCCACCGCTCAAGATCCGAAGAGACACCCGCCCCCGGATCGGAAACGTTTCCCGCATAAGATCCGAAACGTTTCCACATAAGATCCGAATCTTTCTCCGCGGCTGCTAGGGCCGATTTCCACAGGCGTCCCACACCCGCAAGGTCAGGGAACCAGTTGCTCGGGACGCTGAGTGCTGCACGGCTCAGTGGTCGGACTGGTTCTAGGCAGGGGTCCCCTCCACCGCCCGCTAACCCTACCCTAGGGTCACGCCAGGCCGCACGAGACGCCGAGTGTGCGTCACTCGGTAGTCGGGCCAGCGGTAAGCGACGGGGTCACGCAGATAGAGCCCACCCGCAGGCGGAACAACATCTCCATTCCGTCATAATAATTATTTTGTGTCTTTTATTATTTTATATTTTATTATTTTTGTTGTTTAGTTACAATCAATATTGTTCAAATTCCCTGACACATTTAGGATTACTGGAGATCACATCCAATTAAAATTAGAGTTAATTAATGTATTTAGGAACATATAATTTAATGCATTTGCATGCATACGTTTCATGACATATATAGTGGTAAATGGAAAGTTTTAATTCGATAAAATTAATGCTGTTTTTATTTTTTTTGATTTCATTTGAGGATTGGTGTGTTTTATAAACGCCAGGTTTGTTTCAAAACACCGAACAAGACTGAATAGGATAGTAATTAAAAATTTTTTTTTTAAATATATTTAATAAAGGGTGGAGTATGCACTTCGGCTATTTCCCTTTTGAGCCAAAGTTGCGTATATATATTTTTTCTCTAACAATGAGTCAGAAGTAGTATAATTTTTTTATTGCGTGAGGCCGACAGGCTTCGCGGGGACATTTTGAAATTTATTATCTGTGTCTCTTCTTGTGTAAATTAACATTTTTATTGTTTTCGTGCATTTGAGAGTGACAAT
Organism: Leptobrachium leishanense; assembly: GCA_009667805.1. NCBI lineage: Eukaryota > Metazoa > Chordata > Amphibia > Anura > Megophryidae > Leptobrachium > Leptobrachium leishanense. The sequence continues at coordinate 162,807,015 of CM019069.1, forward strand.
GAATGAATGGATGTATATGATTAGCGGGGTATACCATATTTTATTTTCTTTTTTATTTTCTTTATTGTTGCTAAAACCATATCACATCATCAAGAAACCTGACAGTCAGAATGACTGCATATGGAACGAATCATGGACATTTTGTGTCAAGGTCAAAGGTCACAGGTAATAAGCAACCAGCGCAAAGAGACAGCTTGTTCAGGAGTCCCTATGGTGGGAGCTCTGATGACATTCAATGATTATGCGTCTCAAGCTGGGATGTTAAAAAAAAAGACCACACCTTGATCTCGCATTGTGGACTACGGTATTAGATTATGGAATATTATTTTATTTTTTTATTTAATCCCCTAGATAAATGTGAGAAAGGATTTAATTTGTGAAAATGAGAATGTATTTCTTGAATGTGTGTATGAATGCAGGTGTGTATGCGTTTTGTGGAGTGAAGCTGAACATAGGAAAACACACAGATATAGATCTGACTCATGTTGATTTATTAGATAAATAACCTTTTACATTCAAGTTATTATACTTTTCTTGTTCGGTGAATTATATTTTGGGAAATGGGAATAAATAGTTATTTAAGGTCTAGATTAGGTATTTTTGCCTACGCTCCAAATGTGGTTCGCTGGAAGAGTGAATCTAGATAGATAAGTGTATTTTATGCTCATAAAGGGCATCCTTGGGGAATCCTTTTCGTATATCATGCAGGTATTAGGCGAGGATACTATGGCCCCAGGTATAATTAGTTTAATTGTCTAGTTTGTTTCATCCATTTTTGTGATCACGATTGTATATGTGATCAATGAGACGATTGAAAGGTATTTTAATATGATAGGTAGTTTTTAATTTTTGCATTAGTGTGAAATCCCCCCCTCCTTTTTCCAGCATGGTGTCTGTTCAATTTCGTTTCCTCGCGAGGCTAGTCAGCGGGGTGATGGAAATAGATATCCTGTGTTGACTTAGAATGCCCGCGAAATCTTTGTTACATGATGTAGAAATGTATCTGCTCTGATTGGTTGTTGTATCACATTCCTATGTTGGGAGTGAGAACTGCAGGAAGTTTTTATGTATGTATAACGAACATTTCTATTGGATGATTGAAACAATAAACCAATCTGATAGACCACGGACTGATCAGATGCTAATCTGCCATATCTCGGTGTGGTTGGGTCTGTCGTCTCCTCTGATCAGAGTCGCGCTGCGCCTTACTTCATTTTTGATATATAAGAAGAAACTTGAAAAAGGTTTATGGTAATAATAATGGAATTTAGAACTTAACAGCAACGGCACCTGAAAGTCTATGGACAAACCCCGTCATAAAGGACGGTCCCTGGCTGAGGGTGCTGGGCCATTCCGTGACACTCCTCCCCCTTCCCAAGGTCCGACGCACCCAGTTGGACCCCAACGGGTCGTACCGGGGTAGTCGGTGCTCCCAGATCCCCCGGTTCCCGGGCCGACTGCCGCGTCAACCCATCGGCGTTGCCGTTTTGCGTCCCGGGCCGGTATTGAATGGTAAAATTAAAGGGTTGGAGAGCCAGGCTCCACCGCAACAGGCGGCCATTTTCCCCCGCCACTCGGTTGAGCCACACCAGGGGATTATGGTCGGTCATCACGGTGAAGGACCGACCGTAGACATAGGGTTGGAGCTTCCGTAGGGCCCAGACCAAGGCCAGACACTCCTTCTCCACCGCAGCATACCCCACCTCCCTCGGTAACAGCTTCCGGCTGATGAACGCCACCGGGTGATCCCCCACGTCGTCCCCCACTTGACTTAGGACAGCTCCCAGTCCGAACATTGAAGCGTCTGTGTGGACAACAAAACGTTTGTTATAGTTGGGAGCTGCTAGTAGGGGAGCTTGGGTCAGGGCGGCCTTCAGTTGCCGGAAGGCCTGTTCGCACTCCGGGGACCACAGGACTTGGCGGGGCAAGGATTTCTTCGTCAGGTCGGTCAGGGGTTTGGCCATGTCACTGTAATGGGGTACAAACTTCCTGTAGTACCCCGCGGTGCCCAGGAAGGCGAGGACCTGGGTCTTGGTCACAGGGGTGGGCCAGTCTAGGATGGCTTCTACCTTGGCGGGCTCTGGCCGTTGTATCCCTCAACCCACCCGGTGGCCCAGGTACTGCACTTCGGCCATCCCCACCTTGTATTTCTCGGGCTTAAGGGTCAGGTTGGCATCCCTAATCCTGCCCAAGACCGTCCCTACGTGGTCAAGGTGTTCCTCCTAGGTCTGGCTATAGATGGCTATGTCATCCAGGTATGCGCAAGCGAACCCCTGGAGGCCATCGAGGAGGCGATCGATTAACCGCTGGAAGGTAGCAGGGGCGTTCTTCATCCCGAACGGCATAACTCGAAATTGGTACAAGCCGAACGGGGTGATGAAGGCCGACTTCGGGGTCGCCTCCTCGGCAAGGGGAATCTGCCAGTACCCCTTGCACAGATCGACCGTGGTCAGAAAGTGACCCCGGGCGATCTGATCTAGCAACTCGTCGACTCGGGGCATGGGATAAGCGTCTGTAATGGTACAGTCGTTTATCCGCCGATAGTCGACGCAGAACCTGGTGGTACCGTCTTTCTTGGGCACCAGGACCACGGGCGACGCCCATGGACTGGCTGACGGTTCAATGACCCCCAGCTCCAACATCTCCCGGATCTCGGCCCGCATGGATTCGCGGACCGCTTCCGGGAGTCGGTATGCAGGCTGCCGAAGGGGTCTCTGACCGGGGGTGTCCACCTGATGAACGGCCTGATCAGTGTATCCCGGGAGAGCCGAGAAAACCCCCCGGTAGTCGTGGAGCAACTGCCGCGCCTGCGCCTGCTTCTCGGGCCCTAACTCCTCCCCCAGCTGCACCTGATCCACCCCGGAAGGCTGCTTGGCTATTCCAGGGAGCTCCACCAAAGGGAATGGTTCCGTCTCCTCGGCAGCCGGCACGCATATGGCGTCCACCGTCTCCGGGCGTTCATGGTAGGCCTTCAGCATGTTGACGTGGAACGTCCGCTGGATTCTGGTGTCTGCGCAACTGACAACCACATAGGTGGTATCCCCCAGTTGGGTTACCACCCTGTAGGGGCCTTGCCAGGCCGCCTGCAGCTTGTTCTGCCGCTGTGGCTTCAACACCAGAACCTTCTGCCCCACAAGGAACGAGCGACTGCAAGCAGCGCGATCGTACCACGTCTTCTGCTGAGCCTGGGCCGTTTCCATGTTCTCTTGTACAAACCCCACGAGTTCTGCCAAGCGCTCCCGGAGCTTCAGGACATAACTCAAGACAGGAACCCCATCTTCCTCCTGTTCCCCCTCCCACTGAGCCCTAACCAAATCCAGAGGCCCCCTCACCTGGCGCCCATATAACAGCTCGAAGGGAGAGTATCCGGTGGATTCCTGCGGCACCTCCCGGTAGGCGAACAGCAAGTGGGGTAGATACTTCTCCCAATCCTTCCCTTCGTGCGCGAAGGCCCGGATGAGCTGTTTCAGGGTCCCATTAAACCGCTCGCACAGCCCATTTGTCTGGGGGTGATATGGGGCGCTGTGCAGCACCTTAACACCACAGAGACGCCAGAGCTGCTGGGTGAGCTCAGCGGTGAACTGGGTACCCTGATCGGACAGGATTTCCCGGGGAAACCCCACCCTCGTGAACACCCGTAGGAGAGCGTCCGCTACGGTGTCCGCCTGGATGTTGGCCAAGGCCACAGCCTCGGGGTACCGGGTGGCATAATCCACTACGGTAAGTATGTACCTCTTACCGGTGGCACTGGGCCGTGGTAACGGCCCAATGATGTCAACCGCCACCCGGGTAAAGGGCTCCTGGATGATGGGCATGGGGTGCAGGGGCGCTTTCGAGTGATCGCCGGCCTTCCCGGTCTTTTGGCAGACCGGGCAGGTGCGGCAATACTCGCGGGTGTCTTCGCTGAGGCGGGGCCAGAAGAACGCGCGTGCCAACCGGTGCCGAGTTTTCTTCTGCCCCAGGTGACCTGCAAGGGGGATATCGTGAGCCAGGCGCAGAAGTTCCTGTCTAGGGCCCTGGGGTACTACCATCTGCTTCTGCGGAACCTGCTTCTTCTTGGACCCCTCCCTCGCGGTGTACCTGTAGAGGAGCCCATCCTCCCACTCTATGCTGTCCTTTCTTTTGTCGTCCAGGCCTTGACCGGCCCGATCCCGGTAGCACTGTAGCGTGGGATCGGTCTGGGTCTGGTGGCAAAGCGTCTCCGGGGAGCTCCACGGGGAAGGGGGGTCAGGTGGAAAGGGGGGAGTCGGGATTTGTCTGGGTGTAGGGGGTCGGGGGGGTGTCGGTTGGGAGCTCACCTGGGTCCCGATCGGAGTGCCCCTGTCGTGGCGTTGGCTCTGTTGCCTAGTGGTCACTGGGGCGGCCGCATCTGTGGAGTAAGAAGAGACCAGCCGTCCCAAATCGTTACCGAGGAGCACCTCGGCCGGCAGTTGATTCAACAACCCCACCCTCACCACTTTCTCCCCGGACCCCCAGTCTAGGTGGACGCGTGCCGTCTCGAGCCGGAGAACCTTCCCTCCGGCCACCCGCACCACGATGGTGTTGTGCAGGCGGTCGTTCTGCTGGACCAAATGGGGTCGCACCAGGGTGATAGTAGCCCCGGAGTCCCGGAGCCCCTCAGCAGCTCGCCCGTTTATCCACACCGCCTGGCGGTGATGATGGCGGTTGTCGGCCGAGGCGGCTTGCACCGGGTCTGCCTCGTGTAGCCGCTCCCATTCCTCTGGGACCTCCGGCCACGGGGTTCCGGTGTCGAAGCAGTGGGCAGACGGTGAAGGTCTGGCGGGAGGTCGTGCCAAGTCCGGTCGGTTGGGGCAGTTCTGCTTGTAGTGCCCATCTTGGTTGCACCCGTAGCAACGGACGTTGGCCAAGTTGTTGGGCCGACTGGTGGGTCGTGCCGCTGGCGTCCGAACTGCCGGTGTTGGAGGTGGAGGAGCAGGTAGAGCGGGCCGGAAGGGCGGGGATCGCTCACCCCCGGTAACCTTCCGAGTGTCAGCATACTCGTCGGCCCAAACAGCCGCTTGCTGCACCGTCTGAGGCTTCTTATCTCGCACCCACTCCCGAATGGCGGAGGGGGTGTGCTCGAAGAACTGCTCGAGCAGCAGTAGCTGGGTAATGTCGGGCACCGTCTCCGCTCTGCTACCCAGGAACCAGGTGCGCAAGTCCCGCTGCAATCGGTGGGCCCACTCAACGTGGGTAGCGCCATTGGGCCGGCGAGAGTTTCTGAACTTCGCCCGGCTGGCTTCCGGGGTCACGGCGAACCGGCTCAGCAACGCTTGTTTCACGTGCGTATAGTTAGTGGCCTCCTCGTCCGGCACCGTGCGGTAGGCCTCGGCGGCCCGACCGGTCAGCTTGCACGCCAGGATTCTCACCCAGTCGGCGCGGTGTACCTCGTGCACCTGACACAGGCATTTGAAGTCCTGGAGGTAGCTCTCTATCTCGTCCTCCGTCTCTCGGAACTCCTTTAACGCCTGGAAGGGCACTTTACGTCCGTTGGAACGGTCTGCACGAGGGCTACTGTCCCGTCGGCCCCGCACCTCCGCCAGCCGTAGCTCGTGATCCCGCTCTTTTTCTCGCTCCACGCGCTCTTTTTCCCGCTCCTCTTCCTGACAAATCTCCCTGATCAGGTTCTGCATGACAGCCTCCGATGGGGCCGCTCCGTAGAGGGCGGCCCGCTGCCGCACCTTCTGTTGGAGACCGCTTTCGTCGGACTCGGCGGGGACAGGTGCAGGTGCGGTGTCAGGGGGTAACACCGTGAACGCCGCCCCTTGGTCCAGCCTCCGTAGCTCCTCAATCATCACGTCCCGACTTTTGGAGCCCGGGGTGCCTCCCCGATTCTCTAACATACCACGCAGGACGTCCCACTTGTAGGCGCCGTACTCGGCCATAGTGAGGGTCTCCTTGGGGTCTGCAGAGAGCTGATCCCACCGCTGCCACCAGTGTAGCGGAATGCGTGTTGTCCGCCTGCGGGTGTGCTCCTATCTGCGTACCCCCACTGCGCTTACCGCTGGCCCGACTACCGAGTGGCACGGCACTCGGCGTCTCGTGCGGCCTGGAGAGACCCTGGGGAAGGGTTAGCGGGCGGTGGAGGGGACCCCTGCGTGGAACCAGCCCGACCACTGAGCAGCACGGCACTCAGCGTCTCGAGCAGCTGGTTCACTGACCTTGTGGGTGTGGGAAACGTCTGCGGAACGGCCGTTCGGATATGGGAATCGGATTTCCCTCGGGTGGCGATCGGAACCCCTTCGAGTAATTATTCGGATCTTACTCACAATGCCGCTCGATAGACCGAAGCGCGGGAGACGGGCCGCGCCTTCGGATCGGACATAAGAACCGACGCGTGGCCGAATATTCAGAAGGTCGATGTCCGTGCGATGCACCGCTGCCCTGATGCGAGATGCAGGTACAAGGTGTTCGGTTCGGATCTTACGCTGCCGTACTCTGAAGACCGCGCTGGATCTCAGAAATACGGCTGAAAATAAAGGACACCAGGTGGAGCTGAATGCACTAGATAATCTGTTTATTTTTTACACAACACATATATTTATAAACATTACCAGAAAGTCAGAACAATGGGAATCCCTGCCCGCCCACGCAAGTCCCATTGGCCCTCGCTGGCAGGAGGCACCCGGGACCCGATTCGTATTGGTGGTTACGAATCGGGGAGTTGCCGATTCGGAACCGGATGGTCCGAATCGACCATTTTGCGATTCGAACGGATGGTCCGAATCGGCCATTTTCCGATCCGATCGACACGACCGGATCCACGAGGCGCTGGGAAAATGGCGGCGGACAAGGCACACAAAGGAATTTACATACATTTCACAATACACACACGGGGACACTTTTATTACACCACACACAAAACCACATCTAAATAAAGTAACTTGCGGAACTCCGCTGGTGCAACGGCACCTGAAAGTCTATGGACAAACCCCGTCATAAAGGACTGTCCCTGGCTGAGGGTGCTGGGCCATTCCGTGACACCAGATATCACAACCCACCAGAAAATCAAACAATCCAGCCCTCAACCCACATCAAATTCCAACCAGGGGTTCCAGATCTTACTATATTGAGGCGTGGTGTCATGTGTCATGTACAAGAGCCGATAAACGGTCCATGTCCATATTGTCTCTGATCCGAAGGTGCACTTGTGCCATAGACGGAAGGGACATAGATCTCCATCCTTGGGCCACCGCTCTTCTAGCTGCCAAGACCAGTTTATGCAACAGTTTATTCTCCGGGCTCGATAGGGCTTCCTGGGTGCGGTGAAGAAGGAATGTCCACGGGTCGAAAGCCACTCCACACTGCAGGACTTCTTGGCTGAGGGCATGAATCTGAAGCCAAAAGCGTTGTATCAGGGGGCACATCTGTCACGGAATGGACCTGAGCTCTCCTTCCAGCGAGCCGCGTGACTAAAAACTCAGACAGTTTTAAAGATCATTTTTTCCTTTTATATTTCAGTCGTGCGTTTAAGTGTATGGACATTTTATTTCATGTCTAGATGTGGTTTTACTGGTGTGGTTTTTATTAGAGTGTGATGTATTAACATGTATCCTGTATTGTATGAGGGCATTTAAGTCTGGACATGTCTGAGAGCATTCAAGTCTGGACATGTCTGAGAGCATTCAAGTCTGGACATGTCTTTGTGTTGTGTGTATAAAAGGATCTGCCCAAACCTTGTAATAAATCAGTCTCTGTTTTGAAGTCATACAGCTTCGTCTGGTGAGTTCTTGCAGGGAATATCATATTGCACCTAGATGGCACTCAGCGGCCTTCTACATCACGTCTATCCCAGGAAAAGGAGCCTCAAGTCAGCCCAGCAGCCACCTCCACACCAGCAAGAGGTCGGTAGATCAGGCTGCTCGAGACGCCGAGTGCCGAGCCACTCGGTAGTCGGGCCGGACGCCATCAAGGGGGTCAGATAGGAGCAGGACCGCAGGCGGACACTCCATCCCATCACACTGGTGGCAGCGGTGGGATAGCTCTCTGCACCCCCGGATACCCCCGGGAAGAGACCCTCATCTCAGCATGGCAGCCTACGCCAGCTGTAAACGAGACACTCTGCGAGATCTGCTGGAGAGCCGTGCAGGGACCGCAGGCTCGAAAACCAAGGATGCTCTGGTCGAAGAGCTAAAGGACATGGATCAGCGGGAGAGGACCACGCCCACACCACCGACACCCACCCAGGCACCCATCTCTGAAAATTCCTTCCAGAAGAAGGTATGGCAGCGGGCAGCGGCTTACGGAGCCGCCCCGACGGAAGCCACCTTCCGGAATATTGTTCAAGAAATCACGCAAGAGGAAGAGCGGGAGAGGGTGCGCCAGCATGAGCTACGGCTGGCAGAAATCCAATACCAGAGAGTGGAGAGCCCCAACCCCTTGAGACCAGCGGCCCAGGTCTTCAAGACTTTTAACGAGGCAGAGGAAGAGATCGAGAGCTTCCTCCAATACTTTGAGCGGTCGTGCCAAATACACAAGGTTCCGTGGAGTGGGAGCGGGAAGGAGGGGACCATCTCCCAGCGTGGTATGAGCTGAGGTGCCAGAGAAGGGGACGAGAACAGGTTACCAGCGTCCGGTAAAGGTGGGCAATCCAGGCCGGTGAAGAATTGCTGCGGGTCAGATTGTAAGGTTAGAGTTGAGGTTTTACCGCCAGCGAAGGCCAAGAGCTTGAACGGGAAGCCCCAGGCATAGCGGATGTTATGACGGCCCAGGTGGGCTGTGATGGGGCGCCAGGCCCTTCGACGCTGCAAGGTCTCCGGTGCCAGATCCTGAAACAGGGCGAGCTTTACTTCTTCATACACCAGTTCCACTTCTCTGCTTTTGCGCATGACTTCCTCCTTAACTGTGTAATAATGAAGGCGAAATATGACATTGCGTGGTTGTTGGGAGTCAGCCCGGGGAGCTCTCAGTGCTCTGTGAATCCTGTCCATGAGTAACCTGGCCGGGGGCACCTCCGGAACCAAGCGTTTAAGAAGGCCCAACACCGTCTCGTGTAGCTCACGCGTCTGTATAGACTCGGGCAATCCCCGCAGGCGTATGTTGTTGCGGCGGGATCTATTGGCGACATCCTCGAGGGCAAGTTCCAAACGGTCCATGCGGTGAGATAATGTGTCAGTCGTGCGCGCCAGCGTATTGTGAGCCGCCACGAGGTCCCCCGTGCCGTCCTCCAGTTCCCCAATGCGTAGGCCCAAGGCCCCCACTTCCGCACGTACCTCCGTGGCTATTTTGGCTATGTCCATCGCCAGACTCGTCTGCATGTCACCCATCCTGGCCAAAATCTGAGTGATATCAGCTCTAGACGCTGGTTGGGACCCCCCTGGGTCCGAGTCCAAGCCTGTCTCCGCACTGCGGTTCCGGTCGCCATCTTGGCTGTCTTCCAGGCTGCGGCGCTGGAAAATTGGCGCCACTACTGGGGTCGGGGGATCCTGTTTTTTGCCACCTCGGGTGGTCCCCGGCATGCTCCCGGGAAAGGGGGGTTGAAATGGAGGGTCAGAATGATCTGCGTGCTGCTGCTATGCTCCGTTTTGACGGCTAGGTGCGGGAGCTCCTACACCATGCGTCTGGCTCGGTCGGTGTCCAGACTCCGCCCCTCTCGTGCTTTTTTTTTAATCGTTTTTTCTTTTTTCTGTAACAGCCCTTCGGATTTTATGTGTAAATTTCAGACATTTTCACTCTGTAGTTTGAATCCGTGTCCAGGAAAACATGGCCGACCTGGTGTCCCAACTGCTGCCCTGCAACATGTAGAATCCATATGCTGCAGGTAAGAAATCAAAGGAATCCCCGTGACCTGCCTTCACTTCCTTCCTGCAGCATATGAATTCTACATTTTGTAGGGCAGCGCTTTCCCCGTGCTCCCCCTCTGCATAAAACTGTGTCCAGGAAAACATGGCCGACCTGGCGTCCCAACTGCTGGCCTGAAGCGTTTCCTGTTCATTCATATATTGACATTAATGCTTGCTCGGTGCGGCATCGTACACACTGTCAGCAAAGTGACTTTATTGTACACGGCTCCGGGTTTATTCGATGCAGTTTCGGGTCTTTGTACTTTCTGCCAGTTCGGTTTATCTGCTGGATATATTAGACGCGGGGCTGTAACGTTTCTTGTAGCTGTAATTTCAATGTCCTGAGCCGCACCTTCCTGAGCCGCACCTGCCTGAGCTGCACCTACATGTGCTGCTGTGTGCCCCCATCTCAGTGCGGTGCCCCCCCTCTCAGTGCGGTGTCTCTCCCTCTCAGTGCGGTGTCTCTCCCTCTCAGTGCGGTGTCTCTCCCTCTCACTGCGGTGTCTCTCCCTCTGGCCGCATGGTACCGCCGGATGCCGGCGCAGACTGCCTCACCGGGACCCGGGTGAAAACGCCGGGAACCCGGGGAGGCAGCCGTGCCAGGCGCCAACGGGCCAGCGGCCCTGACAGAATCCCCCCCAGAAAGCGGGACCTCCGGACACGCAAAGGACCGGGGCGCCCCGGATGAGCAAAGTGGTACTCGTGGACTCGAGCGGGGGCATGGATCCCATCAGCAGGTTCCCAGGAGCGGTCCTCAGGGCCGTAACCCCTCCACTCAACAAGATACTGAAGGACACCCCGATGCCAACGAGAGTCCAGAAGGTGAGCCACCTCAAACTCAGGGGACCCGGCAACCAACACCGGAGGAGGAGGTGGCAATGAGCGACCCGGGAAAGGGATTGGGGCGGACCGGTTTCAAAAGGGACACATGCACCACAGGATGAAATCGATATCGTCGAGGCAAAAGAAGACGTACAGCGACCGGACCTACCAAAGCAGTGACTAAAAAGGGACCAATAAAACGAAGGCCGAGCTTGCGAGTGGGACAGGAAAGATGCAAAAAGTGAGTTGAAAGCCATACCTTCTGCCCGACGTGATAGGGGAGGCAGAGCGGAGACGGTCGACATAGGCTTTGTACGTAGCCTGGGCCGTCAGGAGGCTGGCTTGAGCCGCGGAGCAACAACGTTGTAACGATTGAAGCCGGTCAGTAACGCTAGGAACAGGTGTACCAGAGGGCAAATCGGGTAGAGGGGATGGATGATACCCATACAATAGAAAAAATGGTGAATAATGAGTGGAGTCGTGAAGGCGAGCGTTATATGAAAATTCTGCAGTACCCAACAGATCAGCCCAGTCATCCTGGAGAAAAGTCGTATAACACCGAAGATAGGTCTCTAGGGACTGGTTAACCCTCTCTGTCTGCCCATTAGTGTGTGGATGGTGTGCCGTGGAGAGATCAACCTGTATCCCTAATGCTTGACAAAAGTGTTTCCAAAACCTAGAAGTGAATTGTACACCCCTATCGGACACGATCGATTCAGGTACCCCGTGAAGATGAAAAATCCCCTGGAGAAAAAGAGAGGCGGTCTGAGCCGCTGTGAGAAGGCCAGAAACAGGGATAAAATGGGCCATTTTCGTTAAACGATCTACCGTAACCATGATGGTAGAGAAACCCCGTGAAGGTGGTAGATCTACAATAAAATCTACTGTAACATGAGACCAGGGCCTCTCGGGGACCAGAAGAGGTTGTAAGAGACCTGTGGGCTTAGTGTGAGAAACTTTCATACGAGCACAAACTAAACAGGAAGCAACATATCGTTTTACATCACGATAAAGATAAGGCCATTGGAAGTATTGGGTGATCAGTTCTTTGGTCTTTCGTTCTCCAGGATGACCACTGCTGGGAAGATCATGGAAGGTCTGCAGAACGGTCAAACAATCCTTTTGAGGAACAAAAAGACGCTGTTGAGCTAAGGATGGTGGTGACCCTTGGGTCTGAGGATGAGAGGCAGCATGTGCCCGTATCTGTTGCATTAATGTAGTGGTCACCCCTACGAACTGTTGCGACTGCAGGATTGTTTCTTCTGACGTTTCTTGGTGATCTCTGGATGATAGACGAGACAGGGCATCCGCCTTGCCGTTCTGGGTTCCTGGTCGATACGTCACGTGGAAATCAAATCGAGAGAAAAACAATGACCATCGAGCTTGCCTGGAGTTCAAACGCTTCACCGTGCGGAGATATTCCAAGTTCTTATGATCTGTTAGCACAGTGACGGGATGTTGGGTACCCTCCAGAAGGTGACGCCATTCCTCCAGAGTGTTTTTTATTGCCAGTAATTCTCTGTCGCCGATACCATAATTTGCTTCTGCGGGTGTTAATTTTTTCGAGTAATATGCTACTGGATGAAGGGTTGCAGCGAGAGGTTTTCTTTGGGATAGGACTGCTCCAAGCCCCGTCTCCGATGCATCCACCTCCAAGACATATGGCAATGAGGGATCAGGGATGGTTAGGATAGGTGCGGAGCAAAATCTCTGTTTTAGTAGCTCAAAAGCCTCTTGTGCTGCTGGTGTCCACTCGAATCTAGTGGCCTTTCTTGTTAGGACGGTAAGAGGAGTGATGATCGTGGAAAAATTGCGGATGAACCGCCTGTAAAAGTTAGCAAACCCTATTAGTCGTTGTACCGCTTTTTTGTCAGTCAGTACCGGCCATGTCTGTATAGCCTCCACCTTCTTTTTATCCATTGCCACGCATCTGGGAGATAATTCGAATCCGAGAAAATCGATCCTGCTTGATTCAAAAACACACTTTTCGATCTTAGCAAACAGTTTATGGGTGCGGAGACGGTTTAACACCGTGGTCATGTGTTTTCCGTGTTCCTGCAAAGAAGGAGAAAAAAACAGGATGTTGTCGAGGTACACGACTATGTAGCTATCAAGAAGGTCCCGAAAAATATCATTTAAAAAATGCTGAAAAGTGGCGGGAGCATTGCAGAGCCCGAAAGGCATCACCATGTATTCATAATGGCCATAGCGTGACCTGAAAGCCGTCTTCCACTCGTCTCCCTGGTGAACCCAGACAAGATTGTAGGCGCCCTTTAGGTCGATTTTGGAGTAGATGTTGGCTCCTCGTAGACGTTCTATCAACTCGGGGATAAGTGGCAGAGGATACCTATTCTTGATTGTAATACGGTTCAGATCTCTATAGTCCACACATGGCCGAAGGCCTCCATCTTTCTTTGCCACGAAGAAGATACCTGCTCCAGCTGGTGACGTGGAATGCTGAATAAAACCCTTCTCTAGGTTCTCCTGGATATATTCTCTTAAGACCTCCAATTCGGGTTCCGACAGAGGATTGATCCGGCCATAGGGTGTAGGTGCTCCTGGAAAGTGGTCAATCGGGCAGTCGTATGACCTTTGTGGTGGTAAGGTCTCTGCTCCTCTTTCATTGAATACGTCTGAAAAAGAGGCATAGGCGGATGGTAACACTGTATCATTTTGGGGAGTCATATTGGCGTCCAAGATGGTGAAGAGCAATAAAGATGAAAAAGCAGGACCTCAAGTGAAAATAAAGTGTTTTATTCGGGAACAGCAAGCCCCATCAAACAAAAGTGGTGTGACGTTTCGACCCTAAGGTCTTAATCATACATCAAGATGGTACTAACATACCTCAATACAGAATGCACCTGTAAACATGTAACATAATGACTATTTCCTACATATTTATTTTCTGTTAATCTGTATATTTGTGGTTTTTTTTAATATCTTGCATTGTATTACTTTGTATTTCTGTAACTGTAACACTTCAATGTTCTTGAACCCAGGACATACTTGAAAACGAGAGAAATCTCAATGTATCCTTCCTGGTAAAATCCTTTATAAATAAATAAATAAATAAGAGAGATTGTTGTTCAGCCTTCAGACATTGCTGCAGACAATGAGGAGAAGCAAAGGTTAACCTCCCAGTAGCCCAGGAAATGGAGGGATCATGTACTTTGAGCCAAGGGAGTCCTAATATGATGGGAAACACCGGCGAGGCTACCACATCAAACACCATACTCTCTATATGTTTAGGACCTATGGATACCCGTATAGGCATAGTTTCTTGAATGACTGGACCTGATGGTAAGGAAGACCCATCAACCACCTGGATATGCAACGGGAATTTTTTATTGTTTAACAGAACACCAAGCGCCTCTACCACAGATCGATCCAGAAAACTGCTGCTAGCCCCCGAGTCAAGTAGCGCGGGCCGGGAACACATCTTCTCTCCCCACTGCAAGATAAGATTGATAGAAAAAAGAGGGCTGCAGATGTTGGATGAGGATACATGTAATAAGCGGAGTACGGGAGTAGTATTACATGCCCTTCCTCTGGTCTTCTCGGGGCATTGGCGGGCAGTGTGATTGGGTTGGCCACAGTAGAGACACAACCCGTTCACCCTACGTCGGTGTAATTCCTCTGGTGGCAGCCTTCCTTGGACCAGGCCCAGTTGCATGGGTTCCTCGGGTGTGGGTAAGGTCGACTGAGCACTAGGTGGAGGAGAAGACACATGAGGACGTAGTTGTGGATAGGAACCTGCATATCATTCTCTTGCCCGTTCACGTAGCCTTCTGTCGATCTGGATGGCCAGTTGAATTAAGGCCTCCAGAGAGGATGGGGTTCCAACTCGAGCCACCTCGTCCTTGAGAGCCTCGGATAACCCATGGCGGAATTGCCCAACCAGGGCGACATCGTTCCAACCCGTCTCACAGGCATAGTGACGGAACTCTGTGACATAGGTCTCAACTGGACCTCGTCCCTGTCGTAGCATCCTAAGGGTGGACTCGGCGGTGCTGGCATGGAGTGGGTCATCGAACATGTCACACATCGCAGTTTGAAAGGAAGTCCAAGTATCCAGGATGGGGTTCTGGGTACGTAATAAATTGTGTGCCCATGTTTGTGCTTCTCCAGTAAGGAGTGATATGGTGGTTCGTACCTTGACATAATCGTTGTAGTACGTTCGAGGATTTAAGGAAAACAGCAGGATGCATGATGTAATGAAAGCCTGGTAATGATCTCGTCAGCCGGTATACCTCTCTGGTAACGGTACCCGGGGTTCTGGCACATGACCAGGATCAGAAGTGGCGGATGAGGTTTGAAGGGAATGGATCTGGTCCTGCAGGTGTCTATGTCCGTTCTGGAGGTCTCTTATAGACCATGAAAGGGCGGACACTTGTTGGGATCTAGTGTCTAAAGCCCCAGCGACGTCGGAGAGTTCCATGGCTCCAGTATTCTGTCAGGTTGCCCTTCAGAAGATGGTGAATAACTCTAGGGACGTCGTAGTAAGGCACGGAGTAAGAGGGGAACAGGCTGAGATTCGAGACTGTGGTCACAAACTTGGGTCAAAACAGAACAATACTGTGAGCTCAGAGCTAGGAGAGGGAGAACTATCTCAATACTGGAGCGAGGCTGTAATGGCATTCTGGCCTTTTAAACCCTGTATCCTCCTTTGGCCCAATTGAGAACCTGTGATGTCATTAATGTGCGCCACGCCCCTGTCAGAGGCCTAGACAAGGCCTGAAGCCTCGCGCTGCGGCGGGGGCCGCTGCTTGGCGGCGGCAACGCTGCCCGTGGATGAGCCAGCCCCTGATCCACCCGGGACCCCGGAGAACCACGAGTTAAGGCCCTGGTCCGCATGGTACCGCCGGCGCAGACTGCCCCACCGGGACCCGAGTGAAAACGCCGGGAACCGGGGGAGGCAGCCGCGCCAGGCGCCAACGGCACTCTCAGTGCGGTGTCTCTCCCTCTCAGTGCGGTGTCTCTCCCTCTCAGTGCGGTGTCTCCCCTCTCAGTGCGGTGTCTCCCCCTCTCAGTGTGGTGTCTCCCCCTCTCAGTGCGGTGTCTCTCCCTCTCAGTGCGGTGTCTCCCCCTCTCAGTGCGGTGTCTCCCCTCTCAGTGCGGTGTCTCCCCCTCTCAGTGCGGTGTCTCTCCCTCTCAGTGCAGTGTCTCCCTCTCTCAGTGCGGTGTCTCTCCCTCTCAGTGCGGTGTCTCCCCTCTCAGTGCGGTGTCTCCCCCTCTCAGTGCGGTGTCTCTCCCTCTCAGTGCGGTGTCTCTCCCTCTCAGTGCGGTGTCTCCCCCTCTCAGTGCGGTGTCTCCCTCTCTCAGTGCGGTGTCTCCCCCTCTCAGTGCGGTGTCTCCCTCTCTCAGTGCGGTGTCTCCCTCTCTCAGGCGCCAACGGCACTCTCAGTGCGGTGTCTCTCCCTCTCAGTGCGGTGTCTCTCCCTCTCAGTGCGGTGTCTCCCCTCTCAGTGCGGTGTCTCCCCTCTCAGTGTGGTGTCTCCCCCTCTCAGTGCGTGTCTCTCCCTCTCAGTGCGGTGTCTCCCCCTCTCAGTGCGGTGTCTCCCCTCTCAGTGCGGTGTCTCCCCCTCTCAGTGCGGTGTCTCTCCCTCTCAGTGCAGTGTCTCCCTCTCTCAGTGCGGTGTCTCTCCCTCTCAGTGCGGTGTCTCTCCCTCTCAGTGCGGTGTCTCCCCCTCTCAGTGCGGTGTCTCTCCCTCTCAGTGCGGTGTCTCCCCTCTCAGTGCGGTGTCTCCCCCTCTCAGTGCGGTGTCTCTCCCTCTCAGTGCAGTGTCTCCCTCTCTCAGTGCGGTGTCTCTCCCTCTCAGTGCGGTGTCTCTCCCTCTCAGTGCGGTGTCTCCCCCTCTCAGTGCGGTGTCTCTCCCTCTCAGTGCGGTGTCTCTCCCTCTCAGTGCGGTGTCTCCCCCTCTCAGTGCGGTGTCTCCCTCTCTCAGTGCGGTGTCTCCCCCTCTCAGTGCGGTGTCTCCCTCTCTCAGTGCGGTGTCTCCCTCTCTCAGTGCGGTGTCTCCCCCTCTCAGTGCGGTGTCTCCCCCTCTCAGTGCGGTGTCTCTCCCTCTCAGTGCGGTGTCTCTCCCTCTCAGTGCGGTGTCTCCCTCTCTCAGTGTGGTGTCTCCCCCTCTCAGTGCGGTGTCTCCCCCTCTCAGTGCGGTGTCTCCCTCTCTCAGTGTGGTGTCTCCCCCTCTCAGTGTGGTGTCTCCCCCTCTCAGTGCGGTGTCTCTCCCTCAGTGCGGTGGTTTCCCCTTCTCTCGCCCCCCCACTCTGGACGGTCTGAGGACGGCAGCGGTGGTCCCGGTCACGTCTGGTTTCTTGGTGGTGGCACAGGCTCTCACACTCATCCCTTTATTTCGCTCCTTTTCTCTCCCGGTGAAGACACAGAGAGTTCTTCTTTTTCGGAATAACCTTCCTATTGTCGTTAATCGTCCCGTCGTGAATCGTTTCCTCAGAGTGAAAAAACCCAAACAGAAGCTGGTTAGTCGTACTGAGCGTTTCGTGACCCCCATGCCATGTGCTTTTTAATGCCATGTGCTTTTTAATGCCATGTGCTCTTTAATGTCATGTGCTTTTTAATGCCATGTGCTCTTTAATGCTGTAGCGCTGCTTTAAAAACACTGTATTCTGGTGCATTGAACTATTGCTGCCACCAGAGGGAGACAGAGACATTGTTAGACTATGCTGGACAAAACCGAACTACATGTACCATCATCCTTTGCGTGAGGACAGGAAGGAGGTGGTACAGGAAGAGGAAAGAGATCAGCAGCCTCGTGCAAGGGAGAAGCAGAGTGAGCGGAGCAGTGAAAGGTGGAGGACGCACATTAGACCTGTCAGGGATCGCAACCAGGCCGGAGTACAGACGCTGTCTTACGGGTGCTGGAGATCAGGACAGTAATCGCGTTGAGACCTACCTGCGCGCACTGAGAGGTCTTGAGGAAAAGGCTAGTTCCGGCAGGACCCCGTGTTAGGAGGCTGCGCTGATCGATTGGGAGTGCAGGCAGCGGATCGGTGTTCCAGTTGCGGAGATTGGGCAAGCTGAGAGCAGATTCAGTAGCACGGTGTCCCAGTACACAGCGGAGAAGATCTTGTGGTCGAGGCATCGAGAGCAGGACAGTTTCGTTCATCGGATTGGTGAGAGGCCTCCAGGTTTCCAATACAGAAACGCACGCTGCAATATTGTTTAAATTCACAGGGCCCCAACGGTGACTAGTCGAAGATTGTTTTGTTTCATTCACTGGCCAGTTGAACACAGTACCCGGGTACCCGAGACAAAACACATATATATTTTTTGAGGGACTTTATTATTCACAGGACTTACACTCCAGAACTGAGGGGGTTAACCGTTTCTTTTACCGCCGCGTGTTTTTCCCGCGTTACGAATTCTTGTCATTCAAATACCGTATATGTGTAATATATGCTGCTTTATTGGGATCAGTAAAGAATATAATATATAAAAATCCACAACAGTGCTGGTGTATAGTTATTTCCTAGTGCGGTGAGACTAACCCGAGGTTTATTCAGCGGCTCCTCCGGGAGTGAGTGCTACAATGCCATGTGCTCTTTAATGCCATGTGCCCCCCGCCATGTGCCCTTTAATGCCATGTGCCCCCTCCATGTGCCCTTTAATGCCATGTGCCCCCTGCCATGTGCCGCCCTCCATGTGCCTTTTAATGCCATGTGCCCCCCTCCATGTGCCCCCTGCCATGAGCCCCCCCGCCATGTGCCCTTTAATGCCATGTGCCCCCTGCCATGTTCCCCCCTGCCATGGGCCCTTTAATGCCATGTGCCCTTTAATGATGGTGAGGGTGTGCCGCTACTTCACACATGTTACGCTATGCCATGTTTTACTATAACTTGTACTGGTGGGTTCTGTAACCCCTTCAATTCTGCTATGTCCAGCTCCTGACACTACTCATGTTTCCTTGGAGCAAGGTTCATGGTCCACTCTCTCTGGCTGAAATGAATAGACGGTGAACTGGCAAACTCTGCCCGAGAGACTGGCGAGGTGCCGGCGGGCCCCCAAGAGACTGGCGAGGTGCCGGTGGGCCCCCGAGAGACTGGCGAGGTGCCGGCGGGCCCCCAAGAGACTGGCGAGGTGCCGGCGGGCCCCCAAGAGACTGGCGAGGTGCCGGCGGGCCCCCAAGAGACTGGCGAGGTGCCGGTGGGCCCCCGAGAGACTGGCGAGGTGCCGGCGGGCCCCGAGAGACTGGCGAGGTGCCGGCAGGCCTCGAGAGACTGGCGAGGTGCCGGCGGGCCCCGAGAGACTGGCGAGGTGCCGGCTGGCCCCGAGAGACTGGTGAGGTGCCAGCGGGCCCCGAGAGTTTTATTTTCCTGGCAAAATCCCCAAAAGACACTTTTGCTTTGGGAAAGACTTTATGTTCCTTTATATTGCGTGGTGTGGTTTTAAACTTTTATTACTGTAAGTGAATGGGCACGTGTGGGCGGTTGGCCCTGCTGCCATTGGCTCCGTTGCGACAGGGCCGTGTGCGATAGGGCCGGCTGCGGGAAAGCAACGCAATTGTTGGCCCTGTTGCCTGTATCACTGAGGGAGGATATGAAGGTGCTGTAACGGAACCGTTCTCTTCCGCCTGTCCTGACTCTCCAGATACCCCCTTTTCAAGATCAGCCCGGCCTCGGAGTTGTTTGGAGCTCAGTGCCTCGAGCAGCCTGATCCGCAGCTCCAGATCTGCTTGATCTGAACCTCTGCCTTGGAGCCTCTTTGCATTTCCAGAAGGCCGCTCTGTGCCTTCTGAGGTTGAGTGTAGTGTAGCGTAGTTGAAGGAGACACCAGGCGAGCTGTATGTTCCAACAGGATTCTCTCTCTTTATGGAAGATTTCACCGGATATTTATACAAAATACAGCAATGCACATTCAAACTTCCCGCCCACCCCAACAGTTCTGATTGGTTGGTTCCAAGACCACTGCAGGTTTCCTTCAGGTCCTCTTCAGTTATAATTTGCATACCAAATTGTGAACATGTACCTAAAGTCTCTAATTACATTATGTCAGTTAGATATTTACAATAAACATTATTTTAGCTCACACAACATTTACATAATCTATTGTTCTAACACATCAGATTAAAGACAAACACTATCCCAGATAGAGAAACATAGAAACATAGAACAATGTCGGCAGATAAGAACCTTTCGGCCCATCTAGTCTGCCCAATTACATGGATACTTTACCTAGATTTATCTTTTGTTTAGGATAGCCTTATGCCTATCCCATGCCTGCTTAAATTCAATCACTGTTTAGTAATCACTGTTAGTAGCCCTTCTCTGAACTCTCTCTAAGATGTCTATATCCTTCTGGAGATACGGTCTCCAGTACTGCACACAGTACTCCAAGTGAGGTCTCACCAGTGCTCTGTACAGTGGCATGAGCACTTCCCTTTTCCTACTGCTAATACAGGCTCTCCCTACACAACCAAGCATTCTGCCAGCATTTCCAAGCATTCTGCCAGCATTTCCTGCTGCTCTATTACATTGACTACTTACCCTTAGATCCTCTGCAATAATAACCCCTAAATCCCAACCCTCAGATGTATCAAATATTCTATATTCAGCCCTTGAGTTTATTCGGCGCAAGGTCTTGTTACCAGTAGGGTACCTCAGGGGTCAGTACTTGGACCCATTCTCTTTAATATTTTTATTAGTGATATTGCAGAAGGTATTAATGGAAAAGTATGTCTTTTTGCTGATGACACAAACAGGGTTATCCAAAGAGATCCGAATTGCTTGAGAAAGGTGACCGAACGCTGAAAATCAGCGTTCGGTTACCTTTCCTGGCCATTCGGCTATCCAGAGAGCAACAGGGTTATCCAAAGAGATTCGAAAAGTCACCGCACGTTCGGTGACTTTTCGTTCTCTTCAATTCGGTTCCTTTTGCCGATTGCATTTCGGTGACCCTGCGGTGTATTCAGCAAACAGCACAGGGTCCCCGAATTGCAGGGAAAAGCTGCCGTAAACTCACCGAAAACTAACCGAATGCACGCTGAAAACACGCAAAAACATCTGGATTAACCTTCGAAGAGGAGCCGAACAGGAGCCGAAAAGGAGCCGAATCACACAGAGCCGAAGCAGCTATGACGTAGAGGAGGCAGTGAATAAATTAGAAAAACCATTTGTATGAATCTGGGAAAAAGAAACGCTGTTTGCAAAGAAACTACTGAGCGAAAATGTCTGAAATTTTCACAGGAGGTCCAGGGAAAGATAATAAAGGGCTGTTACAAAAAAATAAGCAAACTGAAAAAAAAAAAAAAAAAAAATCGGACTTTTAATTTTTTTTTAAAAAATTCAGAAAAATGCTTAAAGTATCCTAAAAAATCTATAAATAAAGAGACTTTTTGCTGCAGAATTTTATAATGAACGGTTTATTAGATATTGAATTAAAACGGAATATTTTAACATTGAAGTCTATGGGATTCTCCTGAATAAATTTGCCGAATTAAACCACCGAATGGCAGGGCATTAGGGGAACCTTTCACTGCTGGTTTGTGTTCTCTCTGAATAGCCGAAGCAGTGCTTTTTGATGGGGATTTCACTGCCCTCGAACAGGGACCGAACAGGCACCGTATGTGCAGGCAATTCGACAGGATTTGGAGAATTGCCTGCTCTCTGGATAGCCGAATGGCCAGGAAAGGTAACCGAACGCTGATTTTCAGCGTTCGGTTACCTTTCTCAAGCAATTCGAATCTCTTTGGATAACCCTGCAAGCAATTCGCCAAATACTGGCGAATTGCCTGCACATACGGTGCCTGTTCGGTGCCTGTTCGAGGCAGTGAAATCCCCATAGAGAAGCACTGTTTCGGCTATTCAGAGAACACAAACCAGCAGTGAAAGGTTCCCCTAATGCCCTGCCATTCGGTGGTTTAATTCGGCAAATTTATTCAGGAGAATCCCATAGGCTTCAATGTTAAAAATATTCCCGTTTTAATTCAATATCTAATAAACCGTTCATTATAAAAATTCTGCAGCAAAGAGTCTCTTTAATTATAGATTTTTTAGGATACTTTAAGCATTTTCTGATTTTTTTTTTTTTTTTTTTAAAAGTCCGATTTTTTTTTTTTTTTTTTTTCAGTTTACTTATTTTTTTTGTAACAGCCCTCTTTATTATCATTCCTGGACCTCCTGTGAAAATTTCAGACATTTTCGCTCAGTAGTTTCTTTGCAAACAGCGTTTCATTTTCCCAGATTCATACAAATGGTTTTTGCTAATTTATTCACTGCCTCCTCTACGTCACAGCTGCTTCGGCTCTGTGTGATTCGGCTCTTGTTCGGCTCCTGTTCGGCTTTTTCGAAGGTTAATCCAGATGTTTTTGCTTGTTTTCTGCGTGCATTCGGTTAGTTTTCGTCAGGTGTTCGGCAGCTTTTCCCTGCAATTCGGGACCCTGTGGTGCTTGCTGAATACACCGCAGGGTCACCGAAATGCAATCGGCAAAAGGAACCGAATTGAAGAGAACGAAAAGTCACCGAACGTGCGGTGATTTTTCGAATCTCTTTGGATAACCCTGTAAGATTTGCAACAGGGTTGACGTTCCTGGAGGGATCAGCCAAATGACAAATGATTTAGGTAAACTAAAAAAATGGTGGGAGCTGTGACAATTGAGTTTTAATGTGGATAAGTGCAAGATAATGCACCTGGGGCGTAAAAACCCAAGGGCTGAATATAGAATATTTGATACATCTGAGGGTTGGGATTTAGGGGTTATTATTGCAGAGGATCTAAGGGTAAGTAGTCAATGTAATAGAGCAGCAGGAAATGCTGGCAGAATGCTTGGAAATGCTGGCAGAATGCTTGGAAATGCTGGCAGAATGCTTGGTTGTGTAGGGAGAGTATTAGCAGTAGGAAAAGGGAAGTGCTCATGCCACTGTACAGAGCACTGGTGAGACCTCACTTGGAGTACTGTGTGCAGTACTGGAGACCGTATCTCCAGAAGGATATAGACATCTTAGAGAGAGTTCAGAGAAGGGCTACTAAATGTGGTGTACGGCTTGAAGGAGAAAAGTTACCAGGAAAGGCTTAATGATCTTAACATGTACAGCTTGGAAAAAAGACGAGACAGAGGAGATATGATAGAAACATTTAAATACGTAAAGGGAATCCACAAGGTAGAGGAAGGGAGTATATTTAAAAGGAAACAAAGTAGCAAAACAAGAGGACATAGTCTTAGATTAGAGGGGCAAAGGTTTAAAAGTAACATCAGGAAGCATTATTTTACTGAGAGGTTGGTGGATACATGGAACAGTCTTCCAGTAGAAGTGGTAGAGGCCAAAACAGTAATTGAATTTAAGCAGGCATGGGATAGGCATAAGGCTATCCTAAACAAAAGATAAATCCAGGTAAAGTATCCATGTAATTGGGCGACTAGATGGGCCGAAAGAAAAATGTCGGCAGATAAGAACCTATGTTTCTATGTTTATGTTTCTAGATTCTGTGATACGCTCATACACACCGCACATTACCGTGAGTTTTATTGCTGTGGCGCTCTGTGAGTATTGGGATTGGTTTCTTTTCAGGTAATAGAGGCAGTGGGTTTGGGAGGGTGACTTGTTTTGGCAGGTTACAGGTTAAACATTACTGCCATCATTGTTACCCCCTGCTGTCTCTTATCAGCATGGGGGGGGGGGATCCAGACAATGGGCCATTGTTCCGCAGGTTGTGTATCAGTGAGGGTTTCCTGCTCCCGGGGTATATTGTGCTGCCATTGCTTTTTGTTGTTGATGCTGTGTTTAGCACAGACTCCTCTCTCTGGTAATATTACTGCGCCTCCCTATATGTTCCTCAATGTGGGGGGGGGGCATTAAGGGTAAATTCATCACATTCCTGACTCTATATGGGATCAACACTCAGCGCTTTCATCTCAAACTCTGCAGGTGGATTCTCGGGGTGTCTGGGTGAAAGATCAGATTCTCGGGGTGTCTGGGTGAATGATCAGATTCTCGGGGTGTCGGGGTGAATAAGCAGATTCTCGGGGTGTCGGGGTGAATAAGCAGATTCTCGGGGTGTCAGTGTGAATGAGCAGATTCTCGGGGTCTCTGGGTGAATGAGCAGATTCTCGGGGTGTCTGGGTGAATGATCAGATTCTCGGGGTGTCGGGGTGAATAATCAGATTCTCGGGGTGTCTGGGTGAATGAGCAGCTTCTCGGGGTGTCTGGGTGAATAAGCAGATTCTCGGGGTGTCAGTGTGAATGAGCAGATTCTCGGGGTCTCTGGGTGAATGAGCAGATTCTCGGGGTGTCTGGGTGAATGATCAGATTCTCGGGGTGTCTGGGTAGAATGAGCAGATTCTCGGGGTGTCGGGGTGAATGATCAGATTCTCGGGGTGTCGGGGTGAATGAGCAGATTCTCGGGGTGTCTGGGTGAATGAGCAGATTCTCGGGGTGTCTGGGTGAATGAGCAGATTCTCGGGGTGAATGATCAGATTCTCGGGGTGTCTGGGTGAATGATCAGATTCTCGGGGTGTCTGGGTGAATGAGCAGATTCTCGGGGTGTCTGGGTGAATAATCATATTCTCGGGGTGTCTGGGTGAATGAGCAGATTCTCGGGGTGTCTGGGTGAATGATCAGATTCTCGGGGTGTCAGTGTGAATGATCAGATTCTCGGGGTCTCTGGGTGAATGATCAGATTCTCGGGGTGTCGGGGTGAATGATCAGATTCTTGGGGTCTCTGGGTGAATGAGCAGATTCTCGGGGTGTCAGTGTGAATGAGCAGATTCTCAGGGTCTCTGGGTGAATGATCAGATTCTCGGGGTGTCTGGGTGAATGAGCAGATTCTCGGGGTGTCTGGGTGAATGATCAGATTCTCGGGGTGTCGGGGTAAATGATCAGATTCTCGGGGTCTCTGGGTGAATGATCAGATTCTCGGGGTCTCTGGGTGAATGATCAGATTCTCGGGGTGTCGGGGTGAATGATCAGATTCTCGGGGTGTCGGGGTGAATGAGCAGATTCTCGGGGTGTCTGGGTGAATGAGCAGATTCTCGGGGTCTCTGGGTGAATGATCAGATTCTCGGGGTGTCTGGGTGAATGATCAGATTATCGGGGTCTCTGGGTGAATGATCAGATTCTCGGGGTCTCTGGGTGAATGAGCAGATTCTCGGGGTGTCTGGGTGAATGAGCAGATTCTCGGGGTCTCTGGGTGAATGAGCAGATTCTCGGGGTCTCTGGGTGAATGAGCAGATTCTCGGGGTGTCTGGGTGAATGAGCAGATTCTCGGGGTCTCTGGGTGAATGAGCAGATTCTCAGGGTCTCTGGGTGAATGATCAGATTCTCGGGGTCTCTGGGTGAATGATCAGATTCTCGGGGTGTCGGGGTGAATGAGCAGATTCTCGGGGTGTCTGGGTGAATGAGCAGATTCTCGGGGTGTCAGTGTGAATGATCAGATTCTCAGTGAATGAGAAGATTTCAGTGAATGAGATTATCAGTGAATGAGAAGATTATCAGTGAATGAGCAGATTATCAGTGAATGAGAAGATTATCAGTGAATGAGAAGATTATCAGTGAATGAGAAGATTATCAATGAATGGGCAGATTATCAGTGAATGAGAAGATTTCAGTGAATGAGATTATCAGTGAATGAGAAGATTATCAGTGAATGAGCAGATTATCAGTGAATGAGAAGATTATCAGTGAATGGGCAGATTATCAGTGAATGAGCAGATTATCAGTGAATGAGAAGATTTCAGTGAATGAGAAGATTATCAGTGAATGATCAGATTATCAGTGAATGAGCAGATTATCAGTGAATGAGCAGATTTCAGTGAATGAGAAGATTATTATCAGTGAATGATCAGATTATCAGTGAATGAGTAGATTATCAGTGAATGAGCAGATTAGCAGTGAATGAAAAGATTATCAGTGAATGATCAGATTATCAGTGAATGAGCAGATTATCAGTGAATGAGAAGATATCAGTGAATGAGCAGATTATCAGTGAATGAGCAGATTATCAGTGAATGAGAAGATTATCAGTGAATGGGCAGATTATCAGTGAATGGGCAGATTATCAGTGAATGAGCAGATTATCAGTGAATGGACAGATTATCAGTGAATGAGCAGATTATCAGTGAATGGACAGATTATCATTGAATGGGCAGTTTATCAGTGAATGGACAGATTATCAGTGAATGAGCAGATTATCAGTGAATGAGCAGATTTCAGTGAATGAGAAGATTATCAGTGACTGATCAGATTATCAGTGAATGAGTAGATTATCAGTGAATGAGCAGATTATCAGTGAATGAGAAGATTATCAGTGAATGAGCAGATTTCAGTGAATGAGAAGATTATCAATGAATGGGCAGATTATCAGTGAATGAGCAGATATCAGTGAATGAGAAGATTATCAGTGAATGAGCAGATTATCAGTGAATGAGCAGATTATCAGTGAATGAGAAGATTATATCAGTGAATGAGCAGATATCAGTGAATGAGAAGATTATATCAGTGAATGAGCAGATATCAGTGAATGAGCAGATTATCAGTGAATGGGCAGATTATCAGTGAATGAACAGATTATCAGTGAATGAGCAGATTATCAGTGAATGAGAAGATTATCAGTGAATGGGCAGATTATCAGTGAATGAGCAGATATCAGTGAATGAGAAGATATCAGTGAATGAGCAGATTATCAGTGAATGAGCAGATTATCAGTGAATGAGAAGATTATCAGTGAATGGGCAGATTATCAGTGAATGGGCAGATTATCTGTGAATGGGCAGATTATCAGTGAATGAGCAGATTATCAGTGAATGGACAGAGTATCAGTGAATGAGCAGATTATCAGTGAATGGACAGATTATCAGTGAATGGACAGATTATCAGTGAATGAGCAGATTATCAGTGAATGAGCAGATTTCAGTGAATGAGAAGATTATCAGTGAATGATCATATTATCAGTGAATGAGCAGATTATCAGTGAATGGGCAGATTATCAGTGAATGAGCAGATTATCAGTGAATGAGTAGATTATCAGTGAATGAGCAGATTATCAGTGAATGAGAAGATTTCAGTGAATGAGATTATCAGTGAATGAGCAGATTATCAGTGAATGAGCAGACTATCAGTGAATGAGCAGATATCAGTGAATGGGCAGATTATCAGTGAATGAGTAGATTATCAGTGAATGGGCAG
This sequence comes from Leptobrachium leishanense, assembly GCA_009667805.1. NCBI lineage: Eukaryota > Metazoa > Chordata > Amphibia > Anura > Megophryidae > Leptobrachium > Leptobrachium leishanense. The sequence continues at coordinate 162,833,756 of CM019069.1, forward strand.
ATTATCAGTGAATGAGCAGATTATCAGTGAATGAGAAGATTATCAGTGAATGAGCAGATATCAGTGAATGGGCAGATTATCAGTGAATGAGCAGATTATCAATGAATGAGAAGATTATCAGTGAATGAGCAGATTATCAGTGAATGAGAAGATTATCAGTGAATGAGCAGATTATCAGTGAATGAGCAGATTATCAGTGAATGAGAAGATTATCAGTGAATGAGAAGATTATCAGTGAATGAGAAGATTATCAGTGAATGAGCAGATTATCAGTGAATGAGAAGATTATCAGTGAATGAGCAGATTATCAGTGAATGAGCAGATTATCAGTGAATGAGAAGATTCTCAGTGAATGAGCAGATTATCAGTGAATGAGAAGATTATCAGTGAATGAGAAGATTCTCAGTGAATGAGCAGATTATCAGTGAATGAGAAGATTTCAGTGAATGAGAAGATTATCAATGAATGGGCAGATTATCAGTGAATGAGAAGATTATCAGTGAATGAGAAGATTCTCAGTGAATGAGCAGATTATCAGTGAATGAGAAGATTTCAGTGAATGAGAAGATTCTCAGTGAATGAGCAGATTATCAGTGAATGAGAAGATTTCAGTGAATGAGCAGATTATCAGTGAATGAGAAGATTATATCAGTGAATGCGCAGATATCAGTGAATGAGCAGATTATCAGTGAATGAGCAGATTATCAGTGAATGAGAAGATTATCAGTGAATGAGCAGATTTCAGTGAATGAGAAGATTATCAATGAATGGGCAGATTATCAGTGAATGAGAAGATTATCAGTGAATGAGAAGATTCTCAGTGAATGAGCAGATTATCAGTGAATGAGCAGATTATCAGTGAATGAGCAGATTATCAGTGAATGAGAAGATTATCAGTGAATGAGCAGATTATCAGTGAATGAGAAGATTATATCAGTGAATGAGAAGATTATCAGTGAATGAGCAGTTTGTGTAATGTTTGCAGAACATTGTGTGTAAGGGATGCAGAGCATTGTGTGTAAGGGTTGCAGAGCATCGTATGTAAGGGATGCAGAGCATTGTGTGTAAGGGTTGCAGAGCACTTTGTGTAATGGTTGCAGAGCATTGTGTGTAAGGGTTGCAGAGCATCGTGTGTAAGGGATGCAGAGCAGTGTGTGTAATGGTTGCAGAGCACTTTGTGTAATGGTTGCAGAACATTGTGTGTAAGGGATGCAGAGCATTGTGTGTATGGGATGCAGAGCATTGTGTGTAAGGGATGCAGAGCATTGTGTGTATGGGATGCAGAGCATTGTGTGTAAGGGATGCAGAGCATTGTGTGTAAGGGATGCAGAGCATTGTGTGTATGGGATGCAGAGCATTGTGTGTATGGGATGCAGAGCATTGTGTGTAAGGGATGCAGAGCATTGTGTGTATGGGATGCAGAGCATTGTGTGTAAGGGATGCAGAGCATTGTGTGTATGGGATGCAGAGCATTGTGTGTATGGGATGCAGAGCATTGTGTGTAAGGGATGCAGAGCATTGTGTGTATGGGATGCAGAGCATTGTGTGTAAGGGATGCAGAGCATTGTGTGTAAGGGATGCAGAGCATTGTGTGTATGGGATGCAGAGCATTGTGTGTAAGGGATGCAGAGCATTGTGTGTATGGGATGCAGAGCATTGTGTGTAAGGGATGCAGAGCATTGTGTGTATGGGATGCAGAGCATTGTGTGTAAGGGATGCAGAGCATTGTGTGTAAGGGATGCAGAGCATTGTGTGTATGGGATGCAGAGCATTGTGTGTATGGGATGCAGAGCATTGTGTGTAAGGGATGCAGAGCATTGTGTGTATGGGATGCAGAGCATTGTGTGTAAGGGATGCAGAGCATTGTGTGTAATGGGATGCAGAGCATTGTGTGTATGGGATGCAGAGCATTGTGTGTAAGGGATGCAGAGCATTGTGTGTATGGGATGCAGAGCATTGTGTGTATGGGATGCAGAGCATTGTGTGTAAGGGATGCAGAGCATTGTGTGTATGGGATGCAGAGCATTGTTTGTAGGGATGCAGAGCATTGTGTGTATGGGATGCAGAGCATTGTGTGTATGGGATGCAGAGCATTGTGTGTATGGGATGCAGAGCATTGTGTGTAAGGGATGCAGAGCATTGTGTGTATGGGATGCAGAGCATTGTGTGTATGGGATGCAGAGCATTGTGTGTAAGGGATGCAGAGCATTGTGTGTATGGGATGCAGAGCATTGTGTGTAAGGGATGCAGAGCATTGTGTGTATGGGATGCAGAGCATCGTGTGTAAGGGATGCAGAGCAGTGTGTGTAATGGTTGCAGAGCACTTTGTGTAATGGTTGCAGAACATTGTGTGTAAGGGATGCAGAGCATTGTGTGTATGGGATGCAGAGCATTGTGTGTAAGGGATGCAGAGCATTGTGTGTATGGGATGCAGAGCATTGTGTGTAAGGGATGCAGAGCATTGTGTGTATGGGATGCAGAGCATTGTGTGTATGGGATGCAGAGCATTGTGTGTAAGGGATGCAGAGCATTGTGTGTATGGGATGCAGAGCATTGTGTGTATGGGATGCAGAGCATTGTGTGTAAGGATGCAGAGCATTGTGTGTATGGGATGCAGAGCATTGTGTGTATGGGATGCAGAGCATTGTGTGTAAGGGATGCAGAGCATTGTGTGTATGGGATGCAGAGCATTGTGTGTAAGGGATGCAGAGCATTGTGTGTAAGGGATGCAGAGCATTGTGTGTATGGGATGCAGAGCATTGTGTGTGTAAGGGATGCAGAGCATTGTGTGTATGGGATGCAGAGCATTGTGTGTATGGGATGCAGAGCATTGTGTGTAAGGGATGCAGAGCATTGTGTGTATGGGATGCAGAGCATTGTGTGTAAGGGATGCAGAGCATTGTGTGTATGGGATGCAGAGCATTGTGTGTATGGGATGCAGAGCACTGTGTGTAAGGGATGCAGAGCATTGTGTGTATGGGATGCAGAGCATTGTGTGTAAGGGATGCAGAGCATTGTGTGTATGGGATGCAGAGCATTGTGTGTAAGGGATGCAGAGCATTGTGTGTAAGGGATGCAGAGCATTGTGTGTATGGGATGCAGAGCACTGTGTGTAAGGGATGCAGAGCATTGTGTGTATGGGATGCAGAGCACTGTGTGTAAGGGATGCAGAGCACTGTGTAAGGGATGCAGAGCACTGTGTAAGGGATGCAGAGCACTGTGTGTAAGGGATGCAGAGCACTGTGTAAGGGATGCAGAGCATTGTGTGTAAGGGATGCAGAGCACTGTGTGTAAGGGATGCAGAGCATTGTGTGTAAGGGATGCAGAGCACTGTGTGTAAGGGATGCAGAGCATTGTGTGTAAGGGATGCAGAGCACTGTGTGTAAGGGATGCAGAGCATTGTGTGTAAGGGATGCAGAGCATTGTAGGTTAATCTGTGTGTGACAGATCAGGGAAGTTTCTGAACGCAGGAGCTTGCAATCTATGTGACGTTGAGAAACTCCCCTCCCCCAGGCAGGGTATCAGTGAAACCCCCCCCCCACCTGATGATGCTCTGCCCTGATCTCAGAGGGGAGGGGGAGGGAGGGGGGGTTTGTATAATAAAGCTGCAGAGCTGAGCTGCAGATACTCAGTCCTGCTCTATCCTGCACCAGGTGAGTGATGTGGCTGCTTCTGCTCTAATGATCTGCATTTCACCCCCCCCCCCGGGTCACAATGTCTGCTCCATGGGGGGGGGTCACAGTGCTAGAGTCCCCCCCCCCCACATATTGATATTATTCCTGATTGAATTTACTGATATATATATATGTTTTATATGAATAATGTTCTTGAAAAAAAATAAATCAGTTTTTAACACTGTGGGGGGGGGGTGTTACTATAATATATATGGGGCGGGTTTTCACCAGGCTCTAGACTTGCTTTGCAGAGGGTCTGGGTCACAGAGCTTACGATCCAGCGGGTGGAGCTGCGCATTGGTGGTAACCTGCGCTGTAATGCTGCGTGCTCTGGCTCCGTGTTGGGGTGAGGTGGGCGCACCTTGTGTTGGTTGACCACTTGTCCTGCCCTAAGTGATTTGAGGTGGGGTCTGGTTGCTTTAAGCTGCAGCAGTCAGACCTGGATGACCTCGTGATTGGGGCATTGTGACCCCCCCCCCCCTCAGGGTAAGGTGGCGCTAGTTGCCCCCTGTACATCCTTTATCTGCGCGGTGTGGTGTGTTGGTGCGCGGTGTGGTGTGTTGGTGCGCGGTGTGGTGTGTTGGTGTGGTGTGTTGGTGCGCGGTGTGGTGTGTTGGTGTGCGGTGTGGTGTGTTGGTGCGCGGTGTGGTGTGTTGGTGCGCGGGGTGGTGTGGTGTGTTGGTGCGCGGGGTGTGTGGTGCGTGGTCCTCCCAGGGTTTCAGCAGTCGCTCTATAGGTGAGTGCGGCTCTAGAGCTCCAGCAGGTTTGAGGTGGGGCTTCATGATGGCAGATCATGTGTGTCTCTGGATGGGCCACCCTCCACGTCTGAGCGGTTTTGAGTTGCACGTCAGGGGTTCTCCAGGTGCTGGTGCAGATTTGTGGGTGGCTTATTGGCTCAGTGGGGGGGTGCTGCGGTGGGGGCTGCTGCTGCGGTGGGTAGGTTACAGTTGGTCAGGTTTTGGGGTGACTCCCTGGGGTTGGCGCAGTTTTGGGGTGACTCCCTGGGGTTGGCGCGGTTTTGGGGTGACTCCCTGGGGTTGGCGCGGTTTTGGGGTGACTCCCTGGGGTTGGCGAGGGTTTTGGGGTGACTCCCTGGGGTTGGCGAGGGTTTTGGGGTGACTCCCTGGGGTTGGCGAGGGTTTTCGGGTGACTCCCTGGGGTTGGCGCACAGCTGGTCAGGTTTTGGGGTGTCTCCCTGGGGTTGGCGCGGGTTTTGGGGTGTCTCCCTGGGGTTGGCGCGGGTTTTGGGGTGACTCCCTGGGGTTGGCGAGGGTTTTGGGGTTGGCGAGGGTTTTGGGGTGACTCCCTGGGGTTGGCGTGGTTTTGGGGTGACTCCCTGGGGTTGGTGCGGTTTTGGGGTGACTCCCTGGGGTTGGCGTGGTTTTGGGGTGACTCCCTGGGGTTGGCGCGGTTTTGGGGTGACTCCCTGGGGTTGGCGTGGTTTTGGGGTGACTCCCTGGGGTTGGTGTGGTTTTGGGGTGACTCCCTGGGGTTGGTGCGGTTTTGGGGTGACTCCCTGGGGTTGGTGCGGTTTTGGGGTGACTCCCTGGGGTTGGCGTGGTTTTGGGGTGACTCCCTGGGGTTGGCGCGGTTTTGGGGTGACTCCCTGGGGTTGGCGTGGTTTTGGGGTGACTCCCTGGGGTTGGCGTGGTTTTGGGGTGACTCCCTGGGGTTGGTGCGGTTTTGGGGTGACTCCCTGGGGTTGGTGCGGTTTTGGGGTGACTCCCTGGGGTTGGCGTGGTTTTGGGGTGACTCCCTGGGGTTGGCGCGGTTTTGGGGTGACTCCCTGGGGTTGGTGTGTATGACGGAATTGAGATGTTGTTCCGCCTGCGGGTGTGCTCTATCTGCGTGACCCCTTCGCTTACCGCTGGCCCGACTACCGAGTGACGCGCACCCGGCGTCTCGTGCGGCCTGGCGTGACCCTGGGGAAGGGTTAGCGGGCGGTGGAGGGGACCCTGCCTAGAACCAGCCCGACCACTGAGCCATACGGCACTCAGCGTCCCGAGCAGCTGGCTCACTGACCTTGTGGGTGTGGGACGTCCGTGGAGATCGGATCTGCCAGCCACGGAGGAATCTTCGGATCTATGTGGGAAACGTTTCGGATCTTGCGGGAAACGTTTCCGATCGCGGTGCGGGTAACTTTTCGGATCTCAATGGAAGGATGACCTTTTTGATCGGATCGGCTGAAGGAACTTCGGATCTAGCGGGATGGGCGAGGGATTCGAAGCGTCCCGCAATCCCTCGCACTACTGGAGCGCGGTACGCGGCCGCGCCCTTCGGTTCGGATCTCCGTCCCTCTGAGAACCGAATCTTCCTGCGCTGCGCCTCTGCCCTGCTACTCGCTGCAGGCACAGAGCGCTCGCTTCGGTTCGTACCTGAATGAACACCGTACTCTGAGATCGCGGGGGACTCTCAGATACGAAAATACGGCGGAGAATCAAGCCACACCAGTCAAAGCTGAATGCACTGCAGGAACTCCCTTTATTGTTTACAGTACAAGCATTTATTACCTCTGCACACAATTAGAATACAATGGGACTCCTTGCCCACCCTCCCAGGACCCATTGGCCCTTGGCCTTCAGGGAGTCGCCAATTCGGACCGGATGGTCCGAATCGGCCATTTTACGATTCGAACCGGATGGTCCGAATCGGCCATTTTCCGAATCGAAATTCCAACTGCGCCACAAGGTGATCGGAAAATGGCGGCGAGCAAGGCAACAAAGGGGAAAATACATCACACCATAACCAACAGGGAACACTTTATTACACCACACAATCACATCTAAATAAAAGTACTTATAAAACTAGGTGCGTGCCACCACACCCAAGTGTCCATGTCACCACTGTCCCTGCACCGCCCCTGGCTGAGGGTGCTGGGCCATTCCGTGACAGTGTGGTTTTGGGGTGACTCCCTGGGGTTGGCGTGGTTTTGGGGTGACTCCCTGGGGTTGGCGTGGTTTTGGGGTGACTCCCTGGGGTTGGCGCGGTTTTGGGGTGACTCCCTGGGGTTGGGTTACAGCTGGTCAGGTTTTGGGGTGACTCCCTGGGGTTGGCGCGGTTTTGGGGTGACTCCCTGGGGTTGGGTTACAGCTGGTCAGGTTTTGGGGTGACTCCCTGGGTTGGCGCGGTTTTGGGGTGACTCCCTGGGGTTGGCGCGGTTTTGGGGTGACTCCCTGGGGTTGGGTTACAGCTGGTCAGGTTTTGGGGTGACTCCCTGGGGTTGGCGTGGTTTTGGGGTGACTCCCTGGGTTGGCGCGGTTGTGGCTCCTGGTCGTATTAACCCGCTCCTGTTTCTCTCAGCTCTTCTCTCTCAGAACACAAAGCGTGAAGATGGCATCGACCGGCTTGCAGCTCCTGGGCATGGCGCTGGCTCTGATCGGATGGGTGGGAGGCATTGTCACCTGTGCGCTCCCCATGTGGAAGGTCTCGGCGTTCATTGGAAATAACATTGTGGTGTCGCAGGTGGTCTGGGAGGGCCTGTGGATGAATTGCATCGTGCAGAGCACCGGCCAGATGCAGTGCAAGGTCTATGACTCCTTACTAGCTCTGCCCAGGGACCTGCAGGCAGCCCGTGCCCTCACCGTTATCAGCGTCCTGGTGGCCCTGCTGGCCATTATGATCGGCATCGTGGGGGCAAAGTGCACCAACTGCGTGGAGGACAAGAACACGAAGGCCAAGGTCAGCATGGTGTCCGGTGTGGTCTTCCTGGTGGCCGGTCTCCTCCTGCTCATCCCTGTCTGCTGGTCTGCAAACAACATCATCCGTGACTTCTACAACCCCCTGGTGACGGAGGGCCAGAAGCGGGAGCTGGGGGCCTCGCTGTACATCGGGTGGGCTGCAGCGTCCCTCATGCTGCTCGGAGGGGGCATGTTGTGCTGCTCCTGCCCCAAAAAGAATGACATTGCCTACACGGCTCGTTACACGGCGCCCTCGTCTCAGCCGCGCAGCGACTACCCTGCCAAGAACTACGTGTAAAGCAGGGGGTGCGACCGGCGCCTTCTATCCTGAACTCTGGGGCGCGTGACGCAGGGGGCGGGGTTAATACAGCTTTTTATAACTTGATTTAATAAAATGGTTTTGTACGGTGTCAGCGCTGCCTGTGTTTTGCCTCCAACTGCCCCAAAGCATGATGGGAATTGTCTGGGGCAGAATCCTCCTGTCGGTCAGTGATTGGTTAACCATACTACATGATGGCCCCCCCCCCCCCGTGCTGCATTCAGGGCCCGGCTCGCGTCTGCAAAGCACACATTGTTTTGGGGCTAAACTTAAACGGCGCAGATTCTCTCTGCGTCAAATCATACGGTGCAGAATCTGGACGCGCGCACGACTCTGACCTTCCCAATGACACTCACTTATCCCTGTGCGCTGTACAAGTTGGAGATGCAGGTTCCAAAGCCCCCTTGTTTCTCCTCACTGCAGCACCAATGTTACATCAGTGTCTCTCAAACCTGTCCTCGGGAACCCTGACCAGGCCAGATCTCCTTCAATGTGCTGTGCTTCATATGCTGCAAACCTGGCCTGCAGGTCCTGAGCCGATGTGGGAAACGCTGCTTGAAGTGGACAGGTTTTAAGGATCACCAGGGAGGATGCAATGAGCATCGTATCACCTGTGCCTCAGATATCCTACAAACCTGGCCTGTTAAAGGGACTTGCTGTGGTTCCCAACCGTGGTCCTCAGCTCCACTTGTGGGGAGTTAGCGCAGCATCACTGTGCACTTTACCTGTAAATAGGGATGGGCTGCCAGTTCAATGTTCACATCGGCAGTTCTAACTTTTCAGGCCGTTCGCAAAAAGTTTGGAACAATAATTCTTTATAGGGTTTTTGTTTTGATGCTTTAAAAAAAAAAAAAAAGACTTCACTGCAGAATATTCTAAGCAATGGTTTATTAGATATTGGATTAAAACGGGAATATTAACATTGAAACCTATGGGTAAAACATCAGGCAGACGAGGCCCTCTAATCAGGCACTGTAGAGGGCAGGCCTCCGAGGATCCCTTGGAGCATGCGGCAACTGGATGACAGAACTGACTGCTGGCAGGCCGGGTGCATGTGGCAGAGAGGTGGTGCAAGGAGGGAGCCACGGCAGACACCCCCCCCCCCTCCCTCCCAGGATCCTCCACTGACTGACCACCAGGCTAAGGTAAGGCAACACATATAAAAAAAATCTAAAGGCCATTTTTAAATGTCCCAAGGAACCTAATAAAACTTCTGTTACTCGCCTGATTCCACCACGCGCAGCCTCCCGTCTCCCACGCTGTTAGTGCACCGGTGTGTAGAGGGAGCGATGCAAAATGCGCAGCCGGCTTCCTCACTACACTAATAGCGTATCTTCTCAAGCTGCACACAGCGCGCCGGTAAACGCTAGCGTCAGGTGCTGCCCGGCAGTGTGAGGATTCATATGCTGCATTAATTATTCTTACAAATTTGGTTCTTAACCCTTTTTGGATTGTGACATCCAGGGCCCCGGGTGTGTGTGTGCAAACACATGGTGCTGGCTGAATGCCAGGAGCTCCGGCGCAGCTGTGGGTGATCAGGACACGGTGTGATAGCGCAGAGCCGCCGGGTCTTTTAAATCAGGAGCGTGCGCTTACACCTTGCCTTGCCGTGGAGTTTCATTCCCGCATTGCTATCTTACCGTATCAGTTTGTATACTCGTTACTGACCCTGCTTGTTCTGAGGACCCGATCTGTTGCCGGCTTTGCCTGCCATTTGACTATTCTCTCTGTGTACTCCCTGCCTGTTCTGTTTGCCTCCTGTTGCTACTGGGGTGCCAGATTTCTCACCATATACAGTAGCGCAGTACAAGTGCCTAAACGTTGCTGACCCGGTTTTGTTATAACTACTCTCGCTCTGCGCCCCTGTCTGATATATTCCGCTGCTTGTTACTGCTGGTGCGCTTCCATCCTGCCATATACTATAGCGCAGTACAAACATATATTGATCTCAGTCTGTGGTGTATATTGTTGGTGCTGTCTCCCTGGCCTGTGTGGCTGCTAGAGGTTAGGTTTAGTGGTCCCGACCATCCTAAGGATCGGCGGGTTAGAGTCTGTTACCAGGATCCTACCGGGTCTGTCCTGGGGAATCGTTACAAATATGCGGTGAACGCCGCAGCAAACGTTAATGCTCATGCAAGCAACATTTGTGTTAAGCGTCAGTTTTTCACTCGTTGTTGCTCAAACTGATCAGTTCTAAGAAGTAAGGCGCTGCGCGACTGATCAGAGGAGACGACAGACACAACCACACCGAGATATGGCCGATTAGCATCTGATCAGTCCGTGGTCTGACAGATTGGTTTATTGTTTCAACATCCAATAGAAATGTTCGTTCTACATAAACACTTCCTGCAGTTTTCACTCCCAACATAGGAATGTGACACCACAACCAATCAGAGCAGATACATTTATGCGTCAGAGTTTAACCAACAGTGAGACAAATTTACATTTGATTCAGAGATGACTTTTTTTCTAGCTTATGGTCTGTTCACACACCCCTTCCTGCACACAAAGGAAATGGCTAAATTCCACAGGTTTACATCCTATGCAAGTAAAAGACTTGTAGGGTTTGACACTTATAATGGGGGGGGGGGGGGGATTTCACACCAATACAAAACTACCTATCATATTAAAATACCTTTCACAAACGTTTCCCATGGCTTCAAATTGTGTTTTAAACACGAGCAAAAGCGGTAAAAATGAGTTCAGCGGTGAAATGGCTCAAAAAAAATCGTTAAGTTTCCTGACCCCCCCCCCCCCCCCAGGTCAGTACCCGGACCCCCATACACCTTATGACCAATATATGCCCTCTTGCAGGGGACTCTAAAAGTCGACCGCCGAGTCCCATAACTCGCATTGAATTAACTTTTTTCCAATGTGAACTGAATGCGGGGGGGGTGTTCGGCACATCACGACTTGTGAACTGAATGCGGGGGGGGTGTTCGGCGCATCACGACTTGTGAACTGAATGCGGGGGGGGGGGGGTGTTCGGCACATCACGACTTGTGAACTGAATGCGGGGGGGGGGGGTGTTCGGCACATCACGACTTGTGAACTGAATGCGGGGGGGGGGGGGGGGTGTTCGGCACATCACGACTTGTGAACTGAATGCGGGGGGGGGGGGGTGTTCGGCACATCACGACTTGTGAACTGAATGCGGGGGGGGGGGGTGTGTTCGGCACATCACGACTTGTGAACTGAATGCGGGGGGGGGGGGTGTTCGGCACATCACGACTTGTGAACTGAATGCGGGGGGGGGGGTGTTCGGCACATCACGACTTGTGAACTGAATGCGGGGGGGGGGGGTGTTCGGCACATCACGACTTGTGAACTGAATGCGGGGGGGGGGGGTGTTCGGCACATCGCGACTTGTGAACTGAATGCGGGGGGGGGGGTGTTCGGCACATCACGACTTGTGAACTGAATGCGGGGGGGGGGGTGTTCGGCACATCACGACTTGTAATAATAAAAGCTGCGTTAGACTTCCTCTAACCTGGATATGTTTGGAATTGCTGGAAAGGGCCTAATCTGTTCCTCTAGCCCTGAGGAGGGATCCCGAGATCCAGGAGACTCAGGGGCTTATTCCAAGAGATCCCAAAGGAAACTGGATCTATAAAAGCATGATTTAGAGATAATCTAGTGTTACTGGTGAGAAGGAATAACCAGGGATGCATTTTGGCCTAGGGCGGCACTTTTGAGGCAATTTCTGGGGGCAGTAAAGCGCCCTCTGCACTGAAAGAGCCGCCCCACTGCTCAGTGGAGGACACAGTGAGGCCTAATGCTTTGGACAGGTGATGGTGGTGATGACCTGCTGTGACATTTTGTTTTTATTACCTGCCCTTTACTTTTTCTTCTCTGCGCGGCAGCAGGAGCTGCTGTAAGAGGTGTTTCCATCACCCGCTGAGCAGAGCTTCTCCAATGGACACCACATGCTGTGAGATCAGCCCCCAGTGCCTGTCAATGCCGGGGAGACTGGGGGGGCACACACTGAATGCACACAGAGAAGCCAAACTGCAAAAAGAGTAAGACGATTAAAAAAATGAAATAAACCTGAAAACTATTGCTCTGAGGGGGGGGGGGGCATTGAGCAGTTACTATTGCTCTGAGGGGGGGGCATTGAGCAGTTACTATTGCTCTGAGGGGGGGGGGACATTGAGCAGTTACTATTGCTCTGAGGGGGGGGCATTGAGCAGTTACTATTGCTCTGAGGGGGGGGACATTGAGCAGTTACTATTGCTCTGAGGGGGGGGCATTGAGCAGTTACTATTGCTCTGAGGGGGGGGACATTGAGCAGTTACTATTGCTCTGAGGGGGGGGGGCATTGAGCAGTTACTATTGCTCTGAGGGGGGGGGCATTGAGCAGTTACTATTGCTCTGAGGGGGGGCATTGAGCAGTTACTATTGCTCTGAGGGGGGGGACATTGAGCAGTTACTATTGCTCTGAGGGGGGGCATTGAGCAGTTACTATTGCTCTGAGGGGGGCATTGAGCAGTTACTATTGCTCTGAGGGGGGGCATTGAGCAGTTACTATTGCTCTGAGGGGGGCATTGAGCAGTTACTATTGCTCTGGGGGGGGGACATTGAGCAGTTACTATTGCTCTGAGGGGGGGGGGACATTGAGCAGTTACTATTGCTCTGAGGGGGGCATTGAGCAGTTACTATTGCTCTGAGGGGGGCATTGAGCAGTTACTATTGCTCTGAGGGGGGGGACATTGAGCAGTTACTATTGCTCTGAGGGGGGGGGACATTGAGCAGTTACTATTGCTCTGAGGGGGGGACATTGAGCAGTTACTATTGCTCTGAGGGGGGCATTGAGCAGTTACTATTGCTCTGAGGGGGGGCATTGAGCAGTTACTATTGCTCTGAGGGGGGCATTGAGCAGTTACTATTGCTCTGAGGGGGGGGGCATTGAGCAGTTACTATTGCTCTGAGGGGGGGGACATTGAGCAGTTACTATTGCTCTGAGGGGGGGCATTGAGCAGTTACTATTGCTCTGAGGGGGGGCATTGAGCAGTTACTATTGCTCTGAGGGGGGCATTGAGCAGTTACTATTGCTCTGAGGGGGGCATTGAGCAGTTACTATTGCTCTGAGGGGGGGGGACATTGAGCAGTTACTATTGCTCTGAGGGGGGCATTGAGCAGTTACTATTGCTCTGAGGGGGGGGACATTGAGTAGTTACTATTGCTCTGAGGGGGGGGACATTGAGTAGTTACTATTGCTCTGAGGGGGGGGGGACATTGAGTAGTTACTATTGCTCTGAGGGGGGGGACATTGAGCAGTTACTATTGCTCTGAGGGGGGGCATTGAGCAGTTACTATTGCTCTGAGGGGGGCATTGAGCAGTTACTATTGCTCTGAGGGGGACATTGAGCAGTTACTATTGCTCTGAGGGGGGGGCATTGAGCAGTTACTATTGCTCTGAGGGGGGGACATTGAGCAGTTACTATTGCTCTGAGGGGGCATTGAGCAGTTACTATTGCTCTGAGGGGGGGCATTGAGCAGTTACTATTGCTCTGAGGGGGGGACATTGAGCAGTTACTATTGCTCTGAGGGGGGCATTGAGCAGTTACTATTGCTCTGAGGGGGGCATTGAGCAGTTACTATTGCTCTGAGGGGGGACATTGTACTGACGAGAGACTGAATGGGAGCAAAGAAGCTTAAGCAATTTCCCTATTTAACCTCCCTGGCGGTCTAATTTTTTCAAAATTTTGTGTCTAAAAGCGTCTCAATTTTTTTTTTACAGGAAACGTGTTTTTGTACATAGCCTGTAATAATTAGGAATCACGCACTGAAATCAAGAGTCCTTACTGGTAAAATCCTTTTTATAAATAAATTAATTAAAATAAATAGTAAATACACGGAGTCCGATAAAGTTTGACACACAACATAATAATTTATTATCCCAAAAACAATTATCCAAAATAATGTAAATAAATGATATTCAATAAAATACAACAAAAACACTGAAATCTGTCTGAAAACAAGAGTAAGAGGATGTATGGTCTATTTCTTATCCTGTACTGCCACCTAGTGGCCATTCATAAACTTTTCCATTTTGTATTCAGTGAGTTTTATGAATGAAGTTTGCTGCGTCCAGCCCCCCTGCATCATGTGACTCGCAGGGAGCCATCCAGGAAGCAGCTCGCAGCGATCACACTGCAGGGACCGCGAGGGAGCCAGGAGGAGGTGAGTATGTATCCAGCCCGAGTGTGGCTCGGGGTTACCGTTCGCAGTAGCAAAATTTAACCCCGAGTCACACTCGGGAATACCGCCAGGGAGGTTAAAGAAAAAGTGGAAAGTTGGGAGGAGTTTCAATTGGTTCCCCTTTTGTTTTAGGATTATCACTGGGATTGGGTCTCGGGGGCAGATAACAGAAAGGGGAGGGGCAGGGGTATTAAACAAGGGAAAGCAAGAGACAGGAAATCAGTGTAACCTTTGTCTTTCTGGACAGCTAACTCCATGTTACCATCGCCATCATCATATTCAAACCAACGACTGGATAAGTATTACTGGCTGTATCAATCTGTTATATATTCCCTATTATTATAGTCTGCTAAATATATATATATTCCTAGTTCTATTATTACTTGGATAAATAGGTGCAGGTTTTCCATTGTATTGATTTATAGGTTTTATTTAGTAGATGCTTTTGATATTCGTTACACTTTGCAATACTGTATTCCCTTGTTAATTTTGTGTAGTATCTGCATGATAGTAATTATGAATAGGTTAATGGTTCTGGTATAACTCGGCCAGAATTCAGTGATTTGTTGTTTTGTATGTTATTAGGTGCATTTGGGTTCAGTAATTTTTGCCTGTGTCTGAAGATTGCTGTGCCTTTTTATAATGACTGACTGTAAATTTTAAGAATCACGCACATGAATAGTGGCTGTTCTAGCACCAAATAGCACTCCAAAATAGATACATTTTAATAAGCTGCAGTCATTTTTGTACTGAACAGGCCGGAAGCATACAAAGCAACCTGTGACGAAATGGCCGCCCCAATGTTTATTTGCAAGTATTTTGCTTTACACTATATACAGAGACAAACTGTAGAGTGTTGTGCGATGTGCTATACTGTTGTCAAAGTGTGTATCTTTATGTTACAGTTATAAATTGTTATATTTTGCACTCATTAATGTCACGGTTCCCGGATCCCACCACGCAGTCCTTAAAGCCCAACACTCCACAGAGCCCAAAAGCTACCAACAGGGTAGCCGTAGAAGAATCCCTAACTGTCTGGTCCTTAGAATTGGCCAGGTATACTAGCTAGACAAAGGGTTAATCAAGGACAATGTCGTAAAACAAAACCAGGTCAGCAACACGGGGGTAGTCAGACAAGCCAGAATCAGGAATACAGAGTATAGAATAGTCAAATGGAATAGCCGGGTCTATATCAGTGTAGAAGCGTAGTACAAGGAAATAGTCTAGGGCAACGGAAGGCAGAATAGTCAGAAAACAAGCAGAGGTCAATAACCGGTTAAATCACCAGAGAATTCAGGTACAAGGAGCTCAGGTATGGATAACTACGATCTGGCACTGCTTAGAAGGAACTGTGGGTTTTTAAAAGACCTTCACCCGACCGCGCCCCTCTCTCAAGCTGCACTTCATGCATCCACCTCCCTGCCTGTTTCAATTTAAACCGGGTGTTGGTGAGCGAGTAGCATCAGACATGCTGCCCTCAAGCACACCGGAAAGGCTGGAAGCCCCCAACGTTACAGTACCCACCTCTGCACGGGAGGCCACCGGACGACCACCAGGGCGATCGGGGTTGCTTGGCATGGAACGCCCTGACCAACCTAGAGGCAGACATGTTGGAAGCCGGAATCCAGGACCGGTCCTCCGGACCATAACCCACCCAATCGACCAGGTACTGCAGAGCACCCCTGAACAGCCTAGAATCCAGAACTTTCCTAACCTCATACTCCGTCTCTCCATCAACCTGAACAGGTGGAGGAGGAGGAACGACCCGCGTGTACCTGTTACCTCCCTACTGAAGCCTTTGTTGTGTGTGGAAGACGTTGTGCAAGCGAAGATGTCTAGGAAGGGCAAGAGCATAAGCCACAGGGTTAACGCGGCGAATGATCTTGTATGGACCTATAAACCGAGGTGCCATTTTCATAGAAGGCACCCGCAACTTCACATTCCTAGTAGACAACCAAACTCTATCCCCCACGTTGTAGGAAGGAGCCTGTAACCTATGCCTGTCAGCCTTGCGTTTCTGGACAGCAACATTGCGCTCCATGTTTTCGAAAATCTGTCTCCAAATATCTTGTAGTTGTGTGAGATGTTCATCGAGAGCCTGGATGGCCTGTTCAGCAAACTGAAGCGGGAGAGCCGGAGGGGAAAAAACCATAGATAGCAGAAAAAGGAGGGTGGCCAGTGGTCTCGTTAACGGCGTTATTACGTGCATACTCAGCCCAGGGCAACAACTCCGACCACTTGTCTTGTTGTTGTGTGGTAAAGCAACGTATGTACTGCTCGAGACCCTGATTTGCCCTCTCTGCTGCCCCATTGGTTTGTGGATGATATGCTGAAGAGAAGGCCAATCGCACCCCCATCTCCGCACAGAAATCCCTCCAGAAACGAGAGATGAACATAGCTCCTCTGTCAGACTATTTCAGAAGGAACCCCATTATGACGGAATGGGATGTTGTTCCGCCTGCGGGTGTGCTCTATCTGCGTGGCCCCGTCGCTTACCGCTGGCCCGACTACCGAGTGGCGCGCACTCGGCGTCTCGTGCGGCCTGGCGTGACCCCGGGGAGGGGTTAGCGGGCGGTGGAGGGGACCCCTGCCTAGAACCAGCCCGACCACTGAGCCATACGGCACTCAGCGTCTCGAGCAGCTGGTTCACTGACCTTGTAGGTGTGGGACGTCTGTGGAGATCGGATCTGCCAACCGCGGAGGAATCTTCGGATCTTATGTGGGAAACGTTTCGGATCTTATGCGGGAAACGTTTCCGATCTCGGTGCGGGTAAAACCTTCGTATCTCAAGGGGAGGACTTTTCAGATCGGGGATGGATGAAGCTTCGGATCTTGCGGGATCGGCAGAGGATTCGTATCTTACCGCGGTCTCTTGCAATACCGAAGCGCGGTACACGGCCGCGCCCTTCGGATCGGATCTCCGTCTATCTGGGAACCGAACACCATCCGCTGCGCCTCTGCCCTGATGCTCGATGCAGGCACAGAGCACTCGATTCGGTTCGGATCTGGGTGGACACCGTACCCTGAGACTGCGGGGAATACTCAGACGATAAAATACGGCGGAGAAATAACACATCAGACGAGGCTGGATGCACTGCTAAATCTGCCTTTATTATTTACAGCTCAAGCATTTATTAACTTTACACAAATTACAATACAATGGGAATCCCTGCCCGCCCTCCCAGGACCCATTGGCCATTACGGTTCGGGGAGTCGCCGATTCGGACCGGATGGTCCGAATCGGCCATTTTACGATTCGAACCGGATGGTTCGAATCGGCCATTTTCCGAATCGAAGAATCTGAACTGCGCCACAAGGTGATCGGAAAATGGCGGCGGGCAAGGCAGACAAAGGGAAAATACATTTCGCAATAAACCAACGGGGAACACTGTATCACACCACACATAACCACATCTAATAAAAAGTATGTTAAAACTCCGTGCGTGCCACCGCACCTAATTGTCCATGGCCATCACTGTCCTTGTGCACCGCCCCTGGCTGAGGGTGCTGGGCCATTCCGTGACACCCATGTATTCGTACAAAGACGAACGCCAGTTCTTTGGCTGTAGGAAGCTTAGGTAAAGGGACAAAATGAGCCATTTTGGAGAAGCGGTCTACTACTGTCAGAACCACAGTATGACCCTTGGACTTCGGCAAGTCCACAATAAAATCCATGGATAGATGAGACCAAGGCCTTTTAGGAATGGGTAAAGGCTGCAATAGACTGACAGGCAAGGTTTTACTGGTTTTGCTTCTGGCACAGACTTGACAAGCCAAAACAAACAGACGTACGTCCTGTCGCATGGTGGGCCACCAGAATTGTCTGGAGATACTGGTAAGAGTCTTAGTAATACCAGGATGACCTGCTGGTTTAGAATCATGAAACATTATGAGTAATTCTTATCTGGAGGCTTGTTAGGTGGAGCCCCCATTTGAGCTGCTTGGAGGCGTTCCAGGAAAGGCGAGGAAACAGACAAGACCGTGGAAGCCACAATACGTTCAGGAGGAACTATAGGATTGTGGTCTTGTGTATTTGATTCATACGGGTCATATTGACGAGATAAGGCATCAGCCTTTACATTGCGGTCACCTGGTCTGTAAGTCAACACAAAATTAAACCGAGACAGTAGTAATGACCACCTGGCCTTTCTCGAGTTCAGACGTTTAGCATCCCCGATGTACGTAAGGTTCTTATGATCAGTAATTATCAACAAAGGGTCAAGAGTACCCTCCAACAAATGTCTCCACTCTGACAGGGCAGACACAATAGCAAGCAATTCTCTGTTACCAATATCGTAATTGCGTTCTGCTGGAGATAATTTTCTTGAAAAGAACCCACAAGGATGTAGAGGCTTCCCTGGAGACTCTCTTTGAGAGAGGCATTGGGGCTGTCCTATCTCGGAAGCATCAACCTCAAGAACAAATGGAATTCTGGGATCAGGATGCCGTAACACGGGAGCGGAAGTGAAAGCCTTGTAGTTTTGTTTATACCTGTCTGACATGTTCATGGTGGGTTTTCAGATCGGGGAAGTAAATCAGTATATCGTCTAGGTATACTATAACAAAGGATTGCAAGTAATCTCTGAGCACATCATTAATAAAATCTTGGAATACCGCTGGAGCATTACAAAGACCGAAAGGCATGACCAGATATTCATAATGCCCACTCCTGGTGTTAAATGCTGTTTTCCACTCATGCCCTTCTTTTATACATATCAAGTTGTAAGCCCCTCTTAAATCAAGTTTAGTGTATACTGCTGATCCCCTTAACCTGTCGAACAGTTCTGATATAAGAGGGATAGGGTACACATTCTTTATGGTGATCTTGTTAAGCCCCCTATAATCAATACACGGGCGTAAATCTCCTTCTTTTTTAGACACAAAAAAGAACCCAGCCCCTGCTGGAGAAGAGGAACGTCTGATAAAACCTCTCTCCAAATTCTCTTTTATGTAATCCTCCATGATTTGGTTCTCCTTTATGGATAAGGGATATACTTTGCCTCGAGGAGGCATGGTACCTGGATGAATATCTATGGCGCAATCATACGGTCTATGTGGAGGTAGTTTCTCTGCCTCTCTTTTATCAAATACAGCCCTGAGGTCGGCATACCAGTCAGGAACCTCTGTAGACAATGGAGGAGCTGTAGGTGTGTTCAGGGCACCAATATGCTGAATGGGTATTAAACAAGTCCCAAAACAAGCAGGACTCCAAGACTGTATCTCTCCCTTAGCCCAATCAATAACAGGATTATGTTCCACCAACCAAGGGAAACCAAGCACAACAGGATTGGAAGGTGAACGGATAACCTGAAATATAATCTCTTCTTTATGCAAGAGACCAGTGGTAAGAACCACTCTAACCGTATCGTGAGTAATCCTGGGGCAGGATAACGGCCTACCGTCTATGGCTTCGAAGACCAAGGGTGTCTCTCTTACAACCAGAGGGAGAAAAATGGAGGAAGCGTATTCAACATCAATGAAATTACCAGCAGCCCCAGAATCAACAAAAGCGGTATTATGCGTGGTCTTGGTCTCCCAAGCCACGGATACTGGTAACAAGAGTCTAGTGTCTTTGACAGGAGACATGAACGTCACACCCAAGGCCTGTCTCCTCAGCTGCCTTAGGTGCGGTAGTTTTCTGACTTATCATGCACTCTATGGCGAGTGGGACATTGAAGTCATAGATGTCCTTTCAAACCACAATACAGGCACGATCCCTCACGAAGACGCCTTGTTCTCTCTTCCTCTGTAAGCCTAGTATGGCCTAGTTGCATAGGCTCAGAGGGAGGAGATAACTCTCTGGGTGGTGCCTGAAAGACAGGGGCCAACCTTGGTAACGGTCTCTTAGGTTTCTCTCTTGGAGTTCTTCTGTCCCTTATCTGATCATCCAGATCTATACAATAATCTATAAATTCACTCAACACCTCAGGTAATTTACGAGGGGCCAACTCACGCATCAATGACTCCGATAACCCCTCCATAAAAGCCAGAACCAGAGCCTCATTAGTCCAGTTCATGTCAGAAACCAACGTTTTAAATTCTATAGCATAATCAGACACAGTCCTGTTCCCTTGACGTATGCAGAACAAGGATTTGCCAGCTACCTTGGCCTTTCTGGTAGGATTAAACGTACGTTTTAACTCGGCTATGAATTCTTTATAGTTCAGTACGATAGGCTTCTCTGCCTCCCATAAAGGATTCAGCCCATGTCAACGCTCTGCCAGACAGATGGTTAATAATGAACCCCACTTTGGCTATGTCAGTGATAAACATTTGTGGATTTAGTTTGAAATGAATATCCACATGGACCAAAAATCCCCGGCACTCCGAGGGAGTACCGTCAAACCTCATAGGAGCAGTCATGTGTACTTGGGAAGTCTGAACGACAGGGGACACAGGTATAGCAGTCGGAGATGCAACCCCGGCTGGCTCCAGGTGAGCCGTGCGAGACAGGATAGTTTGTAAGGCGAGAGCAAACTGATCCATTCTGTGGTCCTGCTCGTCCTGTCTGGATACAAAGTTACTCAATTGCTGTGCTAAGTCAGGGTAGCAACAGGGTAGCCATAGAAGAATCCCTAACTGTCTGGTCCTTAAAAATTGGCCAGGTATATGTATACTAGCTAGACAGAAAAGGGTTAATCAGAGACAATGTCGTAATACAAAACCAGGTCAGCAATACGGGGGTAGTCAGACGAGCCAGAATCAGGAATACAGAGTATAGAATAGTCAAATGGAATAGCCGGGTTGATATCAGGGCAGGAGCGTAGTACAAGGAATATAGTCTAGGGCAACGGAAGGCAGAATAGTAAAAAAACAAGCAGAGGTCAATAACAGGTTAAATCCCGTGAAAAATTCAGGTACAAGGAGCTCAGGTATGGATAACCACGATCTGGCACTGCTTAGAAGGAACTGTGGGTTTTTAAAGACCTTCACCAGACCGCGCCCCCTCTCAAGCCGCGCCTCATGCAGCCACCTCCCTGCCTGTCTCTATTTAAACCGGACGTTGGTCAGCGAGCAGCATCAGACATGCTGCCTTCAAGCACACTGGAGAGGCTGGAAGCCCTCAACGTTACACCCTTCCTCTAATTTCACAAATACCTCCCTCCCCCTCCTCTAATATCACAAATACCTCCCCCTCCTCTAATATCACAAATACGTCCCCCTGCTCTAATATCACCAATACCTCCCCCTCCTCCTAATATACCTCCCACCCCCTCCTAATATCACAAATATCTCCCTCCCCCCTCCTCTAATATCACAAATACCTCCCCTCTCCTCTAATATCACAAATATCTCACTCCCCTCCTCTGATATCACAAATACTTCCCCCGCCTCTAATATCACAAATACCTTCCCCTCCTCTAATATCACCAATACCTCCCACCCCCTCCTAATATACCTCCCACCCCCTCCTACTATCTTAAATACCTCCCACCCCCTCCTAATATCGTAAATACCTCCCGCCCCCTCCAAATTTACCAGTGTCACGGAATGACCCAAGAGGCTCGGCAGCAAAACCCAGGACTCTCAGCCAGGGACAGTTTCAATGGCGTTTGGGTTACTGTGGACTCTTCAGTGCCGTTGCACCGTAGGAACACCTTGATTCCTTTATTAGATCTGGTTGATATTGCGTGATGTAATAAAAGTGTTCCCTGTATGTATAACCGTGTAAAGTATGTAAGACACCTATTGTATGATTCTGCCTGTCACCATTGCCCATCCCCTCGTGGGTCTGGAGAGGACAAAGGGATTCCAGGCTCAAAATGGGGGCCGAGCTGGATCCGGTCGGAGTGGCCGAAACTAAAAGTGGCCGAATCGTAAAATGGCCGATTCGGAACGTCCGGTAACGAATCGGCACCCCCTCGATTCGGGGACGACCAATGTCCCCAACTCGAGAAAGGGCCAATGAGACCCATGGGGGGCGGGCAGGGATCCCATTGTCTTGGCTCTGTATGATTGTTGATAAACACATGTGGAGTTTTCAGTAAAGTTCAGTTCAACCTGTACATACAGCTTCGCCTGGTGTCTTCCTTGAGCCTACACCACATGAGATTCCCCGCAGTCTCTTGTGCACCCCATTGCCCAGGCACCGATCCCGAAACGGAGAGGCGGCACTTCGTCCGCGCATCAGCCCAACGAACCACCGGAACCACTGAACTCCGCATCCCCGAATCGGAGCGGCGGCGCTTCGTCCGCGCATCGGCCCAACGAACCGCCGGAACCACTGAACTTCGCATCCCCGAATCGGAGCGGCGGCGCTTCGTCCGCGCATCAGCCCAACGAACCGCCGGAACCGCTGAACTCCGCATCCCCGAATCGGAGCGGCGGCGCTTCGTCCGCGCATCGACACAGCGAAACGCCGCACATCCGAAACGTTTCCCTCCAGGGCAGCTAACCCAGCAGATGGTCCCATCTCTCCCAAGGTCAGTGGATCAGCCGCTCGAGACGCCGAGTGCCGTGACGCTCGGTAGTCGGGCTGGTCTCTGCAGGGGTCCCTCCCTGTATCCCGCCAACCCTTCCCCAGGGTCATTCCGGGCCGCTCGAGACGCCGAGTGCCGTGCCACTCGGTGGTCGGGCGGTGAGAGCACAAGGAGGGGCAGATAGGAGCACACCCGCAGGCGGACAACACCCATTCCGTCACAACCTTCCCCTCCTGTAATATCACCAATACCTCCCACCCCCTCCTAATATACCTCCCACCCCCTCCTAATATCGTAAATACCTCCCGCCCCTCCTAATATACCTCCCCCTCCTCTAATGTGAATAAAGCCCTAGGGCCAGATGGAATTCATCCGCGAGTACTGAGAGAGCTATGTGTTGAAATATGTAAACCTCTGTTCTTAATCTTTCAAGATTCTTTTCTTTCAGGAATAGTACCAGAGGATTGGAGAAAAGCTGACGTCGTCCCTATATTTAAGAAAGGTTTAAAATTTGTGCCTGGGAATTATAGACCTGTGAGCTTAACATCTGTGGCTGGGAAAGTATTCGAGGGGTTACTAAGGGATAATATTCAGGAATTTATTGGGAGGTATAATGTAATTGGCAAAAATCAGCATGGTTTCATGAAACAAAGATCATGTCAGACTAACCTAATTACGTTCTATGAGGAAGTAAGTAGAAGTATAGATCAGGGGGTCGCAGTGGATGTGATTTACTTAGATTTTGCCAAAGCTTTCGACACAGTTCCACACAAAAGGTTACTATTTAAATTAAGAAAAATTTGTCTAGATGAAAATACTTGTTCTTGGATAGAAAACTGGCTAAAAGATAGGGTACAGAGAGTGGTCATAAATGGTACATTTTCAAGATGGACACCAGTGGTAAGTGGTGTCCCTCAGGGGTCTGTTATAGGACCAATACTATTCAATTTATTTATAAATGACCTTGAGATAGGCATTGAAAGTCATGTGACAGTGTTTGCAGATGACACAAAACTAGGAAAAGTGATACAATGTGAGCAGGATGTTACTTCGCTGCAGAGGGATTTAGATAAATTGGGGGACTGGGCACTTAAATGGCAGATGAGATTTAATCTAGATAAATGCAAAGTTATGCACTTTGGAGTGAAGAACACACAAGTAATTTATACCCTAAATGGTACGGAGTTAGGGAAATCCAAGCAGGAGAAGGATTTGGGAATAATCATAGACTTCAAACTAAGTAACAATGTGCAATGTCAAACAGCAGCCGCCAAGGCCAGCAAAGTATTGGCATGCATTAAAAGGGGAGTTCGCTCACGGGATGAAAACATAATTTTGCCTCTGTATAAATCAATGGTCAGGCCGCACCTTGAATATGTCGTGTGATTTTGGGCACCGGTCTTAAAAAAAGATATTATAGCGTTAGAAAAAGTGCAGAGACGGCGACTAAATTAATAAGGGGAATGGAAGGGTTAAGTTATGAGGAAAGACTAACAAGCTTAAACCTGTTTAGTTTAGAGAAACGGCGCCTTAGAGGGGATCTGATAACCTTATATAAATATATACGGGGCCATTATCAACCATTGTCTGATAACCTATTCATTAACAGGACTATACACAGGACAAGGGGTCATCCATTTAGACTGGAAGAAAGAAAATTTAGCTTAAAGCATAGGAAGGATTATTTTACGGTGAGAACAATAAAGCTGTGGAATTCTCTGCCTGTTGAGGTGGTTGGGTCAGAGTCTGTACAGACTTTTAAAAAACGACTGGATGACTTCCTGCAGACACAGAATATTAAGGGTTATAATATTTAATATGTGGGTAAAAGCTTCTTGATCCAAGGAGAAATCTGACGCCATTCTGGGGTCCAGAAGGAATTTTTTCCCAGTATGTTGCATATTGGCGAGCATTTCAGACTGGGTTTTTTGCCTTCTTTTGGATCAACAGCAGTAGGTTATGTGGGAGAGGCTGAACCCGATGGACGCATGTCTTTTTTCAGCCTATATAACTATGTAACTATGTAATATCACCAATACCTCCCACCCCCTCCTAATATACCTCCCACCCCTCCTAATATAAATACCTCCAATACCTCCCACCCCCTCCTAATATCGTAAATACCTCCCGCCCCCTTGTAACAGATCCGCTACCCTGCAGGGGTAGCTCCGTCTGCGGTGCCGAGTCTTGCTGGAGAGCTTAGCCGGGTAGCGAGCTAGCAAGGTGGGAGAGAGATTGGCAGCGGTCCCTGGATGGTCTGGAAGCGAAGGATTCAGTGATTATGCCCTCCCAAATACTAGTCGTGACTCAGTATAGGTTGTAGGTAAATCAGAATGTATTTAGAATGGGAACAGACAGTGCTTATATACAAAATACAGCCATGCACATTCAGACTTCCCGCCCACCCCAACAGTTCTGATTGGTTGGTTCCAAGACCATTGCAGGCTTCTTTCAGGTCCTCTCAGTCTTCACTTGGGTCCACTGGTTGTATGCAGATGAAGTCTTGACCCCACAGTGACCACATACAGTGATTTACATAACCCATTGTAAAGGGAATCAGATAGTGGGGGGCTGAGACAATGTGACTCCCAACCTTTCAGAACAGGTAAACAGATAACAGATACCCAAAGAGAAAGCACTTTTGCATAATCCACAAATTACTCAAACCAATTGTATATTCTATACAAAGGAAAGCATTTGACACTAGCGGCAGGTAGTGTCTTTAAAAAAAAACACATTTAGCTAAAGAAATATAAGTCTATTTAAAACTAAAAATTAGCAATTGACAATACATTTAAAACCACACAATATAACTGAACATAAAGTATTTTGGAGTTTGAAGCGTGGAGAGCTACATCTGTGACTGATACATTGTAGCAAGCATGTACTCCATGGTTACTAGCAGGATCGGTGCAGGAGAAAAACATGATTAATTAGAAGTCAAGCAACAGTTTTACATTAAATCTACCAAAGGAAATCCGTTCCTATAAATAAAGGGTAAACAAAATATAACAAAATAAGAATGAAATTAAACTAAATAAATCCTGTGGCGGCCGATACGTCACACCCCTCCTCTAATATCACAAATACCTCCCTCCCCCTCCTCTAATATCACCAATACCTCCCACCCCCTCCTAATATACCTCCCACCCCTCCTAATATCGTAAATACCTCCCACCCCCTCCTAATATACCTCCCACCCCTCCTAATATCGTAAATACCTCCCACCCCCTCCTAATATACCTCCCACCCCTCCTAATATCGTAAATACCTCCCACCCCCTCCTAATATCGTAAATACCTTCCACCCTCTCCTGCTGAATCGGCCGTATGACTAGACAGATCCCCTCACACATATCCATTTCTCTGCTGTCCCTCCCACCCAGACCCACTCCTAGGTCTCAGCTCTTCTTCTCAGCGGCTTCCTATTTTCGCCCTGATTATCCTCACTAAAAACCTGCCTCTGGTCTGTCCCGTACAGACACAGCTATATTCCATCCACCAGCTCCCCCCACACTCTGCCCCAGTTGCTTATCTCACACTGTCCCTTAGATTGTAAGCTCACGGGTGTCAGGCTGAGACCTTGTAGATGCTGTATGAGCAGGGCCGCCTGTTCATGTGTCATTACATCTCGTGTTTTTGCTCCCCCATTGTAATGCGCTATGGATTCTGCTGATGCTATATACATGACGGTAACTGTGTGCGGGTTTGTGACGGGTGAGTCTTCCTTCATGATCCGGTTATTGTTTGGGAAAAGATCAGGATATCGTTCCACCTCCCCCTTCTGGCAATCACAGGTAGTGCAGTGGGAGCATGCTGCCCCCCCCTGATGCCCAGGGAGGTGACAAGCCAAATACGAGGGTCTGGGGCTGCTGTGTCTCGAGCATCGGGTCCAGGCCGCCCTTTCTGGGTGATGGCATCTGATTTGCATGTGAAATCATCATCGCTTTGAAAGCGCCGCCCGGATACGCCCTATAAAATCATGTCACGAGATTCACAGCAGACGATTTCTAACAGCGATTTATTATTTATACATTGCTGGCAGATTTATTACTGTGCAGCTCTGTTATACACCTGCACGCCCCAGATACATGGAGGAGCCCCTAAAAACACACCCGCACGCCCTAAATACATGGAGGAGCCCCCAAAAACACCCCCGCACGCCCCAGATACATGGAGGAGCCCCTAAAACCACATCCGCACGCCCCAAATACATGGAGGAGCCCCCAAAAACACACCCGCACATCCCAAATAGATGGAGGAGCCCCTAAAAACACACCTGCACACCCCAAATACATGTAGAAGCCCCTAAAAACACACCCACACACCCCAAATACATGAAGAAGCCCCTAAAACACACCGCACACCCCAAATACATGGAGGAGCCCCTAAAAACACACTCACATGCCCCAAATACATGTAGTGCTAAACAGACACCCGCACCCCCCAAATACATGGAGTCCTAAACAGACACCCGCACCCCCAAATACATGGAGTCCTAAACAGACACCCGCACCCCCCAAATACATGGAGTCCTAAACAGACACCCGCACCCCCCAAATACATGGAGTCCTAAACAGACACCCGCACCCCCCAAATACATGGAGGAGCCCCCAAAAACACACCCGCACGCCCCAGATACATGGAGGAGCCCCTAAAACCACATCCGCACGCCCCAAATACATGGAGGAGCCCCCAAAAACACACCCGCACATCCCAAATAGATGGAGGAGCCCCTAAAAACACACCTGCACACCCCAAATACATGTAGAAGCCCCTAAAAACACACCCACACACCCCAAATACATGAAGAAGCCCCTAAAACACACCGCACACCCCAAATACATGGAGGAGCCCCTAAAAACACACTCACATGCCCCAAATACATGTAGTGCTAAACAGACACCCGCACCCCCCAAATACATGGAGTCCTAAACAGACACCCGCACCCCCAAATACATGGAGTCCTAAACAGACACCCGCACCCCCCAAATACATGGAGTCCTAAACAGACACCCGCACCCCCCAAATACATGGAGTCCTAAACAGACACCCGCACCCCCCAAATACATGGAGGAGCCCCCAAAACACACCCGCACGCCCCAGATACATGGAGGAGCCCCTAAAACCACATCCGCACGCCCCAAATACATGGAGGAGCCCCCAAAAACACACCCGCACATCCCAAATAGATGGAGGAGCCCCTAAAAACACACCTGCACACCCCAAATACATGTAGAAGCCCCTAAAAACACACCCACACACCCCAAATACATGAAGAAGCCCCTAAAACACACCGCACACCCCAAATACATGGAGGAGCCCCTAAAAACACACTCACATGCCCCAAATACATGTAGTGCTAAACAGACACCCGCACCCCCCAAATACATGGAGTCCTAAACAGACACCCGCACCCCCCAAATACATGGAGTCCTAAACAGACACCCGCACCCCCCAAATACATGGAGTCCTAAACAGACACCCGCACCCCCCAAATACATGGAGTCCTAAACAGACACCCGCACCCCCCAAATACATGGAGGAGCCCCTAAAAACACACCCACACACCCCAAATACATGAAGAAGCCCCTAAAACACACCGCACACCCCAAATACATGGAGGAGCCCCTAAAAACACACTCACATGCCCCAAATACATGTAGTGCTAAATAGACACCCGCACCCCCAAATACATGGAGTCCTAAACAGACACCCGCACCCCCAAATACATGGAGTCCTAAACAGACACCCGCACCCCCCAAATACATGGAGTCCTAAACAGACACCCGCACCCCCCAAATACATGGAGTCCTAAACAGACACCCGCACCCCCCAAATACATGGAGTCCTAAACAGACACCCGCACCCCCCAAATACATGGAGTCCTAAACAGACACCCGCACCCCCCAAATACATGGAGTCCTAAACAGACACCCGCACCCCCCAAATACATGGAGTCCTAAACAGACACCCGCACACACCAAATACATGGAGGAGCCCCTAAAATGACACCCACACACCCTGAATATATGGAGGAAAAGGATGCACCGATACCAATACTACTATCGGTGCCGATACTGCCGTTTGCACGAGTACTTGGTACCCCTGCAAATGGCCCGATACACCCCCCCCCATACCGGAAGCAAGCGCTGGGCCTGTCTTGCCGGTATCCGCGGGGCTGGGGAAGCTGGCCGCGTGCATGAAAAGCATGCGGCCAGCGTTCCCCTCCGGCGGCAGCGATACTCACCCCTCTGAAGGTCCGGTCGCGCTGCTGTGATGCGTTCACGCGGCCTCCGGGCGCTTCTGTGTCGCTGCCTCTCGGCTGGAGGCAGCGTCACATAGGCGCCCAGAGGCCGCCTGAAAGCGTCACAGCAGCGCGACCGGACCTTCAGAGGGGTGAGTATCGCTGCCGCTGGAGGGGAACACTGGCCGCGTGCTCATATGAGCTGGGGCATTTCCATATGAACTGGGGGCATATCCATGAGAGCTGGGGTAATATCCATGAGAGCTGGGGTAATATCCATGTGAGCTGGGGGCAATATCAATGAGAACTGGGGGCATTCTGTATATATATGTATCTCGGGGGGGATATATACATGTGAGCTGGGGGCATTTTTATATGAGATCTGTTCTTAATGGAAAGTGGTCACATGACATAAAATAAAAGTATCAGTACTCGTACTCGGTCTTAAAAAAGTGGTATCGGTGCATCCCTAGGAGGAACCACTAAAAACACACCCTGAATATATGGAGGAACCCCTAAAAACACACCCTGAATATATGGAGGAACCCCTAAAAACACACCCTGAATATATGGAGGAGCCCCTAAAAACACACCCGCACACCCTGAATATATGGAGGAACCCCTAAAACACACCCACACACCCTGAATATATGGAGGAACCCCTAAAACACACCCACACACCCTGAATATATGGAGGAGCCCCTAAAAACACACCTGCACACCCTGAATATATGGAGGAACCCCTAAAAACACACCCGCACACCCTGAATATATGGAGGATCCCCTAAAAAACACACCCACACACCCTGAATATATGGAGGAACCCTAAAAACACACCCGCACACCCTGAATATATGGAGGAACCCCTAAAACACACCCGCACACCCTGAATATATGGAGGAACCCCTAAAAAACACACCCGCACACCCTGAATATATGGAGGAACCCCTAAAAACACACCCACACACCCTGAATATATGGAGGAACCCCTAAAAACACACCGCACACCCTGAATATATGGAGGAACCCCTAAAAACACACCCGCACACCCTGAATATATGGAGGAACCCCTAAAAACACACCCACACACCCTGAATATATGGAGGAGCCCCTAAAAACACACCCACACACCCTGAAGATATGGAGAACCCCTAAAAACACACCCACACACCCTGAATATATGGAGGAGCCCCTAAAAAACACACCCACACATCCTGAATATATGGAGGAGCCCCTAAAAACACACCCGCACACCCTGAATATATGGAGGAACCCCTAAAAACACACCCACACACCCTGAATATATGGAGGAGCCCCTAAAAACACACCCACACACCCTGAAGATATGGAGGAACCCCTAAAAACACACCCGCACACCCTGAATATATGGAGGAGCCCCTAAAAACACACCCGCACACCCTGAATATATGGAGGAACCCCTAAATACACACCCACACACCCTGCATATATGGAGGAGCCCCTAAAAACACACCCGCACACCCTGCATATATGGAGGAGCCCCTAAAAACACACCCACACACCCTGAATATATGGAGGAGCCCCTAAAAACACACCCGCACACCCTGAATATATGGAGGAACCCCTAAAAACACACCCACACACCCTGAATATATGGAGGAGCCCTAAAAACACCCCCGCACACCCTGAATATATGGAGGAACCCCTAAAAACACACCCGCACACCCTGAATATATGGAGGAGCCCCTAAAAACACACCCGCACACCCTGAATATATGGAGGAGCCCCTAAAAACACACCCGCACACCCTGAATATACGGAGGAGCCCCAAAAAACACACCCACACACCCTGAATATATGGAGGAACCCCTAAAAACACACCCGCACACCCTGAATATATGGAGGAACCCCTAAAAACACACCCGCACACCCTGAATATACGGAGGAGCCCCAAAAAACACACCCACACACCCTGAATATATGGAGGAACCCCTAAAAACACACCCGCACACCCTGAATATAGGGAGGAACCCCTTAAACCTATAAAAAAAAAATAGGGCCAGTTCTCTTTAACGTGAGACACTTTGGAGGTATGTGTCCTGTCACCACAGGTGTGCACTGCATAGAGGGTGTGCTCGCTCATCACTACACCCCATGTTTTTTGTAACATTTCAATGTTCTAGAACCCAGGACATACTTGAAAACGAGAGAAATCTCAATGTATCCTTCCTGGTAAAATCCTTTATAAATAAATAAAATAAATGTTGGGTGAAGAGGTCCTCATTGATATGTGAGACGTCTCTTCTCTGGTTTATGATGATTAACATAAAACTGACGGGATCTGATTCCAGCTCGTTATTACGAGTGAAAAACCTGCATTTTCTGCAAAATCTTCTAAACATACATTTTCGATTAATAAATGTTCCATGGGTGCCCACCCTAATGCAACAGGCTGCGTGTGCCAGTGTCTGCCCATCACCCTAATGCAACGGGCTGCGTGTGCCAGTGTCTGCCCATCACCCTAATGCAACGGGCTGTGTGTGCCAGTGTCTGCCCATCACCCTAATGCAACGGGCTGCGTGTGCCAGCGTCTGCCCATCACCCTAATGCAACGGGCTGCGTGTGCCAGTGTCTGCCCATCACCCTAATGCAACGGGCTGCGTGTGCCAGTGTCTGCCCATCTACCTAACTCTACGGCTGCGCGCGCCAGCGCCTGCCCATCACCCTAATGCAATGGGCTGCGTGTGCCAGTGTCTTGGACTGGCACGCGGTGTCTTCCTATGGTTTTCAGCGCTGCTTTTGGTCATTCTGTGTCCGGCCTGTGATCAATCAGCCAGTGTTCAGCCAGTGTTTGCTTTTGGTTGAGGTGCTGGGTGAGTTTTTTCCCTCCGGGGTCACAGGGTCCTATTTATTTGCATTTCCCACTATACAGGTTATTCATTAACCTCTGAATCGCACTGGATGGTGAATTCCCTGTTCGGCGCGGTTTCGTGTCTATTCACTAAGCTGTCAGGTCACCAAATAGAGGCAAATTGACGGTGAAATATGGCGCAATTCGCCAGCACAGAAATTTCCCAATAGAAGACTTTCTTGCCCTCTATTCACTGAACACGGATAGGATTGAATGGAAAAAAAAGTCTTATCTTTAAGGTTTTTTTATATATCGTTTATTATCATATTTTGCAAAAACTCAATTATTTAGAAAAAACAAATTGTGTTTTTTTAGATGACATTTTTGGTTTTATTTTTTATTTTTTTTTATTTTGTAACAGACCTTTTTATTATTTCATTATTCATACATATTATATTGATTTAGGGTTAGGGTTAGTGGCCAGGCGATTTTACCATTGTCTGTCCGAAAGTACCCTCTGCTGTTTTTACATTTCTGCGCATTTTGAGTTTAGGTCTAATTTTCCTCTTTTACTGCACCCACACATATTATATACTGGTTTTCTCATCATTAAATGGACTTTCTAAAAGAAACCATTGTTTTCATCATATAATTTAGTATAAAAAAAAATTGTGAAATATTACAAACAAAAGTGAAAAAAAGTCAGGCGCTACTCGCTAGTCGTGTCTGTTAAAGTAGCGGTGTAATCGCTCTTAAGGAATTTCAACAATATAATGAGGTATAGCAATGTTAACTTAACCCTGTGAATGTTTAATCCCGAGGTGAAAAATAACATTGCTTTAGTTTAGATGTTAAAAGCGGGCAATGAGGAAATTTTGTATTTTTTCACACAGCAGTTAAATGCAGCATATTAGAAGAAGTTTTAGGAGGGAAATTAACACTTCTCACTTAGAACAGAAGCAGACACCACACCTTCATTCTACATACAATGTATCAAATTCATTAGACCAGACTAAAAACACCTGTTGTTATGCCGTTTGAAAAACACAGGTCATTTAGAGGTGAGAATCTTTGCACGTACACATTAGTTTTTAATTCAATATCTAATAAACCATTGCTTATAATATTCTGCAGTAAAGAGTCTCTTTATTTCTAGATTTTTTTAGTATTTTTTAAGCATTTTTTATACTTTTTTCAAAATTTCTTTTTTTTTGCGAATGCGAACCGAACATAGCATTGCTATACCTCATTATATTGTTGAAATTCCTTAAGAGCGATTACACCGCTACTTTAACAGACACGACTAGCGAGTAGCGCCTGACTAAGGGTACCCCACACTTTCCTCCCAATCAACCTGTAGCAGCAACAAGGCTCTGCTACCACCCCTAAATCGGCAGCACACCCGCACCATTAAAACACCATAATCTCAACACCGCACAGCGCCTTAGGATACCATTTCCTTCCTAAAAGTGAAAAAAACACCAGTTTTTTGAACTTTGACCCCCAAAATCTCTTATGCACCTACAACTGCCAAAACAGAGTCCAGGTAAATAGTTTCTAAATTTTGTCCTGCGTTTAGAAATACTCCGGGCCATATTATGTAGTTGGTGCTAACTTAACCAGAGCTGGTGTAAACTTCCCAGAGCCATTATAGCCTATGAAGGTTTTAAATTTACAACAGCTCTGGTTCAGATAGCGCTAGGGATGAGCTGTTCGGTTCGATCAGTTCGGAGTTCGATTCGAACTTTGGTCGTTCGAAAGTTCGCGAACTTCCAACTTTTTGGGTGTGCTCGGTTCGCATTCGCAAAAAAAAAGAAATTTTGAAAAAAGTATAAAAAATGCTTAAAAAATACTAAAAAAATCTAGAAATAAAGAGACTCTTTACTGCAGAATATTATAAGCAATGGTTTATTAGATATTGAATTAAAAACTAATGTGTACGTGCAAAGATTCTCACCTCTAAATGACCTGTGTTTTTCAAACGGCATAACAACAGGTGTTTTTAGTCTGGTCTAATGAATTTGATACATTGTATGTAGAATGAAGGTGTGGTGTCTGCTTCTGTTCTGAGTGAGAAGTGTTAATTTCCCTCCTAAAACTTCTTCTAATATGCTGCATTTAACTGCTGTGTGAAAAAATACAAAATTTCCTCATTGCCCGCTTTTAACCCTTTCGCTGCTGAGGCTTTTCCCGCCCCTGTGCTGAGGTCATTTTTACCTGTTTTGCGCATCATGTTTAAACGTGTTTTTAAGGCTTATTTTAGTATATGACCAGACATATTATATATCGTTCTTTCCGTCAGACTCAGTAGATTCATAATATGTCATTATTATATGTATACGTTATGTCATGTCTGTATATTATAACAAAAAATGCAATAAAATATGTATCTATACTATAAAAGGATAAGCTAAAAACTGTCCGTCGCCAAAAGCCGTCTGCGCATGCGCGACGGACATTTGAAAGCGGCCGTTAGAACACACAGGTAGCTGCGCGTGCCGGCCGCGTGAAAAAAAAAAAAAACGGCACGAGCCGCGCGCAGCTACCCGTGTGTTTACACGGCCAGATGCCCCGATCCTCCAGCGGTGACCGTCCTCCGGCTGCCGGCGGGCCTCCAGGCTCAGGCGAGCCCCCGGCTCGGTTTGGGCCTACAGGCCCAGCCGAGCCGGGGACTCGCCTAAGCCTAGAGGCCCGCCGAGCAGCCAGCGGCAGCCGGAGAAGGTCACCGCTGGAGGATCGGGGCCGAAGTTCCCAAACAAATACACCCCAAAATCGGCCCTGAGCTCAGCGGAGACCTCCTCCGGCTGCCGCTGGCTGCTCGGCGGCCCTCTAGGCTTAGGCGAGCCCCCGGCTCGGTTTGGGCCTACAGCCCAGCTGAGCGGGGACTCGCCTAAGCCTAGAGGCCCGCCGAGCAGCCAGCGGCAGCCGGAGAAGGTCACCGCTGGAGGATCGGGGCCGAAGATTCCCAGAGCTCCAGCGGAGACCTCCTCCGGCTGCCGCTGGCTGCTCGGCGGGCCTCTAGGCTTAGGCGAGCCCCCGGCTCGGTTTGGGCCTACAGGCCCAGCCGAGCCGGGGACTCGCCTAAGCCTAGAGGCCCGCCGAGCAGCCAGCGGCAGCCGGAGAAGGTCACCGCTGGAGGATCGGGGCCGAAGTTCCCAAAAAATACACCCCAAAATCGGCCCTGAGCTCCAGCGGAGACCTCCTCCAGCTGCCGCTGGCTGCTCGGCGGGCCTCTAGGCTTAGGCGAGCCCCCGGCTTGGCTTGGGCCTACAAGCCCAGCCGAGCCGGGGACTCGCCTAAGTGTAGAGGCCGGCCGAGCAGCCTGCTCGGCCGGAGGAGGTCACCGCTGGAGCTCAGGGCCGATGTTGCCTAACACATACTCACCGACATCGGCCCTTAGCTCCTCCAGCGATGGCGGTCCCGCTTGCAGCATCCTCTCTCCCTCGCCGGAATGACGTCACGAAAAGCCTTTTTGACCCCGGGGGGTCAAAGGCTTTCGTGACGTCATCCTGGCGAGCAACGGAGAGAGAGAGGATGCTGCAAGCGGGACCGCCATCGCTGGAGGAGCTAAGGGCCGATGTCGGTGAGTATGTGTGGAACCGTGGAGGACTCGAGGCCGATGTAGGTGAGTATGTGCTCTACACACACACACACACACCCTGCTTGCTCGGCCGGTATCCAAGCTTAGGCGAGCCCCCGGCTTGGCTTGGGCCTAGAGGCCCTGCCGAGCCGGGGACTCGCCTGAGCATGGAGGCCGGTCGAGTTGCATGCTCGGGCGTCCTCCAGGCTCAGGCGAGTCCCCGGCTCGGCTGGCCTCTAGGCCCACGCCAAGCCGGGGCTCGCCTAAGCTTGGTCGGCATCCAGGCTCAGGCGAGCCCCGGCTTGGCTTGGGCCTAGAGGCCCAGCCGAGCCAGGGACTCACCTGAGCCTGGAGGACGGCCGAGCATGCAACTCGACCGGCCTCCATGCTCAGGCGAGTCCCCGCTCTGCTGGGCCTCTAGGCCCAAGCCGGGGGCTCGCCTAAGCTTGGATACCGGCCGAGTAAGCAGGGTGGGTGTGGAGAGCACATACTCACCTACATTAGCCCTGAGCTCCAGCGGTGAATGTCCTCCGGCTGTCGCAGGCTGCTCGGCCGGCCTCCAGGCTCAGGCGAGCCCCCGGCTTGGCTTGGGCCTACAGGCCCAGCCGAGCCGGGGGCTCGCCTAAGCCTGGAGGCCGGCCGAGCAGCCTACGACAGCCACCGCTGAGGCTCCGGGCCAATGTAGGGGGATGTTGCCTACACATACTCACCTACATCGGCCCTTAGCTCCTCCAGCGATGGCGGTCCCGCTTCCAGCGTCCTCTCTCGCTCCGTTGTTCGCCGGAATGACGTCACGAAAGCCTTTGACCCCGGGGGTCAAAGGCTTTCGTGTCGTCATCCCGGCGACCAACGGAGCGAGAGAGGACGCTGGAAGCGGGACGCGGGACCGCCATCGCTGGAGGAGCTAAGGGCCGATGTAGGTGAGTATATCCACGAGCGGGGGGGCCATATCCACGAGCGGGGGGGGCCATATCCACGTGCTGGGGCAGTATCCACGAGCTGGGGCAGTATCCACGAGCTGGGGCAGTATCCACGTGCTTGGGCAGTATCCACGTGCTTGGGCAGTATCCACGAGCTGGGGCAGTATCAATCCACGTGCTGGGGCAGTATCAATCCACGTGCTGGGGCAATATCCACGTGCTGGGGCAGTATCAATCCACGTGCGGGGCAATATCCACGTGCTGGGGCAGTATCCACGTGCGGGGCAATATCCACGTGCTGGGCAGTATCCACGTGCTGGGGCAGTATCCACCTGCTGGGGCAGTATCCACGTGCTTGGGCAGTATCCACGAGCTGGGGCAGTATCCACGTGCTGGGGCAGTATCCACGAGCTGGGGCAGTATCCACGAGCTGGGGCAGTATCCACGTGCTTGGGCAGTATCCACGTGCTTGGGCAGTATCCACGAGCTGGGGCAGTATCAATCCACGTGCTGGGGCAGTATCAATCCACGTGCTGGGGCAATATCCACGTGCTGGGGCAGTATCAATCCACGTGCGGGGCAATATCCACGTGCTGGGGCAGTATCCACGTGCGGGGCAATATCCACGTGCTGGGCAGTATCCACGTGCTGGGGCAGTATCCCCTGCTGGGGCAGTATCCACGTGCTTGGGCAGTATCCACGAGCTGGGGCAGTATCCACGTGCTGGGGCAGTATCCACGTGCTTGGGCAGTATCCACGTGCTGGGGCAATATCACACGTGCTGGGGCAGTATCCACGTGCTGGGGCAGTATCCACGTGCTTGGGCAGTATCCACGAGCTGGGGCAGTATCCACGTGCTGGGGCAGTATCCACGTGCTTGGGCAGTATCCACGTGCTGGGGCAATATCCACGTGCTGGGGCAGTATCCACGTGCTGGGGCAGTATCCACGTGCTTGGGCAGTATCCACGTGCTTGGGCAGTATCCACGAGCTGGGGCAGTATCCACGTGCTGGGGCAGTATCCACGTGCTGGGGCAGTATCAATCCACGTGCTGGGGCAATATCCACGTGCTGGGGCAGTATCAATCCAGGTGCTGGGGCAATATCCACGTGCTGGGCCAGTATCCACGTGCTGGGAGTAGTATCCACGTGCTG
The DNA here is from genome assembly GCA_009667805.1 of Leptobrachium leishanense. NCBI lineage: Eukaryota > Metazoa > Chordata > Amphibia > Anura > Megophryidae > Leptobrachium > Leptobrachium leishanense. The sequence goes on from CM019069.1 coordinate 162,870,777, forward strand.
GGGCAGTATCCACGTGCTGGGGCAGTATCCACGAGCTGGGGCAGTATCCACGAGCTGGGGCAGTATCCACGTGCTGGGGCAGTATCCACGTGCTTGGGCAGTATCCACGTGCTTGGGCAGTATCCACGTGCTGGGGCAGTATCCACGTGCTGGGGCAGTATCCACGTGCTGGGGCAGTATCCACGTGCTTGGGCAGTATCCACGAGCTGGGGCAGTATCCACGTGCTGGGGCAGTATCCACGTGCTGGGGCAATATCCACGTGCTGGGGCAATATCCACGTGCTGGGGCAGTATCCACGTGCTGGGGCAGTATCCACGTGCTTGGGCAGTATCCACGAGCTGGGGCAGTATCCACGAGCTGGGGCAATATCCACGTGCTGGGGCAATATCCACGAGCTGGGGCAGTATACATGAGCAGGGGCAGTATATCCACAATAGACTGCCCTCTGGGCAGGCTTTACAACTAGTTTTCAATAATTTACAACGTGTAAAGTGTTTTTTTCACATTTTAACATGCGAGCAATTGCGGTTATATTTTGTATGGGGTGCGCTTGTTAAAAAAATTAGAGATGGGGTCTCGTTACATTTTTTTTTGGGGAAAATGACGTGATTTTTAACAAACGCACCGCATACAAAAATCGTTAGTGCAGCATCATTGTTCACATTATAATTGAAATGGGAACAATATTGCTGCATTAACAAACCCAAAAAAATAAAAAAAAAGTGTTTATTTATTTATTTATTTATTTTGTTTTTTTTATTTTTTTTTTTCATTTTTTTTTTTTTTTTTACAAAATTTTACACTTTCATGTTTGGTATCGTTGGAACGGCCATGCTCTGGCCGATCCAACCATACCAAAATTTAACCCCTAACTGCCACGGATCGGGAGATAGGGAGTTCCAATGAACTCCCTATCTCCACAGTTGGTGGCAGTTAGGGGTTAAGTCTAGGACTGGCGTCATCGTGCTACGCACGATGACGCCAGTCCTCTGGGGGAGTTCCCGGAGGCTTGGCCGACATCCAAGATGTCGGCCAGCTCCGGGAAAGGATCGCGAACCGGCGCTTTTCAGCGCCGATTCGCGATCCAGCTCCCCAGGGGTTAATGCCAGGCATCATTTGGAAGGGCAGGCTGTGCCCTTCCAAATGATGCCTGGGTTAAGCCCGGCAGAGCCACCGATCGGGAGGGAGAGGTCCGAAGGACCTCCCCCCTCCCTTTCAGGCGCCTCCTCCGCACATGCGGGGGGGCGCCTGAATTAGGTGTCATCGCGCCCCGCGATGACACCTAATTCTGGCGGCTGGTGTTCCGGATGCCGGGCTGACATCCAGGATGTCAGCCGCACCGGAGGGGCCAGCGATCGGCCGGAACCCGCCGAACGCTGACCCCAATGTGAGGACGCGCTCAGCGCGTCCTCAGCACACCAGCGGGAATGCTGAGGACGCGCTGAGCGCGTCCTTAGCATTGAAGTGGTTAACATCTAAACTAAAGCAATGTTATTTTTCACCTCGGGATTAAACATTCACAGGGTTATTCAGAGAGCGGTGAAAAGCAGGAGAATAACTGGAGAAGTGAAAATTCTACGTCAAAATAGCCAAACCAGAAAAATTCTCCCATTTATCTCACTTTCCAAATCAGCTATTTTGACCTAGAATTTTCCATTCTCCAGTTATTCTCCTGCTTTTCACCGCTCTCTGAATAACCCTGGCAAATTAATGAATTTTTTCTCTAAATATTCAATTCTTTTGTACAAAAATGCATTATCCACCGTCAAACTAGTCTCTTTGGAACTATATTTAGCTATAATGGCATCAACCTCTGCCTGCGTGTAAACCCTAGTCTCTGCTCGTTTGTCGCTGAGAGCCCCAATGTCCTGAAAGGACATCTCAGGTGCAAATCACAAAAAGAACAAAAATAATGAACAATAAGATATCCCCCGGACCAATTAGGGAGGGGGGGACATGACAGCGGGCATGGTCCGGACAGTAAGAGATGATTGGCAGAAGACTGGTTTATGGCAACATTGTTGCAGCAGGGCATACTTAAGGCCGTGAAGGGGAGTGCCCTGTCTCTTGGCGCCTGGATGCTGGCTGAAGGAGAAGACATATATTAACTTATTTCTATTGTTGCATCAGGATAAGTGTAGACCAACCTTATTACTTTTGAGTTGGTTCTCTGGCAAATTATATATTATATAAAGATTTTTCGTGGTGTTTTAGTGTTTTTATTTTTGTATCAATAAAAATTTATTTTTACTTTGGTGTGCAGTCTTGGCATTTTTGTAGTGTTATGTATTTGGACCTTTGAGGACTGGCCCGCCTTAGACTAGCACCCGTGTGTAGTTCTACATATACAGTGTGCATCACAATCTTCTTTATTGTTCTAATTTAGGGGGTGCACATTTCAGTTTTCCAACTTGGCGTTTCCATATTTGGTCATCATACACCTGTGTCCTATTTGGGACATTTTTGAAGCCGGACAAAGTGATTTACCCCCATAAAACCATATATTTTTAGAAAGTACACACCCTAGAGTATTTCAAATAGGGATATTTTAACACTTTCCATGCACTAGCTCTGCAACCAGTCTTTGTCAAACTTTTAGTTACTTTGTGTTATTTTTTTACTTTAGGCATGAATTGTCAAATCCAGTTATGTGTTACTGACAAACAACACCCTGATGTGTGTTTGAAGCAGCGTGTGGTACTGTTTGAAGCAGGGTGTGGTACTGTTTGAAGCAGTGAATGTACGGTTTGAAGGAATGGTATTGTTTGAAGCAGCATGTGGTATTGTTTGAAGCAGCGTGTGGTTCTGTTTGAAGCAGCGTGTGGTACTGTTTGAAGCAGCCTGTGGTACTGTTTGAAGCAGCGTGTGGTACGGTTTGAAGCAGCGTATGGTAAGGTTTGAAGGTATGGTACTGTTTGAAGCAGCATGTGGTACTGTTTGAAGCAGCGTGTGGTACTATTTGAAGCAGCATGTGGTACTGTTTGAAGCACCATGTGGTACTGTTTGAAGGTGTGGTACTGTTTGAAGCAGCCTGTGGTACTGTTTGAAGCAGCCTGTGGTACTGTTTGAAGCAGCTTGTGGTACTGTTTGACGGTATGGTAATGTTTGAAGCAGCGTGAGGTACTGTTTAAAGCAGCATGTGGTACTGTTTATAGCAGCGTGTGGTACTGTTTGAAGCAGCGTGTGGTACTGTTTGAAGCTATGGTACTGTTTGAAGCAGTATGTGGTACTGTTTGAAGGTATGGTACTGTTTGAAGCAGCATGTGGTACTGTTTGAAGCAGCATGTAGTACTATTTGAAGCAGCATGTGGTACTGTTTGAAGCAGCATGTGGTACTGTTTGAAGGTGTGGTACTGTTTGAAGCAGCGTGTGGTACTGTTTGATGGTATGGTACTGTTTTAAGCAGCCTGTGGTACTGTTTGAAGGAGCTTGTGGTACTGTTTGAAGGTATGGTACTGTTTGAAGCAGCGTGAGGTACTGTTTGAAGCAGCGTGAGGTACTGTTTAAAGCAGCATGTGGTACTGTTTGAAGCTATGGTACTGTTTGAAGCAGTATGTGGTACTGTTTGAAGGTATGGTACTGTTTGAAGCAGCGTGAGGTACTGTTTGAAGCAGCGTGAGGTACTGTTTGAAGCAGCGTGAGGTACTGTTTGAAGCAGCGTGAGGTACTGTTTGAAGCAGCGTGAGGTACTGTTTGAAGCAGCGTGTGGTACGGTTTGAAGGTATGGTACTGTTTGAAGCAGCGTGTTCTGTTTGAAGCAGCGTGTGGTACGGTTTGAAGCAGCGTGTGGTACGGTTTGAAGCAGCGTGTGGTACGGTTTGAAGCAGCGTGTGGTACGGTTTGAAGCTGCGTGTGGTACGGTTTGAAGCTGCGTGTGGTACTGTTTAAAGCAGCATGTGGTACTGTTTGAAGCAGCGTGTGGTACGGTTTGAAGCAGTGTGTGGTATTGTTTGAAGTAGCCTGGGGTACAGTTTGAAGGTGTGGTACTGTTTGAATCAGCATGTGGTACTGTTTGAAGCAGTGTGTAGTACTGTTTGAAGGTATGGTACTGTTTGAAGCAGCGTGTGGTACGGTTTGAAACAGCGTGTGGTACTGTTTGAAACAGCGTGTGGTACTGTTTGAAGCAGCGTGTGGTACTGTTTGAAGCAGCGTGTGGAATGGTTTGAAGCAGCATGTGGTACGGTTTGAAGGTATGGTACTGTTTGAAGCAGCGTGTGGTTCTGTTTGAAGCAGCGTGTGGTACTGTTTGAAGCAGCGTGTGGTACAGTTCGAAGCAGCGTGTGGTACAGTTTGAAGCAGCGTGTGGTACTTTTTGAAGCAGCGTGTGGTACTGTTTAAAGCAGCGTGTGGTACTGTTTATAGCAGCATGTGGTACTGTTTAAAGCAGCGTGTGGTACTGTTTAAAGCAGCATGTGGTACTGTTTGAAGCAGCCTGTGGTACAGTTTGAAGGTGTGGTACTGTTTGAAGCAGCGTGTTGTAGGGACTAGGCTTGTGCACCGATTTTTTTTTTCGGTTCGATTCGGTTCGATTTGTTTGGATGTTTAAGCTTTTCGATTCGGCTCGTTTCGACCGATTTCTGTTTCGATTCGGTTCGGCTCGACTCGTTTTTCGTGTACATTGTTTTTTCGGAATATCGACTATTTTTAGTATTTTCATGTCACTTTGCTCATTTTTTGGTATCGACTTTTCGTGATTTCGGAAATTTTCGTTTTTTCGGAACGTCTGTTCTCCTCGTTTCAAAGCTGTCTAACTCTATTTGTTTTGATGTAAACTACTATGGTTTACTTTTTTATACTTTATATTTTTTTATAATAAATTTTTGGTTTGTTTTTCGGATCCGATAATTCATTCTGTTGATACGATAATTCTGGCGATTCTATCGTGTTTTTTTTTTATTAAATAAAGATCCTTTTCTTCTTATGAATATACATTTCACAACTTTATTTAATCACATTAAAAAAATGGTATGAAAGCCAAGGAACAAAAAAAAATGAACAAAACGATTTAAAAAACGCTAAACTGACCCGAATTGTTATGGTTTTTATTTTTAAAGTCAGACCAAAGGTTTTAAAACGGAAAAATAGTTGATCAAAATGATCTGAAAGGAAAAAAAAAAAAAAAAGATTTAAAACAGACTCGCTGCTGAGCATTTCACGGCTTCCCTTCACGCCTGTGTGCGGCACTGCGGTCTGCTGCTGAGCTAATTTTTAACAGTTTCGCTCCTCTTGTTTAAACGCGTTTTTTTGAAGCCTTATTTTATAATATGACCCAGACATGTTATATATTGTTCTTTCCGGCAGACTCGGCAGATGATTCATAATATATCATTATCATATGTATGCGTCATGTCCTGTCTGTATATTATAACAAAAAATGCAATAAAATTAGAATTTTCAATGTTTGTTTTACAAGGTGTAAAGTGTTTTTTTTTTTCACATTTTAACATGCGAGGGTTTGCGGTTATATTTTATGAGTTGCGTTTGTTAAAAAAAATTAAAAAGGGGACTTGTTATATTTTTTTGGGTGAACATTACACTATTTTTAACAAACGCACCCCATACAAAAATCCTTAGTGCAGCATCATTGTTCACATTATAATTGAAATGGCAACAATATTGCTGCATTAACAAAACAAAACAAAAAACCTGTTTATTTTTTTTATATTTAAATTTTTTATAATTTTTAACATTGTCATGTTTGGTATTGTTGGAAAGGCCATGCTCTGGTCGATCCAAAGATACGAAACATTAACCAACCGATAGCTGCCGCAGATCGGGAGATAGGGGGATCCAATGAACCCCCTATCTCCACCATTGGTCGCAGTTAGGGGTTAACTCCAGAACTGACGTCATTGTGACGAGGTCTTGAGACTGTCGGCAGCTGCCGTTCCCCCACGCTGTTGTCTTCCTGCAAAGATGTGACCATGTTGGCGGGCAGCGTCTTAGCGGGCAGCGGTGGGAGAGAGAGAGCTCATAGCTGGGAGGAGGTGTTGCGTGAAGCTGCAAACAGGGACAAATAAACTAGACCTGAGCCGCACTGAGGATCTTTGGGTTGTGTCGGAGAAGACTTCACGCAGTGCTGCCATCAATATTTTTTGATAAATTCTTGGTTATACAATGAATGTGACTGTGGACAAAAATCCGTGTTGTTGTGACATCGCCTAAGCTTAACAAAACCAGGCCACGTTGGTAATCAAATCTCAAGGCAGTACAACAAGGTTGTGTTAGTGTGTGACATTTTTTGGCCGGGCAGGAAGTGTAGAATGTGCACAGTCACATTCATGGCCACAAATATGTTGACAAATTTATGACAAAGGGTCCATAGAAATGTCAATAAATTTATGTACACATAATTTTAACAGTGTGGAAACCAAGCAATACATATTAACTTATTAAGTAAGGAAAAGCAACGCACACAAACCGGAAAATATAGAAAATTTATTTACAACATGCCAAGGATGGCAAACTGCCCAACGGGGGCACAAACAAACATAGGGGAGGAGGAGGCTGGTCTCACTGCCGCTCCAGGATGTCAGCGGCATTGCTAATATGCTCCCGCAATTCCTGGAGCAATTCCTGGATGGCATCGATGGTCGTAACAGCCAGGTGTAGCTCGCCGATCGCCATCCGATTTATCATCCTAATGCTGGATGTGTCCGGTCTGGCTTCTCCTTCTATATCTCCAATAAATGAAAGAAGGAAAATACAGTAAGTAAAGCAGGTTTCTATTTTTGACTGAGATTCTTGAAAAAAATATAACAGTAGTATATACCAGTGCTGGCGGCCTCCTGAGGCTCCGACTCCTCCTCCGACTCCTCCTCCTGCTCCTCCTCTTGCTCCTCCTGCTCCTCTTGTGCTATACATAAAAAAATTTAATTAAAATACAGTAAACAAAATTTTTTCTGTTTTTGACCAAAAGTCGTTGCAAAATAAAACAGTATATACCAGCGCTGGTGGACGCCCGCGGCTCCTCCTCCACTGGGGCACTGGTGCCCGCCGGGGCAAATGCTGCCTTCTTCCTGTCTTCTGCCAAATCCAAAAAATAACACGTAAATAATGCAGACTGGAAAAAATGGTATATCTATACAATATATTGCCGAAAGTATTGCGACACCCCTCCACTACCCCACTACCAGCTTGACCCACCACTACTCCCATCTCATAGGTCTAAAGGCACAAAATATTTATTTATTTCCTCTGCACATAGACATATATTACCGGTCAATTATATTTTTTTTCAGAAGTAAACATTACGTTTATTCAATAAAACTATTATTTGTGTTGTGTGCGTACAAATCGCATTGTGCGACTGCTTTTAGTTATTTTATAGATGCCTCAGCCTCAATTTAACTTTCAGTTTCTGCGAATAAAACTGTGGATATTGCAGAAACAACAGAAATCCGCCATTTTGTTTTGAAATTTGCATCTAAAGCGTTCAATAATGACACTGCTGCAGCAAACTGAATTGCTGCGCTGCAACAATTCAGCAGCTGCTGAGGATGTATTGAACGCGGCTCTGTTTGGATGCACTTTCAGAAGAACTACATGTCCCATCCTACCACTTAGCAGAGACGCAGAGATTTTTGTTGATGCGCAGGTGGGAGCCAATATTGGGCAAGCTGCGGGTCATCTCGTATGCATCACTCAATCACAACAACCCCCCCAACACACTACAGTACACACAGTGCCAAAAGAAATCCAGCATTGTAACTTCATCTACATACATCAAATGTCACAATTTTCACGAATACGTAAAATCACAAAAAAGAAGAGCTATGGCAAAAATGCATGTATGACGAGTCGTGAAAACGCAAAGCTATACACAATCACATTGCATGAAAAAAGGACTAGATAAATCAACGTATTTCTGTGCACATTAGCACATGCAAGCACATTATTATTATTATACAGGATTTATATAGCGCCAACAGTTTGCGCAGCGCTTTACAATATAACATGACACTTACGTTTGGCTATGACGCGACGGATGTGCCTCAGCTGCTCCTGCTCGCGCGCGCGACTTGAGGTCAGACCAGCGTTTTCGGAGCTGATCCTTTGTCCGGTCCTTCCCGAACAGCTCCAGGATGGTGGTGTGAACCTTATTGCGGATACGATCCTTTCGAGCATTATTCTTCCTGCCGTAAGGGCCCTTACGGCAGTCGTAGTCTTTACGATCAAAGATGCAGACCAGCTCCAACATCTCGTCAAATGCCATGTTGCTGGCCCGCTTCTTCCTGGGTGGTGTCTCATGGGTGGAAGAAGTAGATGAGGAGGTGTCCGAATGGCACTCGTCTCTTCTTGCAGCCATGATAAATAATAAAAACAATATTTTTTGGCCTGTCCAAAAAATTGTCAAAAAACTGGCTCAATAAAGTTACGACATCCGCGACCCGCGGACGAATCGGATCCGACCCGATTACGAAGGAATTATCGTATCGACAGAATTATCGGATCATTGGAAACAAAAACAAGTGATACGCATTTACAAATACAAAATTTACAGAATCAGCGATATAACCGATAATAGTTAAATATACGATGTCCAGAATTACCGAAATGGAACCGAAATCACGAATGGAACCGAAATCATGAATAGAGCGAAAACAAATTTCGATTTGACACATTTCAAGTCCATTCAAAAATTACGAAAATATTTTGTTTCGGCTCGGAAAACTTTTCGGATCTGTCGGTTTTCGGGTCCGATCCGATTCGGAAAATCGGCTGCATCCGAAAACACGAATCAGGAAATATCCTGAAAATTCCGAAATTCCGAAACCCGAAACGCACATCCCTAGTAGGGACTTATCTCTGCACATGACTACAACATGTCGAGATTTATATTCAATAAGAAACTTATACGAGACACAAATATCAATCGTTTATATTTCCTAGAATTTCTCCTAAATTCTTTTATTTGTCTGTGTTTTGCTTTGAAGAATACACTAATCAATAATCGGATAAAAATATATATTTATTACGTATACAAAAAGTTTCAAATCTCATATCATAAACAAAGATTTATAAACCACAATCCATCCACCAGCACAGACAACTAGCTTCACAATATATATATATCACCTGTTAGTAACTGCATATATGATTATCAGTTAGTAACTATACACAAATGGTTAATAAACATTTCTGCTTAACGAAAATGTAACATATATTTCCCATCAAACCAATGTTTAACAAGCTAGATCTTGTAGAGATATATGTATCTCTCTATACTACGTGGATCAACAAAAGATGAGCCATCACTTATTCTATTTTTAGAATAAGTAATAATTTATTTAGTGAATCCTCCCCTAATAGAGAATTAAGCTTCTAATCTTCTGCTTTTTATATTGTAGTTATATAATTCCTTGCTTATTAATTTCAATCACAGTAATTTCCAAATTATATATATATATATATATATATATATCGGTATATCAATCTTACAACAATTTCTTTAGGATAAATCCTTATATCCGTTTCTTCTTCATATCTCTATCTGCAGAATATAAATATTTTGAAGACTCTAGATCTAATAGTAATCTGAGAAATCTCAGTCTATCTGTTGCAAGAAATACTCCAAATATATATAATTTATTTACCTCCAATCTGGATTAAATGAGTTACTGCCTTGGAATATTCTTTGTTTATTTTGGAATATGTGAAAATTATCAATGCCAGATAATCAATGCATGTGAGTTAGAGATGTGAAATCTTGAGTGCATTGTGCCCTGGGATGGTCTCCTAGCGATGGTCTGCCTGCGATGGTCTGCTTGCGTGAATGCCGTGTCTGAATGCATTGTTGTGTAAGTCTGAATGAATTTGCAACGAACAGTACAGCTTCAACTATAGTCAATTTGACGTCACTGACAATCTATTCACTATATTAAATATAACATCTACTATACCTCAAGAGGGCAGTGTTGCACTTCTAATTATTTCCACCATTATTATTATTATTTTATTATCTCTTATCTCAGGTCAAAGGTCAATCTGTCTTAACAAAGACCCTCTATTTTCAGTTGTAGACACTGAGTCTTTCCTGTCCAAATTTAGATTTATATTTCCACTCCTCTCAAGCTTTTTACTAAGTAAATTCCTTTCTCTAGTACTTAGCTTGGCATTATATCAAATAAAGACATTAAGGTTCCCTCATTTCTGGTATTTATAAAAAAAAAAACTTAGTTTCACCTAGCCGTGAAATATTTAAAAAAAATCTCTGCTCATTTCTAAAACTAGGGAAAATTGAAAAAGAAAAGACTTTCCATTAAAACAAGATGGCTACAGGCATCCATTTTAATTTTTCCTCCTAATATACCCGACAGTGTGGTACTGTTTGAAGGTATGGTACTGTTTGAAGCAGCTTGTGGTACTGTTTGAAGGTATGGTAGTGTTTGAAGCAGCGTTTGGTACTGTTTGAAGCAGCCTATGGTACGGTTTGAAGGTATGGTACTGTTTGAAGCAGCATGTGGTTCTGTTTGAAGCAGCGTGTGGTACTGTTTGAAGCAGCGTGTGGTTCTATTTGAAGCAGCGTGTGGTACTGTTTGAGGCAGCCTGTGGTACTGTTTGAAGTAGCCTGTGGTACTGTTTGAAGCAGCGTGTGGTACAGTTTGAAGGTGTGGTACTGTTTGAAGCAGCGTGTGGTACTGTTTGATGGTATGGTACTGTTTGAAGCAGCTTGTGGTACTGTTTGAAGCAGCTTGTGGTACTGTTTGAAGCAGCGTGTGGTACGGTTTGAAGCAGCGTGTGGTACGGTTTGAAGCAGCGTGTGGTACTGTTTGAAGCAGCGTGTGGTACAGTTTGAATCAGCGTGTGGTACGGTTTGAAGCAGCGTGTAGTACTGTTTGAAGCAGCGTGTGGTTCTGTTTGAAGCAGCATGTGGTACAGTTTGAAGGTGTGGTACTGTTTGAAGCAGAGTGCGGTACTGTTTGAAGCAGCACGTGGTACTGTTTGAAGCAGCGTGTGGTACGGTTTGAAGCAGCGTGTGGTACGGTTTGAAGCAGCGTGTGGTATGGTTTGAAACAGCGTGTGGTACTGTTTGAAGCAGTGTGTGGTACGGTTTGAATCAGCTTGTAGTACTGTTTGAAGCAGCGTGTAGTACTGTTTGAAGCAGATTGTGGTACAGTTTGAAGGTGTGGTACTGTTTGAAGCAGCCTGTGGTACTGTTTGAAGCAGCGTGTGGTACTGTTTGAAGCAGCTTGTGGTACTGTTTGAAGGTATGGTACTGTTTGAAGCAGCGTGTGGTATGGTTTGAAGGTATGGTACTGTTTGAAGCAGCGTGTGGTACTGTTTGAAGCAGCGTATGGTACGGTTTGATGGTATGGTACTGTTTGAAGCAGCATGTGGTACTGTTTGAAGCAGCGTGTGGTTCTGTTTGAAGCAGCGTGTGGTACTGTTTGAAGCAGCGTGTGGTACGGTTTGAAGCAGCGTGTGGTACTGTTTGAAGCAGCGTGTGGTGGTTTGAAGCAGCATGTGGTACGGTTTGAAGCAGTGTGTGGTACGGTTTGAAGCAGCGTGTGGTACGGTTTGAAGCAGCGTGTGGTACTGTTTGAAGCAGCGTGTGGTACGGTTTTAAGCAGCGTGTGGTACGGTTTGAAGCAGCGTGTGGTACAGTTTGAAGCAGCGTGTGGTACGGTTTGAAGCAGCGTGTGGTACTGTTTGAAGCAGCGTGTGGTACGGTTTTAAGCAGCGTGTGGTACGGTTTGAAGCAGCGTGTGGTTCTGTTTGAAGCAGCGTGTGGTTCTGTTTGAAGCAGCGTGTGGTAATGTTTGAAGCAGCGTGTGGTACGGTTTTAAGCAGCGTGTGGTACGGTTTGAAGCAGCGTGTGGTTCTGTTTGAAGCAGCGTTTGGTTCTGTTTGAAGCAGCGTGTGGTAATGTTTGAAGCAGCGTGTGGTACGGTTTTAAGCAGCGTGTGGTACGGTTTGAAGCAGCGTGTGGTTCTGTTTGATGCAGCGTGTGGTTCTGTTTGAAGCAGCGTGTGGTAATGTTTGAAGCAGCGTGTGGTACGGTTTTAAGCAGCGTGTGGTACGGTTTGAAGCAGCGTGTGGTTCTGTTTGAAGTAGCGTGTGGTTCTGTTTGAAGCAGCGTGTGGTACTGTTTGAAGCAGCGTGTGGTACGGTTTGAAACCGTGTGTGGTATGGTTTGAAGCAGCGTGTGGTACTGTTTGAAGTGTCAGGGATTATATTCAATAAGAAATTTATACGAGACACAAATATCAATCGTTTATATTTCCTAGAAATTCTCCTAAATTCTTTTAATAGTCTGTGTTTTTCTTTGAAGAATACACTAATCAATAATCGGATAAAAATATATATATTTATTACGTATACAAAAAAAGTTTCAAATCTTATATCATAAACAAACATTTATAAACCACAAAATCCATCAGCACATAAAAATTAGCTTCACAATGTATAAATGTATATATATATATATATCCTGTTAGTAACTGCATATATGACTAATATCATTTACCTTATCAGTTAGTAACTAATACACAAATGGTTATTAAATATTTTTGTTTAACAAAAATTTAACATATATTTCCCAGCAAGTCAATGTTTAACAAGCTAGATCTTGTAGAGATATATGTATCTCTCTATACTACATGGATCAAAAGATGAGCTATCGCTTATTCTATTTTTAGAATGATAAGTAATAAAAACTTATTTAGTGAATCCTCCCCTAATATCGAGAAGTAAACTTCTAATCTTCTGCTTTTTATATTATAGTTATATAATTCCTTGCTTATTAATTTCAATCACAGTAATTTCCAAATTCAATATATATATATATATAATCTCTCTCGGTATATCATTCTTTACAACAGTTTCTTTAGGATAAATCCTTATATCTAATTCTTCTTCATATCTCTATCTGCAGATATAGAAATATTTTGAAGACTTTAGATCTAACAGTAATCTGAGAAATCTCCGTTTACCTGTTGCAAGAAAATACTCCAAATATATATAATTTATTTAATCTTAATAAAAATAATTTTCGTACATTACCTCCAATCTGGATTATATGAGTTATAGCCTTGGAATATTCTTTATGTAATATTGTTTTGGAATATGTGAAAATTATCAATGTCAGATAATCAATACATGGGAGTTAGAGATTTGGTGTGAGTTAGAGATTTGGTGTGAAATCTTGAGTGCATTGTGTCCCGGGATGGTCTGCCTGCGTGAATCTGCAGGAATGCCCGAATCTGCGGGAATGCCTCCTGCAACCAACAGTGCGGCTTCAATTATAGTCAATTTGACGTCACTGGCAATTTATTCTCTATATTAAATATAATATTTACTATCCTCTAGAGGGCAGTGTTGCACTTCTAATTATTTCCACATTTAATTTTAATATCTCTTATCTCAGGTCAAGAGGTCAATCAAACTTACAAAGACCCTCTTTTTTCAGTGCAGACTTTGAGTCTCTCATGCCACAATAAAATTTATGTCTCTACTCCTCTCAAACTAAATAAATTCCTTTCTAGTTAAATCACAGAATTATACTTCAGTAATTATACTATTTACCAATCCTATACTCTACAATATTTATCGGAGCATATATTTTCTACTGTAAATATAATAAAATATACCTTGATTATAAAAATATATTTCGTGAATATAAACATACATTACAAAGATTTTAACTATTATTCCTTTACCCATAGAAAAAATATCTTTTTGTTTTAAAGACTTAAGACAGACCAATAAATTTAGTTATGACACATCTAGCACTTAGCTGCAGCATTATATCACACAAAGACATTTTAAGGTTCCCTCATGTCTGGTCAAGTAGCCGTGAACTATTTAAAAAAAAATCTCTGTTCATTTCTAAAACTATGGAAAATTGAAAAAGAAAAGACTTTCTATTTAAAAACAAGATGGCTACAGGCATCCATTTTAATTTTTCGCTTCTAATATACCTGACAGAAGCAGCGTGTGGTACGGTTTGAAGCAGCGTGTGATATGGTTTGAAGCAGCGTGTGGTACGGTTTGAAGCAGCGTGTGGTACGGTTTGAAGCAGCGTGTAGTACGGTTTGAAGCAGCGTGTGGTACGGTTTGAAGCAGCGTGTGGTACGGTTTGAAGCAGCGTGTGGTACGGTTTGAAGCAGCGTGTGGTACGGTTTGAAGCAGCGTGTGGTACGGTTTGAAGCAGCGTGTGGTACGGTTTGAAGCAGCGTGTGGTACTGTTTGAAGCAGCGTGTGGTACTGTTTGAACCAACGTGTGGTACTGTTTGAAGCAGCGTGTGGTACTGTTTGAAGCAGCGTGTGGTACTGTTTGAAGCAGAGTGTGGTACAGTTTGAAGCAGCCTGTAGTACTGTTTGAAGCAGCGTGTGGTACTGTTTGAAGCAGCGTGTGGTACGGTTTGAAGCAGCGTCTGGTACGGTTTGAAGCAGCGTGTAGTACGGTTTGAAGCAGCGTGTGGTACGGTTTGAAGCAGCGTGTGGTACGGTTTGAAGCAGCGTGTGGTACGTTTGAAGCAGCGTGTGGTACTGTTGAAGCAGCGTGTGGTACTGTTTGAACCAACGTGTGGTACTGTTTGAAGCAGCGTGTGGTACTGTTTGAAGCAGCGTGTGGTACTGTTTGAAGCAGAGTGTGGTACGGTTTGAAGCAGCCTGTAGTACTGTTTGAAGCAGCGTGTGGTACTGTTTGAAGCAGCGTGTGGTACGGTTTGAAGCAGCGTGTGGTACGGTTTGAAGCAGCGTGTGGTACGGTTTGAAGCAGCGTGTGGTACGGTTTGAAGCAGCGTGTGGTACGGTTTGAAGCAGCGTGTGGTACGGTTTGAAGCAGCGTGTGGTACGTTTGAAGCAGCCTGTAGTACTGTTTGAAGCAGCGTGTGGTACTGTTTGAAGCAGCGTGTGGTTACGGTTTGAAGCAGCGTGTGGTACGGTTTGAAGCAGCGTGTGGTACGGTTTGAAGCAGCGTGTGGTACGGTTTGAAGCAGCGTGTGGTACGGTTTGAAGCAGCGTGTGGTACGGTTTGAAGCAGCGTGTGGTACTGTTTGAAGCAGCGTGTGGTACTGTTTGAACCAACGTGTGGTACTGTTTGAAGCAGCGTGTGGTACTGTTTGAAGCAGCGTGTGGTACTGTTTGAAGCAGAGTGTGGTACGGTTTGAAGCAGCCTGTAGTACTGTTTGAAGCAGCGTGTGGTACTGTTTGAAGCAGCGTGTGGTACGGTTTGAAGCAGCGTGTGGTACGGTTTGAAGCAGCGTGTGGTATTGTTTGAAGCAGAGTGTGGTACGATTTGAAGCAGCCTGTAGTACTGTTTGA
This sequence comes from Leptobrachium leishanense, assembly GCA_009667805.1. Lineage (NCBI taxonomy): Eukaryota > Metazoa > Chordata > Amphibia > Anura > Megophryidae > Leptobrachium > Leptobrachium leishanense. The sequence goes on from CM019069.1 coordinate 162,886,048, forward strand.
AGCAGTCACCAAGACAGCGTCCAGGTTGTCCGTGGCATTCAGCACAGTAGAAGGTGATGTCCTTTCTCTGCTCCCTCTTGAAACAGACTCTGCACCCTTTTTTGGGGTCTCTGCTTGGTCTCATTGGGGGGATTCTATAAATAAAGTGGGTAGCCCCAACTCTGCTTTTCCCCGTCACCGCCCGGGGAGCAGGTGCACCTTGGTACAAAATCCTCAAAATGACCTGGAGCTGGAACTACAAAAAGGGCCAGTTTCACTTCAGGATTTGCCTTTTTGAACAGCTAAAAAGCATTGTGGGTTGCAATGTGCATCAGGTATATTGCAACCTTTTTATACCAGGCCCATGTCTTTCGCATAATTCGGTAGGGCTGAAGCAGCTGATCTGTCAGATCAACCCCCCCCCCATATGTCGGTTATAGTCCGCACACTGGCTTCGTTATGCCTTTAGCTCTGCCATATACTAGACATGTGCACAATGAAAATTTCCTTTTGCTTCGCATTGATCCGTTACGTTTTTTAGTTTAGGTTCGTTGTGTTCGTTATGTTACCGTGATTCCTATTTCAGATCAATTTGTTATTTCGGGAGATCAGTAATTCGTATTTCGGATTAATTTGTATTTAGTATTTTTTTCAGAATGTGAATTGCTTAGATTATGGTATAAAAAAAAGAAAAAGATACGTAATTCTCCTGTCCTTGGTGCTGAAACCTATTCAGCATCAAGGACAGCAGCTCCGAGGGGCTCCAGAGCCACACGGTGCTGTTGTCCTTGGTGCTGAATAGATTTCAGCACCAAGGATAGCACCCGCCGAATGCAGCCAGACTGAAGGAAAGACAAAAAAACACACTGCGTTCGGCAAAGAAGAAAAGCCTCATTGATTTAAAATAATTAGGAATCCAAAGATTTTACCAAAAAATCCTGAGTAATGCTTAAAATTAAAGAGACTTTTTGCTGCAAGTGTAAAGAATAAACGTTTCAATAAATATTTAATAGAAACAGGGAATATTTTTACATTGAAATCTATGGGATTCGCCTGTTTAAACCTGTCGAATGAAACCACCAAAAACCGGGGCATTTCACTGACATTTCGGTGCTGTTCAGTGTCTCGAAATAGATTTTCCATTGCTTCTCTATGGGGGATTTCACTGCTGTCAAACAGCACCATGGTGCTGTCCATGGCCTGTGGTGCAGAATACAACAGATTCAGCACCACAGCCAATGGACAGGGATGCGGTGCTGCTGAATCTTTGAAACGGAATCAATTTGTTATATTCCGTTTTTGCCCCGTTTTGGACGGAACCGATTTGTTATTTCAGACATGCTTCCGAAATCGGTAAATTTTCATCCGAATTTTGATTTGAAACGAAACGCACATCCCTACTAGGGATGAGCTGTTCGGTTCGGACGGTTCGGAGTTCGGGCCGAACTTAGCCTGTTCGATTAGATCGCGAACTCCGAACATTAACGGGTGTTCGGAGCAAGTTCGACCACAATGCATCACAATGGCCCATAATGCACTTTCCCACTGGCCTGAAGCTCGTAATTGGCTACAGCCTTGCACCTGACCACAGGTCTGGTGCAAGACAGGTTCAACAGTATACCAATCACCGCTCAGAGTCCTGATTGGGCAAGTGTTGCCCAATCGTGGGCTCACAGAGCTAAGTCCCGCAGCACACTATATAAGGTTTCCACGCACGGCTTCACCACGCAGCGCTTCTGCATGCATTTGAGAGGAGATTTCATAGGAGATTGCTGTTGTGTGTTGTTACTGCCGGTCTGCCACGCTACTGGGGGGGGGTCTGGGGGGTCTCATTTCTACCAAATATCTGGGAATTTAGGTGATCTGTGTCTTGTCACTGTGCCAGCAAGTCTTTTTGGGGGTTACAAATTTCTTTAAAACATTTGTGAATTGAGGTGATCTGTGTCTTGTCACACAGCCAGTACCACGCAGTATTTTGGGGCTCACTAATTTCTACAAAACATTTGGGAATTGAGGTGATCTTCTGTGTCTTGTCACTGCCAGCAAGTATTTTGGGGCTCACTAATTTCTACAAAATATTTGGGAATTGAGGTGATCTGTGTCTTGTCACACAGCCAATACCACGCAGTATTTTGGGGCTCACTAATTTCTACAAAACATTTGGGAATTGAGGTGATCTGTCTCTTGTCACTGCCAGCAAGTATTTTGGGGCTCACTAATTTCTACAAAATATTTGGGAATTGTTATAATCCGTGTGTTCTCATTGGCTGCCACCCATCAAGGGGTCTCACTGATTTATAAGAGGTTTCTGAGATTTGTAATCTGTGGCTTCTCACTGCCACCCATCAAGGGGTCTCACTGATTTATAGGAGGTTTCACTGCCACCCTCAGGGGGTCTCACTGATTTATAGGAGGTTTCACTGCCACCCATCAGGGGGTCTCACTGATTTATAGGAGGTTTCACTGCCACCCAATCGGGGGTCTCACTGATTTATAGGAGGTTTCACTGCCACCCATCAGGGGGTCTCACTGATTTATAGGAGGTTTCTGAGACTTGTAATCTGTGGCTTCTCACTGCCACCCATCAAGGGGTCTCACTGATTTATAAGAGGTTTCTGAGATTTGTAATTTGTGTCTTCTCACTGCCACCCATCAGGGGGTCACACTGCAGTTTAGGAGGTTTCTGCGAATTGTAATCTGTGTCTTGTCACTGTTGCCAGCTATCAGGGGGTCTCACTGACTTGTAGCAGATTTCTGCGAATCGTAGTTTGTGTCTTGTCACTGGCACCCATCAGGGGGTCTCACTGATTTATAGGAGGTTTCTGGGAATTGTAATTGTGTCTTGTCACTGGCTGCCAGCTATCAGGGTGTCTCACTGAGTTATACCAGAGTTCTGTAAATCTTTAATCTTTATACCAGAGTTGAATCAGAGTTCTGTATATATTTAATCTATATATCACTCACCATGTCTGAAAGAACAAAAAGGACAGGCAGATGCTCCCAGACACAGATAAGAGGGCAAGCAGCCCCTGTGTCTGGAGGCTGTGCCTCTGGTTGTGGTGGACGTGGTGCATCCTCTGCAGGGGCACGCTTGTCCTTTCAAACTGGTGCTGACCGTCTTAAGCAGCATCAACATACAGAGGACTTGGTGGATTGGCTAACCAGGCCATCCTAATCCTCCGAGTCCTCTGCCAGCCAGGCTTGTAGTTCTTTACAGTCCACCTCAGCTGCCAAAACATCTAATGCAGCCTCCATGTCCACAGCTACTCCTGCCGTAGCCTCGCTATCACACACGGAGGAGTCAGCTGAATTGTTTGACTACAATGAGAGTGACATGCTGCTTGAGGATGCGCAGCAAGTACAGTGCTCTGATTCAATCTCTGAGGTTGAGGAAGGGAGTATAATCAACCTAGAGGAAGGGGGTGCCAGTGATGACACACAAATAACTGGCACTCATGTTGCCCCAGCAGCTGCAGCATACTGCCAAGTTGGCTCCAGTGACGAGGAGATAGGGGATGATGATGACAAGGATGATGAGGTCACTGACTCCACCTGGGTGCCTGATCGAACAGAGGAATCAAGTGAGGAAGAGGGGGAGGAGGAGGCACAGCAAACACGAGGCACAACATCCTCTATGACCAACCGTAGCACTAGCCAGTCCAAGGCATCAGATGTCAGAGCTGCTCCGGTGCAGAGCGCTGTTGTCTCAAAGCACACACTCAGGAACTCTGCTGTCTGCTGGGAGTTCTTTAAGAAATGTGCAGCAGACCCCACCATTGCTATTTGTAATCTATGTCAGATGAGGCTGAAGCGTGGGATAGACACCGGACACTTGGGTACCACGTGCTTGAGGCGACATATGACGACCCGCCACGCATTCCGTTGGCGCAACACTTTGCATAGGTCCTCCTCACCTGTCTCTACCCCCAATATATGTCCTGCCATGTCATTGACTCCAACCTCCACTGACAGGGATGATGCTACAGTAGTGGATGTACCAGGTCCTTCCTCACAATGTGACATCATCCCATCAGCTGAAGATTTATGCAGTCAGATTACGTTGCCCCAGCTGCTGCAGCGTAAGAAAAAATATAGTCCCAACCATCCCCAAGCACAGCGTCTAAATGCCAGCTTAGCAAAATTACTCGCATTGCAGCTGCTGCCTTTCCAGCTGGTGGACTCTGCTCCCTTCCGTGAATTTGCTGAATGTGCTGTACCACAGTGGCAGGTTCCAAAACGCCATTACTTTTCACGCAAGGCCATTCCAGCACTATACCAGCACGTGGAAGACAATGTTGTCCAGTCATTGGGAAAGGCAGTCAGCAACAAGGTGCATGTGACTTTCGACACGTGGTACAGCAAGCATGGACAGGGTCGTTACATTTCCTTCACGGCACACTGGGCAACTCTGATTGCAGCTGGGAGGGATCCAAGACGGGGCTCTGTGCTGGAGCTTGTTCATCCACCACGCCTCCAGAAAGCTGCTTGTATGAGGTCTGTCTGCTCCACCACCACCACCTCTCCCTCTTCCTCCTCCTCCTCCTCTTCCTCCTTCTCTGTCTCTGGCAAAGTGGCAGTTAAACCGACGCCTGACAGGGTCTACGCAATGGCTCAAGCAAAAAGAAGCCATACTGTGCTTGAGCTGGTTTGTTTAGGGGACAGGAGCCACACCGGGCCAGAAATTCTGTCAGCTCTGCAGGGCCAGGTGCAGAGATGGTTAACACCACGCCAGCTTCAGCTGGGAATGATCGTCTGTGATAATGGCAGCAACCTTCTCTCCGCCCTATGCCTGGGTAAATTGATGCATGTACCATGCCTAGCACACGTCCTAAATCTAGTGGTACAGCGTTTCCTAACCAAGTACCCAGGGCTGCCAGAGCTTCTCAGCCAGGCCAGAAAAGTTTGCAGCCACTTAAGACGGTCATTCCCAGCAAGCGTTCGCCTGGCAGAAATTCAAAGAGAATTCCACCTTCCCACAAACCGTCTGATCTGTGACATGCCCACCAGGTGGAACTCGACATTAGCAATGCTGCAGCATCTCCAGAAGCAGCAGAGGGCCATCAACGAGTACCTGTGTGAGTATGGCACAAGGACAGGTTCAGGTCAACTTGGTTTTTCCCCCTCCCCCGCAGTGGCTAATGATCAAGGATGCATGCACTGTACTGTCACCATTTGAGGAGGCAATGAGGATGGTGAGCAGGGACAGTGCATGCATCAGTGACACAATTCCTTTAGTGTTCCTGCTGGAGCACACTCTGCAGGGAATTGTTCGAGAGAATGACTAATTAGGAATGAAAAAGGCTTAAGAATTATCTCTGTATTATGCAAGAGGGAAAGAAAGGAGGTTTCCTGGTTATATGGGATCAGGCTTTGTTCTATGAGCTGAAGCATGGCTCTTTGTGATTGGGTACAATGGAGAAACAATGGAAGGGAGGATATAAAATGGCTGGGCAGGGGACATTGAGGTATTGCAATGATTTTTCATTTACTCCCACCCAACCCACCCTGTTTTGTTTTCTCTTTCATAGATGCTGTTTCGCTACAACGTCGGAAAGGTCACGCAGCAGAAGCACCATGGATAGGGGCAATGGAGTGGTGATTCCACCACTCATGCAAGACCGCCCGTGGTTTCCCATATGGAAATATGCCATGTTACATGAACCCGGTTTGTGGCTTATACGGCCATGTCTGGGGGATTGTCTAAATATGGTTATGGTTAGTCTACCTATTCTATCACATTATATACACCATGTGACATGAAGCCAGCCTGAGGTTTTTGAACGGCCAGGGTTGGGGGATTGTTCTTTGATTAAAAGCATGGTTTAGAGCAATTATTATCGATCAGATAAGTATCCCACGAGGCTTGAAGCCAGTTGGTGTTTTTTTACGGCCGCAACTGCGTGGATTGCGCTTGCATTGGGTACTTTACCATGTGGCAGGAAGCCAGCTGGTGGTTTGGTCGGCCACAGCTGGGGGATTGCGCTTAAGATGGACATGGTTTAGGTTAGGGAGGAGCGGTGAAATAGGCGGCCTGGCACGTGGAGGGCGATAGTGGGGGGAGGATCTGCAGGGTACGGGGTGAGTTGTGGTTTCATATGGCCAGGCTCAGGTGCCTTCCTGGTTTGCAGATCCTCTCGGCCTGCTATCTGCCATAAAATAAACTGAGCAGATGTGTGGTCAGCCTGCTTAGCCACGTGGGGCGCTATTTCTGGGCAATGCTTGTGGTGCATTGCAGTTGCCAGTGTTATCTGGCTGCCAGTGTTATCTGGTGAAGCGTATTTGGCATACGAGGATCGATAATAATAATTCTGCCTTAGAGGCAAAGAATTTGGCCTTAAGTAATAAAAGACGTGACCTTTTCAAAATGCCAATACTTTGTTGTGTTTTTATTTACGGGAAAGGGAGGGGGTGGGGGCAAGTAGGGGGGCTGGGGGGGGTTAGTAGAAGGTAACTTACATGGGGAAAAAGTGTAAGAAGAGGATAAGAGTATAATTCTTAATAGATGTGGCTCTAGAGGCAGAGCAGCGGGAGGAAGAGGAGGCCTTCCCTAGCTCTCAAGGCCCCAGTCTTTCTGCAGACAGCATTCCAGCGGGTCCTACTCATATCAGACAGGAGGAGGATGAGGAGGAGGAGGAGGCGGAATATTTAAGTAGTGGGGGCATTGAAGGTGGGGATTTGTCAAGGTTCTGGGTTTCGTGTGCCCAGAAACACAAGGGCTAGTGCGTGGCTGGGAGGAGGAAGTGCACGATGGGGTCATCCTCATTGACCAGGAAGACTCGGAAGCTAATGCCACCTCCAACCTACGCTGCGTGGGCTCCCTAATAATGCAAAGCCTGCTAAAGGACCCCAGGATTCGTGCTATCAAGGAAAGGGATCATTACTGGTTGGCAACCCTTCTTGATCCACGATACAAGGGTAAAGTTGCAGAGCTCATCCTGCTCGCACAGAGGGAGCACAGGATGAAAAAACTTGGACGCTCTAAAGCGACACATGTGTAACACCTTTCCAGGCACTGGTAGGTTACCAAGTGATGACACACGTGCTTCTGAGGCTGCGGATGATCAGAAGAATAGTGGTGAAGGCCAGGGCCGCTTGACTGATGCATTTTTAATTTTTTTTAGTCCTCGACGCCCAGGGACGTCAAATGTAGGCACCCATTGCCAGCGTCTTCACCATATGGTGCAGGACTACCTAGGGGCAAGGGCAGACCTGGATACCTTTCCAGCAGATGATCCACTGGCTTACTGGGTGTTGAGATTGGATCACTGGCCAGAACTTAGCCAATATGCTATGCAGCTACTAGGTTGCCCTTCATCTAGCGTGCTTTCTGAAAGGATGTTCAGTGCCGCTAGAGGTTTTGGCACAGACAAAAGAGTGCGTCTGTCCACCGACTCTGTAGACCGGCTGACATTTATAAAAATGAATCAGTCCTGGATCAGCAGCTATCAATCCCCTGATGCTGAAGTAATGGAATAGATCGGGGATGTCCTCTTCTGCATTCACAAAACCTCCAGCATTGAACTCTTCCACAATACCACAAAAGGGTTACAGTGTGAAGGCACTTGCTGCCATGAAAGGCACAATATTTGGCTGCACTGACGCCTGTGCCAGATTTATATCATTTTAATTTTTTGAACCGCAGGGTCCAACCCTGCACTCTTCCACAATACGACAGAGGGGTTACTGTATTATGATGGCACTTGCAGGCCTGGCACCAGAAGCACAATATCTGGGTGCACTGACGCCTTTACCAGATGCATATCTTTTTAATATAGGACCGCAAGGTTCACCCCTGCATTCTTCCACAATACTACAGAGGTGTTACTGTATGATCGTACTTGCTGGCCTGGCACCAAATGCACAATATCTGGGTGCACCGACGCCTTTAACAGATGCATATCTTTTTAATATAGGACCACATGGTCCACCCCTGCATTCTTCCACAATACTACAGAGGGGTTACTGTATGATTGTACTTGCTGGCCTGGCAGTCTTGCACCAAAGGCACAATATCTGGGTGCACTGACGCCTTGACCAGAATCATATCTTTTTAATATAGGACCGCAAGGTTCACCCCTGCATTCTTCCACAATACCACAGAGGGGTTACTGTATGATAGTACTTGCAGGTCTGGCACCAAAAGCACAATATTTGGGTGCACTGCCACTGACGCCTGTATCAGATTCATATCCTCAGAGGGGTTACGGTGTGACGGCACTGTTGGGGATGCTAAAGGACCAATTTTGAAGCACCTATTGTTACTTTCATCCCAAGCCTGCATAAGTTTCACAATAATTTAGCCAAAAAAATCACTAAACTTTTTCTGCGTGTCCGAAAATGTCTCCTCTTTTCATACAGACTGCCGCCCCAAGCAGTTGTTTATGGATAGATTAAAGGAAAAGCATTTATCGTCTTTTGAAACCTAATTTTTTTGTTTTTAAGTGCTTCTATACATCCTAGAAATCCGCCACTTCACGGGCAGGTTATGGGGACCTCCTAGGCACGATATTTGAAGGAATGTTTTTTTTTTTTGTTTTTTTTTTAAATTCTTTATTTAAAGATTCAAAATACACAAAGAAAGTCATGAAATCACACTAACAGAAATACGGCCACGCAGGGCCAGCTAAACTTCTTACGAGTAGAACAGCGGAGTAGCGTGGATTAAACTAGAACGAGCGGAAAAAGGAGCACAGAGTCCGGCATAGGACAAAAAGGCACGCGTGAAAGTTCAAGAACCGGTCCATGGCTCTCCAAAATATCCACTCAGAGGTCATACAGAAAATAGTCCGAAAAACTCGTGAAGAACTAAAAACATAAGTGCTTGGTGAGGGGTGGTATGATTCTCATCCCGGTTGTATTTCCAGGAGGTCCGGGGAGATACCAGCTGCCTCCAGATCCTTCCATGCCTGTGCGCGGTCAGTAATGGTGTTTTGTTTTTATTTTTAACCCTTATTTCATGGAAAACTCACTGTCCCTTTAAAAACTTTTTTTTTTTTACTTTTTGTCCTTGTTTCCTGTCCCCCAGGGCACTACCCGGACCCCCATACACCTTTTATGGCAAATATCTAGCATATATGCCCTCTTGGAGGGCACTCTAAAAACTGAATTTTCAGCCCCATTGACTTGCATGGAGTTCGGGTTCGGACCCGAACATATGGAAAGTTCGGGTTCGGGCCCGAACCGAACTCGGGGGGTGTTCGGCTCATCCCTAATCCCTACCACAAACAGAGACCTCCGCAGCCCTCTCAGAGTGGATGGTGGTGAGAAGGTATACATCCTTCTTGTCTTTGTAGAGCTGAGGTCTCCCCCCTTTTTAGCCGGATGTGGGCAAGTTGTGTTGGGAACCCTATGCGTTTCTTGCGTATAGTACCGCAAAGCTACTGTATCGAAGCAATACATTTGCTTGAACAAAGGGACACTTGTACTCTTTTTGTTCATGAACGGCAAAATTAGGTCACACACAATCTTGCCACTGGTCCCCTGGTGTTCTGGGCAACCTGGAGGGTCAAGATTTGTCTCAGTTCTTCAGTTATTGGTGCAATTTGGTGGTTTTCGCCGACGTCTGATAATTGCTTTGGGGACTCAAATTTCGGCAAAATACGTTGACCATTCGCTAAATAGTGAATTCAAAGTATTGCCCCCCCCCCACCTGCCCCTATCACTTACTGCCCCAAAAATTTATTTTCGATCCTGCAGTTTCTCGTCCTCCCTTTTTGTTGTTTGGAGAAGGTGGAAGAGGTTGAAACATGCTCCATCATCCTCAAAACCTGTTTAGAATGAGAGCGCGGAGTACAGGTAGCAGTGCCCTACACTATAGCATGTCCCTGCTCAGGTCTCGTAAGATCTTTACAGGACCTGGCTCCTCCACCTGCAGAATGATCTGTACAGGGTCTGGCTCCCCCACCTGCAGAATGATCTGTACAGGGCCTGGCTCCTCCACCTGCAGAATGATCTGTACAGGGCCTGGCTCCTCCACCTGCAGAATGATCTGTACAGGGTCTGGCTCCCCCACCTGCAGAATGATCTGTACAGGGCCTGGCTCCTCCACCTGCAGAATGTTCTGTACAGGGCCTGGCTCCCCCACCTGCAGAATAATCTGTACAGGGCCTGGCTCCTCCACCTGCAGAATGATCTGTACATTTAGGTTTTGTGCTGCCCTAGGCCTGACTAAACTCGGGCACCCCCAAATTTAAATTTGAGGCACCCCTTCCTGTCAAAGGCACACCTCTTCCTGGTTAAACCCCACCATTCCTCCTTAAGCTCCACCTTTTCCTCTTAGAGCGCCGCCTTTTCCTCTCTTTATATTAAAAGTGGATACCAAGTGCCTACTTGTATATTTTGTTTACCATTTCAAATGTATCTATTGAGATAAAAAAATTATGAAATGTTTAAATTCAAGCATTTTTACAAAGAACAGCCACGCATGTCAAGTATACTGGATCACAGCCACTCTAATTGGTTGAACAATAAAATCCACAAAAACGTGCACTGCATATGAGTGTATCACAGAGCTGCACAGCAATAAAACCCACAGAAATGGGCACTGTGTATGAGCATATCAGAACTGCACAGCAATAAAACTCACAGTAATGTGCAGTGTGTATGAGCGTATCCCAGAGCTCCAGGGCAATAAAACTCACAGTAATATGCAGTGTGTATCACAGAATCCGCAGCAATAAAACTCCCAGCAAGGCCATGTGCAGTGTGTGTGTCTGTGTATCAGAATTCCTAGCAATAAAACTCACAGCAATGCAATGTGTGGTGTGTGTCAGCGTATCAGAATCCACAGCAATAAAACTCCCAGCAATGCAATGTGCGGTGTGTATTAGTGCATCAGAATCCACTGCAATAAGACTCCCAGCAAAACGAGTGAATATGAGCACACAGCAATTATTTATTCTATATTTACCGGCCTCCGTCCGCGGTAGGGCTGTGTGCAGAGTCAGCAGGGACTGTGTACGGACTCAGTTGGAGGTCCCTCCAGGCCACGTTAGGATCGTGGCTGTGCCTGTGCGTGGAGCCATCTTGTCAGCAGTGGGATGCCACTAACAGAGGGTGCACCGTGGCTTTGATTCCCTTCCCGGTGGGTGTTCAGTCCAGAATAGAGTGAGAGTCCTTGCTAATGAAAGGGCGGGCAGCTGCGTGCGTGTTACGTGGTTCAGACAGTCAGGTGGTACTGAGACTCAGTACCACCTGACTGGCCGGACCGCGTGACCTGCACGCACGCAGCCTCACCAGGAGCCAGGCAGCTCAATGACAAATTTCTATCACTGCAGTGCTGGTTAAGGAAAGGTCCACTTTAAACAGCAGTAAGCAGACAGGGCTTCATATTACATAGAAACATAGAAAAATGTCGGCAGATAAGAACCTTTCGGCTCATCTAGTCTGCCCAATTACATGGATACTTTACCTGGATTTATCTTTTGTTTAGGATAGCCTTATGCCTATCCCATGCCTGCTTAAATTCAATTACTGTTTTGGCCTCTACCACTTCAACTGGAAGGCTGTTCCATGTATCCACCACCCTCTCAGTAAAATAATGCTTCCTGATGCTACTTTTAAACCTTTGCCCTTCTAATCTAAGACTATGTCCTCTTGTTTTGCTACTTTGTTTCCTTTTAAATATACTCCCTTCCTCTACCTTGTGGATTCCCTTTACGTATTTAAATGTTTCTATCATATCTCCTCTGTCTTGTCTTTTTTCCAAGCTGTACATGTTAAGATCATTAAGCCTTTCCTGGTAACTTTTCTCCTTCAAGCCGTACACCATTTTAGTAGCCCTTCTCTGAACTCTCTCTAAGATGTCTATATCCTTCTGGAGATACGGTCTCCAGTACTGCACACAGTACTCCAAGTGAGGTCTCACCAGTGCTCTGTATAGTGGCATGAGCACTTCCCTTTTCCTACTGCTAATACCTCTCCCTACACAACCAAACATTCTGCTAGCATTTCCTGCTGCTCTATTACATTGACTACTTACCCTTAGATCCTCTGAAATAATAACCCCTAAATCCCAACCTCAGATGTTGAGGTTAGGACTGTATCAAATATTCTATATTCAGCCCTTGGGTTTTTACGTCCCAGGTGCATTATCTTGCACTTATCCACATTAAAACTCAATTGCCACAGCTCCCACCATTTTTTTAGTTTACCTAAATCATTTGTCATTTGGCTGATCCCTCCAGGAACGTCAACCCTGTTGCAAATCTTTGTGTCATCAGCAAAATGACATACTTTTCCATTAATACCTTCTGCAATATCACTAATAAAAATATTAAATAGAATTGGTCCAAGTACTGACCCCTGAGGTACCCCACTGGTAACAAGACCTTGCACCGAATAAACTCCATTTACCACAACCCTCTGTTGCCTGTCACTCAGCCACTGCCTAATCCATTCAACAATATTGGAATCCAAGATCAAAGATTGCAATTTATTGATAAGCCTTCTAAGCGGAACAGTATCAAAAGCCTTACTGAAATCTAAATAAGCAATGTCTACTGCACCACCTGTGTCTATTATTTTTGTTACCCAATCAAAAAAATCAATAAGATTAGTTTGGCATGATCTCCCTGAGGTAAACCCATGTTGTTTCTGATCCTGTAATCTATGTGTTTTTAGATGTTCAACAATCCTTTCCTTTAACATGGTTTCCATTAATTTCCCCACTACTGACGTAAGACTAACTGGCCTATAGTTCCCCGATTCCTCCCTACTACCCTTCTTGTAAATGGGCACAACATTTGCTAATTTCCAGTCTTCTGGGACAACTCCCGTTAGCAAGGATTGATTAAATAAATCTGTTAACGGTTTTGCTATTACATCACTGAGCTCTTTTAATAATTTAGGGTGGATCCCATCAGGCCCCATTGACTTATTTGTCTTTACTTTAGACAGCTGCTGTAGAACCTCCTCCTCTGTAAACTGATATGTAAATGTCTCGTTAGTGTTTCCTCCTAACTGAGGTCCCTTTCCTTCCTTTTCTTCTGCAAAGACTGAACAAAAATATTCATTGAGGCAGTCAGCGAGACTTTTATCCTCTTCTACATACCTTCCTTCCTTTGTTTTTAATCTAACTAATCCTTGTTTTACTTTTCTTTTCTTGTTTATGTATCTAAAAAATGTTTTGTCCCCCTTTTTTACTGACTGAGCTATTTTCTCTTCTGCGTGTGCTTTGAAAGCTCTTATAAATTGCTTTGTCTCTTTCTGCCTAATCTTATAGGTTTGCCTATCTTCTTCACTCGGAGTTTTTTTATAATTATTGAATGCTATCTTTTTGTTCTTCACTATTTTGGCTACTTCTGCAGAGACCACAGTGGTTTCTTCCCTTTTTTGTTTTTGCTAACAAGCCGAATGCAATTGCCTGTGGCCTTCAATAATGCTTCCTTTAAATAATACCATTTCTCCTGGACTCCCTTTAAACTCCTCCAGTCTGATAATGACTATTGATGAGCTGTTCGGGTTCGGAAGGTTCGGAGTTCGACCCGAATGTTGGCAATTCGAAAGTTCGCGAATTTCGAACTTTTTGGGCGTGTTCGGTTCGGGTTTGAAAAAAAAAAGAAATTTTGAAAAAAGTATAGAAAATGCTTAAAAAAATACTAAAAAATCTAGAAATAAAGAGACTCTTTACTACAGAATATTATAAGCAACGGTTTATTAGATATTGAATTAAAAACTAATGTTAGACTGCAGGATTTCTCACGCGCAGCCCCCACTCTCTGGAACGCTCTCCCTCGTACTGTCAGACTTTCCCCTAACTTCTCTTCCTTCAAACGCTCCCTTAAAACGTTCCTATTTAGGGAAGCCTACCACCCAACTCACTGACGCAACCATCAATCACTCTCACCTTACAGTCCTCTCCTCCTGTTTCCAACCCCAACCCTCCCAGATTGTGAGTTCCTACGGGAATAGGGCCCTCATCTCCTCCTGTACTGTTTGTCAAATGTTGTTCAATATATTGTAACCCTGTCTATACTGTGCTTATTGTACAGCGCTGCGGAATATGCTGGCGCTTTATAAATAAAGAATAATAATAATAATGTGTACGTGGAAAGATTATCAACTCTAAATGACCTCTGTTCACAAACGGGCATAACACCAGGTGTTTTTAGTCTGGTAATCAATTTGATACATTGTACAATATAGTGAGGGGGTGGGGTGGTGTCTGCTTCTGATTGAGATTTGAGAATTAATTTCCCTAAAACATCCTAATATGCTGCATTTAACTGGTGTTTGAAAAAATCTAAAGCAATGTTATTTTTCACCTCGAGATTAAACATTCACAGGGTTATTCAGAGAGCGGTGAAAAGCAGGAGAATAACTGGAGAAGAGAAAATTCTAGGTCAAAGTAGCCAAACCAGAAAAATTCTCCCATTTATCTCACTTTCCAAATCGGCTATTTGGTCTAGATTGTTCTCTTCTCTTGCCAGTTCTCCTGGCTTTCACCTCTCTCTCAGGGTTGTTCAGAGAAAGGTGAAAACCAGGAGAATGGCAGGAAAAGAGAACAATCTGGACCAAATAGCCGATTTGGAAAGTGAGATAAGGCTAGGGTCAGACTAACGCATTTTTCGCAGCGACCGTCAAAAAGTGCGTCCGAACGCATTGCCGTATTTTTTCATGGATTGCGCGAAAACAGTCATACGATGCGCATTTTTGTGCGTGATTTTTTACGGATCCAAACCAGGAAACTTTGGGTGTCTGGACGTTATGTTGGCCGGACATGAGCAGGGTCTGACGTCTCCAAATCACGCACACATGCCGCTAGTGGATGCAGCACACTCTGTACGTCCGTACTAGCGGTTCTGCGTTCTCGAAAAAATGCGTTCATTTTCCACTTGCGTTGCGCAGCCGGACTTTCGTGCGACCGTACTTTGTATATTGGCCGTCATTGCCCGTCATTTGCTGCTAGTGTGGCCGTGATTAAGTGTGCCTAAACGCACGTTAAAAATTCCCTAGTCTGACCCTAGCCTAAATGGGAGAATTTTTCTGGTTTGGCTATTTTGACCTAGAATTTTCCATTCTCCAGTCATTCTCCTGCTCTTCACCGCTCTCTGAATAACCCTGACAGGGTTATTCAGAGAAGGGTGAAACTCAGGAGAATGACTGGAGAATGGAAAATTCTAGGTCAAAATAGCCAAACCAGAAAAACCAATAGCCAAACCAAAAAAAGTAAAGTTTTTCTGTGTGTCCGAAAATGTCTCCTCTTTTCATACAGACTGCCGCCCCAAGCAGTTGTTTATGGATAGATTAAAGGAAAAGCATTTACCGTCATTTGAAATGTCTTTTTTTGGTTTTTACATATTTCTATACATCCTAGAAATCCACCACTTCACGGGCAGGTTATGGGGACCTCCTAGGCACGATTTTTGAAGGAATTTTTGGTTTCTATTTTTAACCCTTATTTCATGGAAAACTCACTGTCCCTTTAAAAACGTTTTTTTTTAAACTTTTTGTCCTTGTTTCCTGTCGCCCAGGGCACTACCCGGACCCCCATACACCTTTTATGGCAAATATGTAGCATATATGCCCTCTTGGAGGGCACTCTAAAAAACCGAATTTTCAGCCTCATTGACTTGCATGGGGGTTCGGGTTCGGTCCCGAACAAATGGGAAGTTCGGGTTCGGGCTCGAACCAAACTCGGGGGGTGTTCGGTTCATCCCTAATAATGACTCATTCACACAAAATCTCATTTTAGAAAAATCAGTTTTTTTAAAGTCTAAAACTTTTGTTTTTGTGTGGTGCGGCTCCATCCCTGTTCTTATATTAAACCATACTGACTGGTGATCACTAGATCCCAAATTTTCACCTACAACAACGTCCGATACCAAACCTCCATTTGTGAGTATTAAATCCAATATGGCCTCTTTACGGGTCGGCTCCTCAACTACCTGTGTTAGAGATAATCCCAGTAGGGAGTTTAGAATATTTGTACTCCTGGTGCACCCAGCTGTTTTGGTTTTCCAGTTCACATCAGGAAGATTAAAGTCCCCCATGATAATAACTTCCCCCTTCATTGCCATTTTGGCTATTTCCTCAAACAGCAGATTATCTAGCTCTTCTACTTGTCCAGGGGGTCTATAGATCACACCTACACGAGCTACTGTATGATTGCCAAATGTTAGCGTCACCAAACTGACTCTATGTTCACCTCGCTCACTTTTATTTGGTTCGTTTTTATGTTGTTTTTCACATACAGGGCCACTCCTCCTCCTTTCCTACCTTCTCTGTCTTTTCTATATAAAGAGTACCCCGGTATTGTTATGTCCCAGTTATTTTTCTCACTGAACCATGTCTCAGTAACCGCCACTAAATCTACTTTTTCAGCTGCCATCATTGCTTCCAGTTCATTGATTTTATTGACTAAACTGCGAGCATTTATAGACACGACTCTGAGCTTGTCATTTTTTTCCCCGCATGTTGCTTGCACCCTCCGATTTAGTTTTGGGGGACAATCAGGCAGATTGTTTTTTACCCTTTTGTCCCCCCCTCCTAGTTTAAATATTTCTTTGTGAAACCTTTGAACTTCTCACTGAGAACATATGTTCCCCTATGAGTAAGATGCAAACCATCTTTTTTATACAGTTCCCTTCTGCTCCAATTAGAGCTATCATGGGACACAAAGCCAAATCCTTGCTTCCGACACCATTCCCGAAGCCACAAATTAAGTTCCCTATTGTGCATCTGCCTATCCTGAATGTTATGCACAGACAAAACTTCAGAGAATGACACAGTGGATGCAATCTGCTGTATTTTATTTATTTATTTATAAAAGGATTTTACCAGGAAGGATACATTGAGATTTCTCTCGTTTTCAAGTATGTCCTGGGTTCGAGAACATTGATTGGTTACAGAAATACAAAATAGTAAAATGCAAGAAATTAACACAAGACCAAATATACAGATTAACAGAAAAATAAATATGGAGGAAATAAAGTCATTATGTTACATGTTTACAGGTGCATTCCGTATTGAGGTATGTTAATAGGGAAGTCTTAAGGGACTTTAGACTGGGGGAAGATTTGACGGTGTCTGGGAGGTTATTCCATATTTGCGGTGCTCTGTAGGAAAATGAGGATCGAGCCATTTTCTTTTTGTATTGCGGTATTGCAAGTAAGGTGCTGGTCCTGGATCGGAGGTTATAGCATGAGGGAACTGCCGGGGGAAGCAGCATATTCAGGTAGGGTGGTAGCTTCCCAGAAAAGCTCTTAAACACCAGGTTGGAAAGGTGGAGGGTGCGTCTAGAGTCCAGTGATGGCCAGTTTAGTTCTTTTAACATGTCACAATGGTGTGTCATGTAGTTACATTGTAGCACAAAGCGACAGAATGAGTTATACAATGTAGTAAGTTTCTGAAGGTGTGTTTGCGGGGCGGCTGCATACACTACATCTCCGTATTCAATGGCTGGCATAAGCATTTGTTGTACAATCTGCTTTCTTACTGCGGGGCTCAGGCAGGATTTGTTTCTGTACAGGGCACCTAGTTTGGGGTAGAGTTTAGATGAGAGTTTTTCGATGTGGGGGCCAAAAGATAGATTTGGGTCTAACCACATACCTAGGTATTTGAGAGAAGTGACTGTGGTCAGCGTGCTATTTGATTTTGTCCCAACACATAGATGGGGTGTTTGCAATTTGTGTAGTTTAGGTGCGGTTCCAAAGAGCATTGTAACAGTTTTGTCAGTATTTAGAAAAAGTTTGTTATTTGCGATCCACTTTTCTACCCCTGTGAATTGTTCTTGCAGCACAGCCTCCAGCTGTGGGAGATTTGGTTTGCTGGTATAGATTACAGTGTCGTCTGCATACATGTGTACACCTCCAAGAACACAAAAATCTTCCTTAATCTCAGAAACCTCAAAGTCATTTGTCCCTAGATGGACTAGAACGTCCACTTCCCCTTGCTGCTTTGCTTGTTTGACAATATTGAGAATACGTCTCTTGTCTCTACGAGCAGTAGCCCCAGGAAGACATCTCACCAAACCACTACTCTCCAGCTCAACACCTCTTATGATAGAATCACCCAGCAACAATTGCCTTCTATCATGTCCCACCTTTTCCTTTTTGTTCTTGGTTGCAGTCCTGCATACCTTAGGCATAGGGGATGGTGGTTCCTCAACTATGGTGTCCGAGCCTACTTCCGTCTCACCACTACACTTTGAAAGTGCCTCAAAAGAATTAAGAAGAGCCACAGACTGTGGGACATGCCTTCTATCCACAACTCTAAGTCTACCAGATCCTACAGTAGTCCATCTGCCGCTCCCAAGAGGCCTCTGTGGCAGTGGCTTTGTAACAGTCATAGCCATATGCAGCCCCCACTCACTGGAACGCTCTCCCTCGTACTGTCAGACTTTCCCCTAACTTCTCTTCCTTCAAACGCTCCCTTAAAACGTTCCTATTTAGGGAAGCCTACCACCCAACACACTGACGCAACCATCAATCACTCTCACCTTACAGTCCTCTCCTCCTGTTTCCAACCCCAACCCTCCTAGATTGTGAGTTCCTACGGGAATAGGGCCCTCATCTCCTCCTGTACTGTTTGTCAAATGTTGTTCAATGTATTGTAACCCTGTCTATACTGTGCTTATTGTACAGCGCTGCGGAATATGCTGGCACTTTATAAATAAAGAATAATAATAATAAAATAATAGCCTGAGTTTGTCTAACAGATAATTTACAAATCTCAGACTTCAAACAGACAATTTCCTGCTGCAATAAAGAGAGCTGCCTACATATCAGGCACACTCCAAACCTCCAAAAATTGGATCTAAAAACAAATGCATGACAGCTCTTACACTGGACCAAGCCTGCCAGGTGTAAGAGCTACCTTCTGTCTAACCTCAGACTACTTCCAGAGTATCTCCAGAAGATCTCTAAGTGCTCACTTTGAAGGCTTCACTTAGAAGGCTTCACACAAGCTAATATTCCCCAAGCTTTATATAGTCACCTAAGAACACCTCCCCCAGCAAGGCGTGGACAAGTTTAACCACCTTAGCAAATAGCACCCAATTGATTCCAATTCTATGCTAATCAGTAAGAGGAATGAGTCACCAGCCTAACCTAATTTACACACCAGACCTAACTTAAAACCTTAAGATGAATAGAAAAGATCTGTTTGAAACAGAAATCAAAATCACTCACCAGAAGATCTCTAAGTGCTCACTTTGAAGGCTTCACTTAGAAGGCTTCCCAAGCCTTTTCTGCTGATACCCCCCCCCCTTTACCTGCAGTTTACTGTCATCTTCTCTCTCTGCACACAAATCTCTCCTAGAGCTGCTGCAGGGCAGGGGAGGAGCTATGGAGGGAGGTGAGGGGGATTTTTATTCTATTCGATTTTATTCCGTATGCAAACGCCCTGCTACGCTGCTCGTTGCTTGAGAACACAGCTCAAAGCTGACATACAGTGACAGTGGCACCTCCTAGTACCCCCTAATGACACCCCAATAATCACTGGTACCTGGGGCGGCCCGCCCCCTGCCACTCCTCTAAGTACACCACTGCTCTGGTGATATGCTCACACACAAGTTTGGCGAACTGCCAGCAAGTACGGTGCTGTTTGAAGGCAGTGCAAATCCACATAGAGAAGTAATGGTTAATCTATTCAGAGAACACCAAACAGCAGAGAAATGGCAGTGAAATGCCCTGATGTTCGGTGGTTTCAATCAGCAAGTTTATTCAGGCGAACCTCATAGGTTTCAATGTTAAAAATATTCCCGTTTTTATGCAATATCTAATAAACCACTTATTATTTTAATCTGCAGTAAAAAGTCTTTATTGATTTTTTTTTTAGTACCTTTTAGTAATTTTTCAGCAAAATTCCCCCCCCCTTTTTTTAATAGCGG
Organism: Leptobrachium leishanense; assembly: GCA_009667805.1. Lineage (NCBI taxonomy): Eukaryota > Metazoa > Chordata > Amphibia > Anura > Megophryidae > Leptobrachium > Leptobrachium leishanense. The sequence goes on from CM019069.1 coordinate 162,905,858, forward strand.
TTTTTCTTTTTTCTGTAACAGAACTTTTTATTATCAGTCATAGGATCTTATATGTAAATTCCAGACATTTTCGTTCAGTAGTTCTTTTGAAAACAGCAGGTCACGGGTTTGCAGTGTCAGCATTCAGCGGCTGACTCCATGCACTTTGGGGACCCTGCGGTGAATGGTGAATTCACTGCAGGGTGGGGAAATTTTATTCCCCGAAGTGCAGGGGAACTACAGAACACCAAAATGTTGGCGTCATTTCGGTGCTCTGTGAGTAACCCATTTAGTGGTGAGGTTTTTTGCTGCCCCCTGGAAAGTGAAAGCCTAGGCCTTGCCTACCCAGGACATACTTGAAAATTAGTGAAATCTCAATGTATCCTTCCTGGGAAAATATATATATATATTTTTTACTTTTGAAAAGTATTTTTTTTTTAGGGGTGGGGCCACCAGTGCAGGCTGCCGACCCCTGGAAAGTGCCGCCCTAGGCCTAGGCCTTGTTGGCCTAGGCCAAATTACACCACTGTGTACAGGGCCTGGCTCCTCCACCTGCAGAATGATCTGTACAGGGCTTGACTCCCCCCAGCATAATGGTCTGTACAGGGCCTGACTCCCCCCCCCCTGCATAATGGTCTGTACAGGGCCTGGCTCCTCCACCTGCAGAATGATCTGTACAGGGCCTGGCTCCTCCACCTGCAGAATGATCTGTACAGGGCCTGGCTCCTCCACCTGCAGTATGATCTGTACAGGGCCTGGCTCCTCCACCTGCAGAATGATCTGTACAGGGCCTGGCTCCTCCACCTGCAGAATGATCTGTACAGGGCCTGGCTCCTCCACCTGCAGAATGATCTGTACAGGGCCTGGCTCCTCCACCTGCAGAATGATCTGTACAGGGCCTGGCACCTCCATCTGCAGAATGATCTGTACAGGGCCTGGCTCCTCCACCTGCAGAATGATCTGTACAGGGCCTGGCTCCTCCACCTGCAGAATGATCTGTACAGGGCCTGGCTCCTCCACCTGCAGAATGATCTGTACAGGGCCTGGCTCCTCCACCTGCAGAATGATCTGTACAGGGCCTGGCTCCTCCACCTGCAGAATGATCTGTACAGGGCCTGGCTCCTCCACCTGCACAATGTGACTGTGAAGTCTAGATAAAGGCAGTGAGTGACCGGGCACCGTGTGAGGGGATGTGACAGTGGGAGAGGTTTGTGAGGGTCCTGAAAACGAGCAACAGCACCAGTGTCCCGCTCTAAGGTGGGGCCACCTTACGGTTGGGCCGCTCAGGTGGGGGCCACTCAGGTGGGGCCGCTCAGGTGGGGGCCACTCAGGTGGGGCTGCTCAGGTGGGGGCCACTCAGGTGGGGCCGCTCAGGTGGGGCCGCTCAGGTCTCACAAGGCTTTAGTTTGATTGTGCCATTACAGGAACAACTGCGCCATATGCAAATCAGATAAAATCACCAGAAAGGGCGACCAGGACTGAAATGCCAAAGACGAGATCCCTTCATCTCGTCATCCCTGCACGAGAGGTGCAGCAACCCCCGTCGATCATTTCAGCCTCGTTAGGCCTCGTCAGGAGGGTATAGCTGACACCCCTCTAGGCACATCAAGCAAGGGGTCCACATCTGTTTACCTGACAACGGCGTGTGAGGAGATGTGCCCGAGCCAGGCTTTGTGTGAGGAGATGTGCTCGAGCCGGGTGGCGTGTGAGGAGATGTGCCCGAGCCGGGTGGCGTGTGAGGAGATGTGCCCGAGCCAGGCTTTGTGTGAGGAGATGTGCTCGAGCCGGGTGGCGTGTGAGGAGATGTGCCCGAGCCGGGCAGCTTGTGATGAGATGTGCCCGAGCCAGGCTTTGTGTGATGAGATGTGCTCGAGCCGGGTGGCGTGTGAGGAGATGTGCCCGAGCCAGGCTTTGTGTGATGAGATGTGCCTGAGCCAGGCTTCGTGTGATGAGATGTGCCCGAGCCGGGCAGCTTGTGATGAGATGTGCCCGAGCCGGGCTTCGTGTGATGAGATGTGCCCGAGTCGGGCTTCGTGTGATGAGATGTGCCTGAGCCAGGCTTCGTGTGAGGAGATGTGCCCGAGCCGGGCAGCTTGTGATGAGATGTGCCCGAGCCAGGCTTTGTGTGATGAGATGTGCCTGAGCCAGGCTTCGTGTGATGAGATGTGCCCGAGCCGGGCTTCGTGTGATGAGATGTGCCCGAGTCGGGCTTCGTGTGATGAGATGTGCCTGAGCCAGGCTTCGTGTGAGGAGATGTGCCCGAGCCGGGCAGCTTGTGATGAGATGTGCCCGAGCCAGGCTTTGTGCGATGAGATGTGCCTGAGCCGGGCTTCGTGTGATGAGATGTGCCCGAGCCGGGCTTTGTGTGATGAGATGTGCCCGAGCCGGGCTTTGTGTGATGAGATGTGCCCGAGCCGGGCTTTGTGTGATGAGATGTGCCTGAGCCAGGCTTCGTGTGAGGAGATGTGCCCGAGCCGGGCAGCTTGTGATGAGATGTGCCCGAGCCAGGCTTCGTGTGATGAGATGTGCCCGAGCCGGGCTTCGTGTGATGAGATGTACCCGAGTTGGGCTTCGTGTCCTCCTAGCTCCCACCTGGACTTAGTCTATCCAAGGCTCCTGCAAGCATACTCAACTCCATACAGCTTCCAGGGCCAGCCTCTATCACAGTGTCCTCCTAGCTCCCACCTGGACTTAGTTCCCACGCTCCCTCCCCTCACCCACCTACCCCACAGTTCTCATTTCATTTATACCCAACTAATTTGGTCATGTGATATTTTCAGCTACCAACCTACACCACTCTGGAACTTTACCTACCAGAATCCCTTCCATCTCCTTTCCTTATCAATACCCTACCTGTCCTCTACCTTTCCTTTTTTCCCCTCCCCTTCTCCCACACCACCTTTCTCTAGAAATGTTTTTCCCCCTCTTGCTGCTTCTTTCTTCCATCTCCCTTCTCTCTAAATCTACCCTCCCTCCCTATACACCCTACAAATTACAGCAAGCTGGAAAAGAAACCCAAATACACCATAGCCTGTTCAGCTCCTTTAACTTATCAGCTGAGAGCTGGTGGAGAGTGTTAAAATCCAGCCCTCCCACCCCCACACAACAGAGCTTTAAAACCCTTCAATCACTATTTACCAAAAAGAAAAACCTGTCCAAATTCCTTTTTATTCTGCTGCTTGCACTTGCAAATGATGTTGAATCCAACCCTGGTCCAATAGCTGACACCATATTTAATCTCCCCACTAAAAAAGGCCTCTCCTTTGTGCATTGCAACATCCGCAGTTTAATCCCTAAACTGGATGAGTTTAAAGCTTGGTGCTTCTATTACAAACCTAAAGTCATTGTGCTGACAGAATCATGGTTAACCCCTAAAGTGCCAGACTCTGCCATAGCAATACAAGGGTATTCATGCTCTAGAAAGGACAGAGCTAAGAGAGGAGGGGGAATTGTTATCTATGATGACAACTCCATAAAGTTCACCCCATTGCAGAATCCTAGCTCCCCGGCCACATTTGATTTCCTTTCTGGTACTATTGAGATCCCATTCAGTAAAACAATTATTGTTGCTGGATTCTACCGTCCACCAAGTTCCCCAGTGCAATTCCTTTCTGACATAACCCAAATTCTTAGTAAATTAGTCGCTCAAAACCAAAAAAGCGAACTCCTGGTCCTCGGCGACTTTAATGTTGATTGGCTGAATCCTAAAAACAATAAACACTGCTCACTGTTTAAGGCTTTGCAGCTAACACAATTAATCTCCTCCCCCACTCGCATTAATATGAAAAGCCCTAACCACACCTTGCTGGACTGGATTCTCTCCTCATGTCCTGATCGAATACAGGAGGCAGGCGTTCTCGCTAACAGTTTCAGTGATCACTGCCTAGTGTACTGTGTGCGCAAAATAAGGGCCACAAAATGTCCACCAAAGGTAATAATCACCAGGTCTTTCAAGAAATTTAATCTTGAATCCTTCCTAAATGATCTCAAACAGCTCCCATGGTACAGACTAAACCTAATCCCAGACCTGGACTGTGCAATTGAATACTTTCAAGCCGAGCTCCTGAAAGTCTGGAACACCCATACCCCACTGCGCAAAGTGCGAGTAAAAGGGGCCCATCTCCCCTGGGTTACAGCTGACCTCACGCATGTGTACCAGCTTAGAGACTCCCTGTGGTCAAAGTTTAAGAGTACTGGATCCATGAACGATCACTGTGAATACCGAAAATGCCGGAATGAATGCACAAAAGAAACAAAAGTGGCTAAAGCCCAATACTTCAATGAAAATTTAAACAATAACATATCAAACCCCAGAAATTTTTGGAAAATCATAAGTAACATACAAGCACCCCCCATCCACTCCCAACCAGCTGCTTTAAAAGTAAACAACCAAACTGTACAACACCCCCTAGATGTAGCAAATGCTTTTAATAATTATTTTGTTGGATGCGCCACCACCCTGATTGCTAAGCTAGGAAATGACACACAATCAGAAAGGCCGCACGCAGGTCAGGACCCACCAACAGTGCAAAGACCCCGTAACCCAGAGAAATTCAGTTTTAGGCCAGTGCCTGTCAGTGCCATCACTAAACTTCTCCGTAACCAAAAAATGAAATACCAGTCTGGACCTGATCAAATCCCAGCAATGCTGCTGAAAATCAGTGCACCAGCAATTGCAAAACCTGTCGCAACTCTGAATAATGAATCACTGGCGACTGGATACATACCCAAACTCTGGAAGATTGCAAGGGTGGTACCTATCCATTAAAGTGGAGACAATACTTTGGTATCCAACTACCGCCCAATATCACTGCTCCCTGTAATGTCAAAAATTCTGGAAAAATGTGTCTACACTCAATTACGTGATTTATTATCAGTATCAGAACTATTTAACCCCAGATCAATCAGGCTTTCGTCCAAACCATTCAACTACAACCGCCCTATTAAAAGTTTGTAATGATATCCAAGCGGGCATGGAACAAGGAAATCTAACTGGAGCCATCTTCCTTGATTTTGCCAAGGCTTTTGACACAGTAGACCATGGCATCCTATTACAAAAACTTAAGAACTCTGGTATTGGTGATAGTACGTTAACCTGGTTCCAATCATATGTGTCTGATAGGTCTCAATTTGTGTCCATTTCTGTCAGCACTTCCCTTCCCCTCCCAGTCACGTGCGGTGTACCCCAAGGCTCGATACTCGGCCCCCTGCTATTCACAATATTCATAAACGATCTGCCCAATGTCTGCAAAGCCTCAACTGTACACATGTATGCAGACGACACTGTAATCTATACCAGCAAACCAAATCTCCCGCAGCTGGAGGCCGTGCTGCAAGAACAATTCACAGGGGTAAAAAAGTGGATCGCAAATAACAAGCTTTTTCTAAATACTGACAAAACTGTTACAATGCTCTTTGGAACCGCACCTAAACTACACAAATTGCAAACACCCCATCTATGTGTTGGGACAAAATCAAATGGCACGCTGACCACAGTCACTTCTCTCAAATATCTAGGTATGTGGTTAGACCCAAATCTATCTTTTGGCCCCCACATCGAAAAACTCTCATCTAAACTTTACCCCAAACTAGGTGCCTTGTACAGAAACAAATCCTGCCTGAGCCCTGCGGTAAGAAAGCAGATTGTACAACAAATGCTTATGCCAGCCATTGAATACGGAGATGTAGTGTATGCAGCCGCCCCGCAAACACACCTCCAGAAACTTACTACATTGTATAACTCATTCTGTCGCTTCGTGCTACAATATAACTACATGACACACCATTGTGACATGTTAAAAGAACTAAACTGGCCATCACTGGACTCTAGACGCACCCTCCACCTTTCCAACCTGGTGTTTAAGAGCTTTTCTGGGAAGCTACCACCCTACCTGAATATGCTGCTTCCCCCGGCAGTTCCCTCATGCTATAACCTCCGATCCAGGACCAGCACCTTACTTGCAATACCGCAATACAAAAAGAAAATGGCTCGATCCTCATTTTCCTACAGAGCACCGCAAATATGGAATAACCTCCCAGACACCGTCAAATTTTCCCTCAGTCTAAAGTCCCTTAAGAGCTCCCTATTAACATACCTCAATACAAAATGCACCTGTAAACATGTAACATAGTGACTTTATTTCCTCCATATTTATTTTTCTGTTAATCTGTATATTTGGTCTTGTGTTAATATCTTGCATTTTTATTACTTTGTATTTCTGTAACAATGTTCTTGAACCCAGGACATACTTGAAAACGAGAGAAATCTCAATGTATCTTTCCTGGTAAAATCCTTTATAAATAAATAAATAAATAAATGTGCCCGAGCCGGGCTTCGTCTGATGAGATGTATTTCCGTCTGTCTCTCCCCCTCTCATTCCCCCCTTTTCTTTTCAGACATGTGTAAATCTCACATTTCGTCGTGAAATTCCTGTATTGTGAACATTAGTGTCTCACTTTCCATCTGACCAGGGTCTGACCCCACACACTCCACTGATTATAAGCTCTGTGTCCAAGGTCCTGAACCTGGAGTCATTAACCCCTGGCTTACCACCTCCTCTGTACTGCGTCCTGTGTGAGCGAGCACATATAGTACATAGCGTTATAGTCCCTCACATTCACAAAGACTGAATTTATTGTCGTGTGTTTTGTAGGGTGTTATCATTCCTTTCTGGGGACCCTATAACATCTGCAAAATGGTAATGGTTATTGCAGTGATGGCACATTAATGATGGGTAGTGGGGGTAAGTTTTGGCATAGATGGGGTAGTGGGTGTATGTGAAGGTGTAGTGGGGTCAGTATTGGCATAGATGGGGTAATGGGTATATGTGATGGGGTAATGGGTATATGTGATGGGGTAATGTGTATATGTGATGAGGTAATGTGTATATGTGATGGGGTAATGGGTATATGTGATGGGGTAATGGGTATATGTGATGGTAATGGGTTTATGTGATGGGGTAATGTGTATATGTGATGGGGTAAGGTGTATATGTGATGGTAATGGGTATATGTGATGGTAATGGGTATATGTGATGGGGTAAGGTGTATATGTGATGGGGTAATGGGTATATGTGATGGGGTAATGGGTATATGTGATGGGGTAAGGTGTACAGTATATGTGATGGGGTAATTGGTGTATGTGATGTGGTAATTAGTGTATGTGATGGGGTAATTGGTGTATGTGATGGGGTAAGGTGTATATGTGATGGGGTAATGGGTATATGTGATGGGGTAAGGTGTATATGTGATGGGATAATGGGTATATGTGATGGGGTAATGGGTATATGTGATGGTAATGGGTATATGTGATGGGGTAAGGTGTATATGTGATGGGGTAATGGGTATATGTGATGATAATGGGTATATGTGATGGTAATGGGTATATGTGATGGGGTAAGGGGTATATGTGATGGGGTAATGGGTATATGTGATGGGGTAATGGGTATATGTGATGGGGTAATGGGTATATGTGATCGGGTAATGGGTATATGTGATGGGGTAAGGTGTACAGTATATGTGATGGGGTAATTGGTGTATGTGATGTGGTAATTGGTGTATGTGATGGGGTAATTGGTGTATGTGATGGGGTAATGGGTATATGTGATGGGGTAATGGGTATATGTGATGGTAATGGGTATATGTGATGGGGTAATGGGTATATGTGATGGGGTAAGGGGTATATGTGATGGGGTAATGGGTATATGTGATGGGGTAATGGGAGTATGATGGTATAGTGGGGTTAGTATTGGCATAGATGGGGTAGTGGGTGTATGTGATGGTGTAGTTGGGTCAGTATTGGCATAGATCGGGTAATGGGTATATGTGATGGGGTAATGGGTATATGTGATGGGGTAAGGGGTATATGTGATGGGGTAATGTGTATATGTGATGGGGTAATGGGTATATGTGATGGGGTAATGGGTATATGTGATGGGGTAATGGTGTCAGTATTGGCATAGATCGGGTAGAGGGTGTATGTGGTGGGGTAATGGGTATATGTGGTGGGGTAAGGGGTATATGTGATGGGATAATGGGTATATGTGATGGGGTAATGGGTATATGTGATGGGGTAAGGTGTATAAGTGATGGGGGTAATGGTGTCAGTATTGGCATAGATCGGGTAGAGGGTGTATGTGATGGGGTAAGGGGTATATGTGATGGGGTAGTGGGTATATGTGATGGGGTAATGGGTATATGTGATGGGGTAGTGGGTATATGTGATGGGGTAAGGGGTATATGTGATGGGGTAGTGGGTATATGTGATGGGGTAGTGGGGTCAGTATTGGCATAGATCGGGTAGAGGGTGTATGTGATGGGGTAAGGGGTATATGTGATGGGATAATGGGTATATGTGATGGGGTAATGTGTATATGTGATGGGGTAATGTGTATATGTGATGGGGTAGTGGGTATATGTGATGGGGTAATGGGTATATGTGATGGGGTAATGTGTATATGTGATGGGGTAATGGGTATATGTGATGGGGTAGTGGGTATATGTGATGGGGTAATGGGTATATGTGATGGGGTAAGGGGTATATGTGATGGGGTAGTGGGTATATGTGATGGGGTAGGGGTATATGTGAGGGTAGTGGGTATATGTGATGGGGTAATGGGTATATGTGATGGGTAGTGGTATATGTGATGGGGTAATGGGTATATGTGATGGGGTAATGGGTATATGTGATGGGGTAATGGGTATATGTGATGGGGTAATGGGTATATGTGATGGGGTAGTGGGTATATGTGATGGGGTAATGGGTATATGTGATGGGGTAGTGGGTATATGTGATGGGGTAATGGGTATATGTGATGGGGTAATGGGTATATGTGATGGGGTAATGTGTATATGTGATGGGGTAATGGGTATATGTGATGGGGTGAGGGTATATGTGATGGGGTAATGGGTATATGTGATGGGGTAGTGGGTATATGTGATGGGGTAATGGGTATATGTGATGGGGTAAGGGGTATATGTGATGGGGTAGTGGGTATATGTGATGGGGTAGTGGGGTCAGTATTGGCACAGATGGTTCAGTGGGGACAGTGAGAGGATAGTGGGTGTATGATGATGTAGTGGGGGGTAGTATTAGGATTGTGGGTTACTGTAGTGTGGATCAGTGTTGGGATGGTGGAGGTGAGGAATGACAGGCGTGCTTAGAGGAGGGTCGGGGTAGGTGGAGTTGGGCGTGTGGGCGTGTGAGTTATGAAGGGATATTAAGGTGTCTTGTTCTGTCTTCACTCTCTGCTCTTACACTCGCTCTCGCTGCTCTCACCCTCGCTGTGCCCTCACTCACACCATGCTGCCTCGCACCAGCCTGTGGCTCGGTCTGATCCTTTCCATCGTGAAGGGCTCCTTTCAAGGAGGTGAGTAACGTCCCTGTGTGTGGCTGTATGTGCCGGCATGTGTGAGCTGTATGTGCCGGCATGTGTGGCTGTATGTGCCGGCTTGTGTGGCTGTATGTTTCGGCATGTGTGGCTGTATGTGCCGGCATGTGTGGCTGTATGTGCCGGCATGTGTGGCTGTATGTGCCGGCATGTGTGGCTGTATGTGCCGGCATGTGTGGCTGTATGTGCCGGCATGTGTGGCTGTATGTGCCGGCTTGTGTGGCTGTATGTGCCGGCTTGTGTGGCTGTATGTGCCGGCATGTGTGGCTGTATGTGCCGGCTTGTGTGGCTGTATGTGCCGGCATGTGTGGCTGTATGTGCAGCTCTATACACTGGCATGGATAACTGTGAGTGATTAGGTCCATTGCTGCCATCTCAGAGGTGGATTCAGGAGTGCACTCACTCACGTAAAAGTGGTGGCTATGCCAGGAGATGGGGCATTATGAGGTAATAGTGGTGGCTATGTCTGAAGATGGGGCATTATGAGGTAATAGTGAGGGCTATGTCAGAAGATGGGGGCATTATGAGGTAATAGTGAGGGCTATGTCAGAAGATGGGGGCATTATGAGGTAATAGTGGGGGCTATCAGGGTTATTCAGAGAGCGTGAAAAGCAGGAGAATGACTGGAGAATGAAAAATTCTAGGTCAAAATAGCCAAACCAGAAAAATTCTCCCTTTCATCTCACTTTCCAAATTGGCTATTTTGACCTAGAATTTTTCAATTCTCCAGCCATTCTCCTGCTTTTCACGCTCTCTGAATAACCCTGTATGTCAGAAGATCGGGGCATTATGAGGTAATACTGAAGGCTATGCCAGGAGATGGGGGCATTATGAGGTAATAGTGGGGGCTATGTCAGAAGATGGGGCATGATGAGGTAATAGTGGGGGCTATGTCAGAAGATGGGGCATTATGAGGTAATAGTGGGGGCTATGTCAGAAGATGGGGCATTATGAGGTAATAGTGGGGGCTATGTCAGAAGATGGGGCATTATGAGGTAATAGTGGGGGCTATGTCAGAAGATGGGGGCATTATGAGGTAATAGTGGAGGCTATGCCAGAAGATGGGGGCATTATGAGGTAATAGTGGAGGGTATGCCAGGAGATGGGGCATTATGAGGTAATAGCGGTGGCTGTGCCAGGAGATGGGGCACTATGAGGTAATAGTGGTGGCTATGTCAGAAGATGGGGGATTATGAGGTAATAGTGGTGGCTATGTCAGAAGATGAGGGCATTATGAGGTAATAGTGAGGGCTATGTCAGAAGATGGGGGCATTATGAGGTAATAGTGGGGGCTATGTCAGAAGATCGGGGCATTATGAGGTAATACTGAAGGCTATGCCAGGAGATGGGGCATTATGAGGTAATAGTGGGGGCTATGTCAGAAGATCGGGGCATTATGAGGTAATATTGGTGGCTATGTCAGAAGATGGGGGCATTATGAGGTAATAGTGGTGGGCTATGCCAGGAGATGGGGCATCATGAGGTAATAGTGGTGGGCTATGTCAGAAGATGGGGGCATTATGAGGTAATAGTGGTGGGCTATGCCAGGAGATGGGGCATTATGAGGTAATAGTGGTGGCTATGTCAGAAGATGGGGGCATTATGAGGTAATAGTGGGGGCTATGTCAGAAGATCGGGGCATTATGAGGTAATAGTGGTGGCTATGTCAGAAGATGGGCGCATTATGAGGTAATAGTGGTGGCTATGTCAGAAGATGGGGGCATTATGAGGTAATAGTGGTGGGCTATGTCAGAAGATGGGGGCATTATGAGGTAATAGTGATGCCCATGGTAGGAGATGGAGTTCCATGACAGATATTATTAGGTATTAGTGGGGACTTGGTCAGAGCATCTGTATATTCTAAATAATGAGCGAGGGGCTACAGCAGAGCATCTAGGTACCATGAGATAATATATAAGTGCTTGGCCCGGGCATGTGGTTATTGGGAGATAATATTGGGGGCAGGGCATGGGATTATGTTATGAGGTAATAAGGGAGCAGGGCATGGGGTTATTATGAGGTAATAATTGGGACAGGGCGTGGGGTTATATTATGAGGTAATAATGGGGTCAGAGCATGGGGTTATATTATGAGGTAATAATGGGAGCAGGGTGTGGGGTTATTATGAGGTAATGGGGCAGTGCATGAGGTTAATATGAGGGAATAATGGGTTCAGGGCATGGGGTTATTAGGAGGGAATAATGGGGCAGGGCATGGGGTTATTAGAGAATAATGGGGGCAGGGCATGGAGTTATTAGGGAATAATGGGGCAGGGCATGGGGTTACTAGAAGGGAATAATGGGGACAGGGCATGGGATTACTAGGAGGTAATAATGGGGCAGGGCATGGGATTACTAGGAGGTAATAATGGGGGCAGAGCATGGGGTTACTAGGAGGTAATAATGGGGGCAGGGCATGGGGTTACTAGGAGGTAATAATGGGGGCAGGGCATGGGATTACTAGGAGGTAATAATGGGGTAGGGCATGGGGGTATTAGGAGGGAATAATGGGGGCAGGACATGGGGGTATTAGGAGGGAATAATGAGCCCTGGCATGGGGTTATTATGATGTAATAACGGGCAGGGCATGGGGTTATTATGATGTAATAACGGGGCAGGGCATGGGGTTATTAGGAGGGAATAATGGGGGCAGGGCATGGGCTCAATGTTAATTGAAAAATGGAAATTTTAATTCAGTTTTAGTTACAGTTGTCTGGTTAAAATCTGTTTTAGTTTAGTCAGATTTTAGTCTGAATTGTTTTAGTTTAGGCAGATTTTAGTCTGAATTGTTTTAGTTTAGTCGGATTTTAGTCTGAATTGTTTTAGTTTAGTCGGATTTTAGTCTGAATTGTTTTAGTTTAGTCGGATTTTAGTCTGAATTGTTTTAGTTTAGGCAGATTTTAGTCTGAATTGTTTTAGTTTAGTCGGATTTTAGTCTGAATTGTTTTAGTTTAGTCGGATTTTAGTCTGAATTGTTTTAGTTTAGTCGGATTTTAGTCTGAATTGTTTTAGTTTAGTCAGATTTTAGTCTGAATTGTTTTAGTTTAGGCAGATTTTAGTCTGAATTGTTTTAGTTTAGTCGGATTTTAGTCTGAATTGTTTTAGTTTAGTCGGATTTTAGTCTGAATTGTTTTAGTTTAGTCGGATTTTAGTCTGAATTGTTTTAGTTTAGTCGATTTTAGTCTGAATTGTTTTAGTTTAGTCAGATTTTAGTCTGAATTGTTTTAGTTTAGGCAGATTTTAGTCTGAATTGTTTTAGTTTAGTCGGATTTTAGTCTGAATTGTTTTAGTTTAGTCGGATTTTAGTGGGGGAATGGGCAGGGTGTGGGGGTGTTATGAAGTAATAGTGGGAGAATGGGCAGGGTGTGGGGGTGATATGAAGTAATAGTGGGGGAATGGGCAGGGTGTGGGGGTGATATGAAATAATAGTGGGGGAATGGGCAGGGTGTGGGGGTGTTATGAAGTAATAGTGGGGAATGGGCAGGGTGTGGGGGTGTTATGAAGTAATAGTGGGGGAAGGGGCAGGGTGGGGGTGTTATGAAGTAATAGTGGGGGAATGGGCAGGGTGTGGGGTGTTATGAAGTAATAGGGGGGAATGGGCAGGGTGTGGGGTGTTATGAAGTAATAGGGGGAATGGACAGGGTGTGGGGGTGTTATGAAGTAATAGTGGGGGAATGGGCAGGGTGTGGGGGTGTTATGAAGTAATAGTGGGGGAATGGGCAGAGTGTGGGGGTGTTATGAAGTAATAGTGGGGAATGGGCAGGGTGTGGGGGGATATGAAGTAATAGTGGGAATGGGCAGGGTGGGGGGTGTTATGAAGTAATAGGGGGGAATGGGCAGGGTGTGGGGGTGTTATGAAGTAATAGTGGGACAATGGGCAGGGTGTGGGGGTGTTATGAAGTAATAGTGGGGGAATGGTGCAGGGTGTGGGGGTGTTATGAAGTAATAGTGGAAGAATGGGCAGGGTGTGGGGTGTTATGAAGTAATAGTGGGGGAATGGGCAGGGGTGTGGGGGTGTTATGAAGTAATAGTGGGAGAATGGGCCAGGGTGGTGGGGGTGTTATGAAGTAATAGTGGGAGAATGGGCAGGGTGTGGGGTGTTATGAAGTAATAGTGGGGGAATGGGCAGGGTGTGGGGGTGTTATGAAGTAATAGTGGGGAATGGGCAGGGTGTGGGGTGATATGAAGTAATAGTGGGGGAATGGGCAGGGTGTGGGGGTGTTATGAAGTAATAGTGGGGGAATGGGCAGGGTGTGGGGGTGTTAATGAAGTAATAGTGGAGAATGGGCAGGGTGTGGGTGGTGTTAATGAAGTAATAGTGGGGAATGGGCAGGGTGTGGGGGTGTTATGAAGTAATAGTGGGGGAATGGGCAGAGTGTGGGGGTGTTATGAAGTAATAGGGGGAATGGGCAGGGGTGGGGTGTATGAAGTATATAGTGGGAGAATGGGCAGGGTGTGGGGGTGTTATGAAGTAATAGTGGGGGAATGGGCAGGGTGTGGGGGTGTTATGAAGTAATAGTGGGAGAATGGGCAGGGTGTGGGGGTGTTATGAAGTAATAGTGGGAGAATGGGCAGGGTGTAGGGGTGTTATGAAGTAATAGTGGGGGAATGGGCAGAGTGTGGGGGTGTTTGAAGTAATAGTGGGGGAATGGGCAGGGTGTGGGGGTGTTATGAAGTAATAGTGGGGGAATGGGCAGGGTGTGGGGTGTTATGAAGTAATAAGTGGGGAATGGGCAGGGTGTGGGGTGTTATGAAGAATAGTGGGGAATGGGCAGGGTGTGGGGGTTAATGAAGTAATAGTGGGGAATGGGCAGGGTGTGGGTGTAATGAAGTAATAGGGGGGAATGGGCAGGGTGTGGGGTGTTATGAAGTAATAGTGGGGGAATGGGCAGAGGTGGGGTGTAATGAAGTAATAGGGGGGAATGGCAGGGTGTGGGGTGATATGAAGTAATAGGGGGGAATGGGCAGGGTGTGGGGTTTATGAAGTAATAGGGGGAATGGGCAGGGTAGTGGGGTGATATGAAGTAATAGTGGGAGAATGGGCAGGGTGTGGGGGTGATATGAATAATAGTGGGGGTGTTTATGAAGTAATAGGGGGAATGGGCAGGGTGTGGGGTGATATGAAGTAATAGGGGGGAATGGGCAGGGTGTGGGGGTGTTATGAAGTAATAGGGGGGAATGGGCAGGGTGTGGGGGTGTTATGAAGTAATAGGGGGGGTGTTGTGAAGTATTAGTTGGGGGGGGGGATTATGACCGGGCAGGCAGACGTTTATTCCCAGTCAGTGGGTACACAAGTGGGGCCCCGGACGCGCCCAGATCCCGCACAATTTCTGTATTTTCTGTGTGTGTGAAATGCCAACATATTCCATAGCGCGAGAAAATTCCCTGCAGGAATGTGACGCCTGAGTGAGAAATCACACAGAGATGTAATGTACAAAGAGACAGACGTCGGGGGGGACGACAGACAGAGGGTCTACTGAGAGGGGCAGAAGGCAGACAGCGAGGCAGAGAGAGAGGGGCAGGGGACAGTGAGGCAGAGAGATAGAGAGGGGCAGGGGACAGCGAGGCAGAGAGAGGGGCAGGGGACAGCGAGGCAGAGAGATAGAGAGGGGCAGGGGACAACGTGGGAGAGAGAGAGGGGCATGGGAGACAGCGAGGCTGAGAGATAGAGAGGGGCATGGGACAGCGAGGCAGAGAGATAGAGAGGGGCAGGGGACAGCGAGGCAGAGAGATAGAGAGGGGCAGGGGACAACGTGGGAGAGAGAGAGGGGCAGGGGACAGCGAGAGAGAGAGAGGGACAGGGGACAGAGAGGCAGAGAGAGAGGAGCAGGGGACAGCGAGGCAGGGGACAGCGAGGCAGAGAGATAGAGAGGGGGCAGGGGACAGCGAGGCAGAGAGAGGGGCAGGGGACAGTGAGGCAGAGAGATAGAGAGGGGCAGGGGACAATGTGGAGAGAGAAGAGGGGCAGGGGACAGCGAGGCAGAGAAGGGCAGGGGACAGCAAGAGAGAGAGAGGGACAGGGGACAGCGAGGCAGAGAGAGAGGCAGGGGACAGCGAGAGAGAGAGAGGGGACAGGGGACAGCGAGGCAGAGAGAGAGGAGCAGGGGACAGCAAGGCAGAGAGAGGCAGGGGACAGCGAGGCAGAGAGGGAGGCAGGGGACAGCGAGGCAGAGAGAGGGGCAGGGGACAGCGAGGCAGAGAGAGGGGCAGGGGACAGTGAGGCAGAGAGATAGAGAGGGGCAGGGGACAATGTGGAGAGAGAGAGGGGCAGGGGACAGCGAGGCAGAGAGGGAGGCAGGGGACAGCGAGGCAGAGAGAGGGGCAGGGGACAGCGAGGCAGAGAGAGGGGCAGGGGACAGTGAGGCAGAGAGATAGAGAGGGGCAGGGGACAATGTGGAGAGAGAGAGGGGCAGGGGACAGCGAGGCAGAGAAGGGCAGGGGACAGCAAGAGAGAGAGAGGGACAGGGGACAGCGAGGCAGAGAGAGAGGCAGGGGACAGCGAGAGAGAGAGAGGGACAGGGGACAGCGAGGCAGAGAGAGAGGAGCAGGGGACAGCGAGGCAGAGAGAGAGGAGCAGGGGACAGCGAGGCAGAGAGAGGGGCAGGGGACAGCGAGGCAGAGAGAGAGGCAGGGGACAGCGAGGCAGAGAGAGGGGCAGGGGACAACGTGGGAGAGAGAGAGGGGCACAGGACAGCGAGGCAGAGAAAGAGGCAGGGGACAGCGAGGCAGAGAGAGGGGCAGGGGACAGCGAGGCAGAGAGAGGGGCAAGGGACAACGTGGGAGAGAGAGAGGGGCAGGGGACAGCGAGAGAGAGAGAGAGAGGGACAGGGGACAGCGAGAGAGAGAGAGGGACAGGGGACAGCGAGAGAGAGAGAGAGGGACAGGGGACAGCGAGAGAGAGGGGCAGGGGACAGCAAGGCAGAGAGAGGCAGGGGACAGCGAGGCAGAGAGAGAGGCAGGGGACAGCGAGGCAGAGAGAGAGAGAGGGGCGGACATACAGAGGGAAGGACTAGATGAGACAGGAAGACAGAGCACTGGGGGGACAGACTCAGACAGGGGCAGAGAGATGTAAGAGACAGGAGAGACGTGTGACAAGATGTCGGGTACAGAGCTCTGTGACTTATCCATTGATTTACAGGAATAAAACCTCAAGTGGGAGCGAATCCACTTTACCAGCCGGACTATCCGAGAGGTATGTACTGCGATGCCAAAACCCCTGCATCATGTGATGCCCCTGCATGTATGTGTCACGCCATCATGTAAACCTCCTGCATCATGTGAACCCACTGCATGTATGTGTCAAGCCATCATGTGATGCCCCTGCATATATGTGACACACTATCAAGTAAACCCACTGCATGTTTGTCACATACCATCATGTGAACATTCCCTCACGTAAACCCACTGCATGTATGTGACCCAGCATCGCGTGAACCTCCTGTATGTATGTGACACACCATCATGTGAACCTCTTGCATGTATGTGACCCAGCATCGCGTGAACCCACTGCATGTATGTGACACACCGTCATGTGAACTGATGTGCCTCTGTCAAACTGACTGTGTGCCTCTGTCAAACTGTAGCTTTCTCCCTGCTGGAACCTGAAATCCAGCATCGTCAGCTCCAAATCCTTCCTAAAATCACCAGGCACGACCAGTGTTTTAGAGTGAAAATTAGCTAAAAACAGTTGAGGGACAACCCCCCCCCCTTCATAAATACATTACAGATACTATCAACAGATCCAGTAACAGGACAATGGATCAATCAACACAATGAATTGTTAACACAGGCAACCTTATCTTAAACTGCCTGCTAGTTCATGGGAGGACGGGAAGGGGGTGTGCACTATACAGAGAGAGGATAGTAATACAGAGGGAATGTACGCTATACAGAGAGAGGATAGTAATACAGAGGGAATGTACACTATACAGAGAGAGGATAGTAATACAGAGGGAATGTACACTATACAGAGAGAGGATAGTAATACAGAGGGAATGTACACTATACAGAGAGAGGATAGTAATACAGAGGGAATGTACGCTATACAGAGACATCAGGGAATAGGGCACAGAAAACACAAACACCCTGAATCTACGATTGTATATACAGGGTGACTTTAACAAAGGAAAGAGCAGGGAAACAATATGAAACATCAGACCCGCACCTCCCAAATACAATTCTAGGCCCATGTACCTCAAGT
This sequence comes from Leptobrachium leishanense, assembly GCA_009667805.1. Lineage (NCBI taxonomy): Eukaryota > Metazoa > Chordata > Amphibia > Anura > Megophryidae > Leptobrachium > Leptobrachium leishanense. The sequence goes on from CM019069.1 coordinate 162,923,425, forward strand.
CCAAAGTGAACCTCCTGCATGTATGTGACCCAGCATCACGGGAACCCACTGCATGTATGTGACACGCCATCAGGTAATGCCCCTACATTTATGTGTCTTGCCATCATGTGAACCTACTGCGTGTATGTGAAATGCAATCATGTGACGCCCTCCATGTATATGTCACATCATCACGTGACGCCCCTGCATGTGACATGCTATCATGTGACACCCCTGCATGTATGTGCCACACAATGATGTACAAACCTCTATGTGCAGCTATCATAAGTCACATTAAGTGCATACCAGTAACCTGCACAATCACGTGTCTTATGTGTGTTTCTTATTTCAGCAGCTCCACAGACTGGAAACCTCGGGCCCCTGGGAGCCAAAGCCGGAGGTAAGTGGAGCTTGTGATAGGTCACTGCAGATACGACAGGCGAGGCACTGCAGGCACTTTATTTTCATGTCAGACTAGCGTTACAGCAAGGGTGCGCTTACCGTGTTAACACTTTGAATACAAACCAAAACCCACTAAACAGATCTGTCTGCTGGTGCTGTCTGTGTCTCCCCGCGCGCCCTCTGTCCCATATGCCCTCTGTCTGTGTCTCCCCGCACTGTGTCCTGCGCACCCTCTGTCTCCCCGCACCGTGTCCCGCGCACCCTCTGTCTGTGTCTCCTCGCACTGTGTCCCGCGCACCCTCTGTCTCCCCGCACTGTGTCCCACGCGCCCTCTGTCTCCCCGCACCGTGTCCCGCACACCCTCTGTCTGTGTCTCCCCGCACTGTGTCCTGCGCACCCTCTGTCTCCCCGCACCGTGTCCCGCGCACCCTCTGTCTGTGTCTCCTCGCACTGTGTCCCGCGCACCCTCTGTCTGCCCGCACTGTGTCCCACGTGCCCTCCGTCTCCCCGCACCGTGTCCCGCGCACCCTCTGTCTGTGTCTCCACGCACTGTGTCACACGGGCCCTCTGTCCCATGTGCCCACTGTCTGTGTCTCCCCGCACTGTGTCGCGCGCACCCTCTGTCTGTGTCTCCCTGCACTGTGTCCCACGCGCCCTCTGTCTCCCCGCACTGTGTCCCGCGCGCCCTCTGTCTGTGTCTCCCCGCACTGTGACAACACGCCCTCTGTCTCCCCGCACTGTGTCCCGCACGCCCTATGTCTGTGTCTCCCTGCACTGTCCCGCACGCCCTCTGTCTGTGTCTCCCTGCACTGTCCCGCACGCCCTCTGTTCCCCGCACTGTGTCCCGCGTGCCCTCTGTCTGTGTCTCCCTGCACTGTGTCCCGCGTGCCCTCTGTCTGTGTCTCCACGCACTGTGTCCCGCGTGCCCTCTGTCTGTGTCTCCCGGCACTGTGTCCCGCACGCCCTCTGTCTCCCCACACTGTGTCCCGCGCGCCCTCTGTCTGTGTCTCCCTGCACTGTCCCGCACGCCCTCTGTCTCCCCGCACTGTGTCCCGCACGCCCTCTGTCTGTGTCTCCCCGCACTGTGTCCCGCACGCCCTCTGTCTCCCCGCACTGTGTCCCGCACGCCCTCTGTCTGTGTCTCCCCGCACTGTGTCCCGCACGCCCTCTGTCTCCCCGCACTGTGTCCCGCACGCCCTCTGTCTGTGTCTCCCCGCACTGTGTCCCGCACGCCCTCTGTCTCCCCGCACTGTGTCCCGCACGCCCTCTGTCTGTGTCTCCCCGCACTGTGTCCCGCGCGCCCTCTGTCTGTGTCTCCCTGCACTGTGTCCCGCACGCCCTCTGTCTGTGTCTCCCCGCACTGTGTCCCGCGCGCCCTCTGTCTGTGTCTCCCTGCACTGTGTCCCGCTCGCCCTCTGTCTGTGTCTCCCTGCACTGTGTCCCGCGTGCCCTCTGTCTGTGTCTCCACGCACTGTGTCCCACGCGCCCTCTGTCTCCCCGCACTGTGTCCCGCGCGCCCTCTGTCTGTGTCTCCCCGCACTGTGACAACACGCCCTCTGTCTCCCCGCACTGTGTCCCGCGCGCCCTATGTCTGTGTCTCCCTGCACTGTCCCGCACGCCCTCTGTCTGTGTCTCCCTGCACTGTCCCGCACGCCCTCTGTTTCCCCGCACTGTGTCCCGCGTGCCCTCTGTCTGTGTCTCCCTGCACTGTGTCCCGCGTGCCCTCTGTCTGTGTCTCCACGCACTGTGTCCCGCGTGCCCTCTGTCTGTGTCTCCCGGCACTGTGTCCCGCACGCCCTCTGTCTCCCCACACTGTGTCCCGCGCGCCCTCTGTCTGTGTCTCCCTGCACTGTCCCGCACGCCCTCTGTCTCCCCGCACTGTGTCCCGCACGCCCTCTGTCTGTGTCTCCCCGCACTGTGTCCACGCGCCCTCTGTCTCCCCGCACTGTGTCCCGCACGCCCTCTGTCTGTGTCTCCCCGCACTGTGTCCCCACGCCCTCTGTCTCCCCGCACTGTGTCCCGCACGCCCTCTGTCTGTGTCTCCCCGCACTGTGTCCGCACGCCCTCTGTCTCCCCGCACTGTGTCCGCGCACCCTCTGTCTGTGTCTCCCCGCACTGTGTCCGCGCGCCCTCTGTCTGTGTCTCCCTGCACTGTGTCCCGCACGCCCTCTGTCTCCCTGCACTGTGTCCCGCTCGCCCTCTGTCTGTGTCTCCCTGCACTGTGTCCCGCGTGCCCTCTGTCTGTGTCTCCACGCACTGTGTCCCGCGTGCCCTCTGTCTGTGTCTCCCGGCACTGTGTCCAGCACGCCCTCTGTCTCCCCACACTGTGTCCCGCACGCCCTCTGTCTGTGTCTCCCCGCACTGTGTCCCGCACGCCCTCTGTCTGTGTCTCCCCGCACTGTGTCCCGCACGCCCTCTGTCTGTGTCTCCCCGCACTGTGTCCCGCACGCCCTCTGTCTGTGTCTCCCCGCACTGTGTCCCGCGCGCCCTCTGTCTGTGTCTCCCTGCACTGTGTCCCGCACGCCCTCTGTCTCCCTGCACTGTGTCCCGCTCGCCCTCTTTCTGTGTCTCCCCGCACTGTGTCCCGCGCGCCCTCTGTCTGTGTCTCCCTGCACTGTGTCCCGCACGCCCTCTGTCTCCCCGCACTGTGTCCCGCGCGCCCTCTGTGTCTCCCTGCACTGTCCCGCACGCCCTCTGTCTCCCCGCACTGTGTCCTGCGCGCCCTCTGTCTGTGTCTTGCCACACTGTGTCCCTTGTAATGTATGTGCAGTAAATAAATGATTATTACTAAAACATTTTACTGTTTTTTCTTGTGCAGGGAAGTACCCCCAATACTCACAGTACTCTCAGTACCCGCAGTTGAACCCTCAGGGCTACCAGCAGGGCCCGTTTGGTGAGTGCTGGCTCTTCTCTCTTATTGTCACCTGGTGGTGATGTAGTGAATTTCACTCATTCTGTTCCTGCTGCAGGTCTCCAGAACGGTTATGGTGGGAGAATGGGCTACAAACCCGTGAAACCTGGTAAGGATCAATATTACCTAACTGGACGCTCTCTCATCTCACTGTGCTCCTGTGTTCCTTCTCTCATTCTTTTTGGACTTCTGCCATTATCTTTGCTTCCTCACTTTTCTCCCCTCTATCTTTGACCCTCCTCCTCTCCTTGTATATCTTTTCATGCTCTGGGCCCTCCTCGCCTCTTCTCCTTTGCGCTCGGGGCCCTCCTCGCCTCTCCTCCTTTGCGCTCGGGCCCTCCTCGCCTCTCCTCCTTTGCGCTCGGGCCCTCCTCGCCTCTCCTCCTTTGTGCTCGGGCCCTCCTCGCCTCTCTTCCTTTGCGCTCGGGCCCTCCTCGCCTCTCCTCCTTTGCGATCGGGGCCCTCCTCACCTCTCCTTTGCGCTCGGGGCCCTCCTCACCTCTCCTCCTTTGCGCTCGGGGCCCTCTTCGCCTCTCCTCCTTTGCGATCGGGGCCCTCCTCACCTCTCCTTTGCGCTCGGGGCCCTCCTCACCTCTCCTCCTTTGCGCTCGGGGCCCTCCTCACCTCTCCTCCTTTGCGCTCGGGGCCCTCCTCACCTCTCCTCCTTTGCGCTCGGTCCCTCCTGGCCTTTCCTTTACGCTCAGGTCCCTCCTGACCTCTCCTCCTTTGCGCTCGGGGCCCTCCTGGCCTTTCCTTTGCGCTCGGGTCCCTCCTGGCCTCTCCTCCTTTGCGCGCGGGTCTCTCCTAGCCTATCCGCCAGCAGCTTTCAGTCAGTGATTGGACTCAGTTTTGTCTCTCTCATCCGCTCAGGTTACTCCCAGCCGTCCTATGATGCAGGTTTGTGACATTCAGTATCACGTACTAACAATCTGTTATCACCATTGTGACGTAAGTCACTTTGGACTTGGGGTGCATGAACCTGGAGGCATATTTGTTGGCTGCAGGCCTGATGTGCGATATTATTTCTTTGGCCTCCCTTGTGTGCATAGTGTTATGTAATCTGAGTTATGCAACAATGTCATTGTTTAACTGTCTATCATTATGTTCCATGTGTATCTGTTATCTGCTGATAGGAATGCTGGAAGTTTATACCTGTCTCAGGAATGTGTTAATATCTGCTGTATATTTGAGTAGTTGTTCAATCTGCTTTGTCAGGTGAACACTGCCCCATCATCTGTTTGTCAATCACAATTGCCATTGTCTTGTCTGCCTAGGAATGTTGAGCAAATGTTTATCCAATTATCTGTTTTAGTAATTATGTCTCCCAACAGTTTCTAGGGGAGGTTTTTGTATATGTAAATAACCCAGGTTTCATTGTATAAATATGCGTGCCTGTTCCTAATTAAAAGAGTTCTATTTTTACCCTACATGCAGTCACGACTCATTTTGTGGGTAGCAGCAATGTACAGTGGTAGCTGTTCCAAGAAAACCTCCAGATCTACAACCTTAACTTATTTCTGGGGGATGCTAGCAAGGCTCTCTGCATGTACCGGTCCTTAATCTTTGTCTAAGGACTGGAGAACGGCACAAGAGTCATGAGGGGAACACGGGGGTCCAGCAAGGAAGCGGCATTGACAGATGTGACCGTTGGGGTACGGAGATCTGTTACAGCCATGTTTTCCTGCATTAAACCTGCTAATTACCATCTGATTTTTATAGAGCAAATAATGTACCAAAAATTAAGGGAATTGTAACTGATCTCTGAGACCCGACTGGGTCACATCTGTTAATGTCACTTCCTTGCCGGACCCCCGTTCTTCCACTAGCAGTCTTTTGTGCCTTTCTCCAGCCCTTAGCCGAAGCTTAAGGATGATTACATGCCTGTAACAGATCTCGGTACTCCGACAGGGTCAGATCTGTCAATACTGCGTCCTTGCTGGACACCCGTGTTCTCCTCGTGTCTCCTGTGTCTTTGTCCAGTCCTTAGCTGCAGCTTAAAGATGGGTACACGCAGAGAGCCTTGCTAGCGTCCCCCAGAAATAAGCCGAAGCTGCAGATCTGGAGATTTTCATTGGAACAGCAAACAGAATATAGCTGCTACCCAAACCATGAGCCGTGACTTTATGTAGGGTCAGAATAGAACTGGTTTAATCAGGGACAGACAAACATTTATTTATACGGCCACACATGGGTCATTTACATAACACAACCCCCCCCCCCAGAAGATATTGTGATTTTGTAAAACATAATTAGATTTAGGTACAGACAATGAGAATATTACTTAGATTACAGTTTAAAGCAACAGATAATGGGCAGTATTTGTCTGACAATGCAGTTTAACAGCTCCTCAAACATAAACAGATATTAACACATTCCTGAGAGCAGGTTTACTGGAAGGCTAATCTGATCAGCAGATACTAACTGACAATAACATTGTTCTTGCATAACAAATCCCCGAACACCCCCTCCCAAACAACAGGACAAGACAATGGACAGATAGGCAAGAATACTATTGTCTAATCACAGATTACACAAACCAAATTACATAATAAAAAATCCATTTTCTTCTGAGTTGTCCAAGCACCCAAATTCTGTCGCCCGCCATTTTAGCACATATATATTTTCCAGAGGGAAACAGTTTCTGGGAGGAAATTGTACATTTAACCCAGTCGGGCTATTATGGAAAAGTAGCCGATAATAGTTCCAGATGCGCAGCTACAAAAGCCGCGTTCACCCGGTTCAGAGGAACCGGGGCCCGCAGATTTACTTGGTTACGGGAGACGGCAAACAGCCCCAAAATCTCCCTTTTAACTGCTGGGCCGCAGTCTGTAGGCAGGAGGCAAGTCCACAGCTCTCTCCAACTTGCGCAGTGACAGTGCGTTCCGTCACAATTTAGACTGTGTTACTCAGATTTACTTGTTTTTACAGACCAACAGGATTGCCTTAGTGAGGTACCCATCCCTCATTGGGTGGTTTCAATTTGTGACCTATCTAATTCATTATATATGTTTTTTATGCGTTCGGTGTTATGTTAGTTTTTTGTACACGTATTAAAATTGATATTGGGTAGTTGGTGTCTACCACCTTTCTTTTTTTCTTCGTTCCGTCACAATGCCTTTGATAGCATCCCCAGAAATGAGGCAGCACACAGATCTGGAGGTTTAACAGACAGGACTGAACACTTTATTGAATCTCCTGAGCCAAATATATACAGTCCCAGAAGCATGGCAGCCAAAGTAAAATAACACCCTAGCACTGTAACGGTAGCTATATCGCTTCCCCAAGAGTAGCGGAGTTGAGATCCTTAAGGGCAACAATACTTTGATAAACACAGAAATTGCATAAAATACAGGTATAAGTAACTCAAGAGCCAGGGGACTCAGGAAACTAGCTGAATTGCCTCTAGGCTCCGAGGGTTTCGAGACCGACAGAAAGCCTAGGACACGCTCAGAAACACCATACGTGGAACGACAGTCCGTGAAGTATTCAAGGTGCAGGGCAGTCAGAGATGCAGAAACCAATCGTTCTGGTAAATACTTGAGATTAGTAGATACCTGGTGACTCTCGGAAGGTCTCTTCTCTTGTTCGTCCGTCGAATCGACGAGGACCATCTAGTCATCCATTTAGGGAATAGGGTGGGTCACGGTGAGTGCGTAGATGGCTTTCCAAACCAATTTGCGCTCGAAATAGCCGCAGAAGATAGTAGTATATCACTACCTTTCCTGGCCAGCCTTTTTTGCTCAGCTGCCGCTGCTCTGCTGGTCTCATAGGATTGAGCTCCGTTCTTAATAGCTGATCTCCACTTGGTTTTGTCCTGAGCAGCAAGCTCCCAGTTAATGGGGTTAATATTGAAGGCCTTTAGAGCTGCTTTCAGTGGGTCTTTGTAGCACTTTTTTTGACCTCCTTGGGAGCGCTTGCCTTGTGTAAGTTCGCCAAATAACAACATCTTTGGAAGTCGATTGTCTTTCATACGAGCTACGTGTCCTGCCCATCGTAATGGAGACTGCGCCAGGATGGTGAAGATGCTGGGTAGGTCCGCTCTAACAAGGACCTCGGTATCAGGCACTTTGTCTTGCCACTTAATAACAAGAAGTTTTCTAAGAGATGTTGTGTGAAAATGGTTTAATTTCTTGGCGTGACGCTGGTAGATTGTCCACGTTTCGCATCCATGGAGCAACGTCGAAAGGACTGCTGCGTGATACACCTTGATCTTGGTTTTTTGTCTGATACCTCTCCTGTCCCACACATTTTTCCGGAGTCTTCCAAATGCTGCGTTTGCGAGTCTAGCAATCAACTCGTCGTCCATGACGACAGATCTAGAAAGGATGCTGCCCAAGTACGTGAATTTGTCCACCGCGTTTAGACGCTGCCCACTGATGGTGATGCTGGGTTCGGCGTAAGGCTTCCTGGGAGCTGGCTGATACATCACTTCAGTTTTCTTTCTATTGATAGTGAGACCAAAGTTATTGCAGGCATCAGCAAAAATGTCAGCGCTGTGTTGCATATCGCCTTCCGAAGCAGCGTTGAGGGCACAGTCGTCTGCGAACAGAAGCTCATTTATGATGTTATGTTTGACCTTGGTTTTCGCTTGAAGCCTTCTGAGATTAAAGACTGATCCATCAGTACGAAATCGAATTGGCAAGCCCGTGGTGGATTCCTTGAACGCATCAGACAGCATTGCAGAATACATGATGCTGAAGAGTGTGGGAGCCAGGACACAGCCCTGCTTCACTCCATTTGTAACAGGAAATGCTTGAGATGATTGACCGTTTTCCTGGACTCGAGTCAACATGCCATCATGTAGCTGCCGGGTGATAGCGTTAAACTTGTCTGGGCATCCATACTTCTTCATGATTTTCCACAGGCCATCTCTGCTGACCGTGTCAAAAGCCTTGTTTAGGTCAATGAATGTGGAATATAGATCCAAGTTTTGTTCCTGACATTTCTCTTGAAGCTGTCTGGCAGCAAACACCATGTCAATAGTCCCACGTGCTTTACGGAAGCCACATTGACTCTCGGGAAGGAGACCTTGCTCTAGATGTACATTCAGGCGGTTCAGCAGGGCTCGGGCCAAGATCTTGCCTGCAATGGATAGCAGTGAGATTCCGCGGTGGTTGTCACAGGCCTTGCGATTTCCTTTTCCTTTGTACAGATGGATAATGGAAGCATCTTTAAGGTCCTGTGGTACAGTTTCTGTCTGCCAGATGATCTGGATTAGACAGAGCAACTTATCCGTCAGCGCTGGTCCACCCTCTTTATAGATTTCAGCAGGAATCATGTCGGAACCAGGTGCTTTGCCACTGGACAGCTGGCGGATGGCTGTTTGTATCTCGTCCAGAGTTGGAACAGCGTCCAGTGACTTGTTCACTGGGACCTGGGGTAGTCTTTCGATGGCTTCATCATTTATGACAGAAGGCGTATTCAGCACACTAGCAAAGTGTTCCGCCCATCTTTCCAAGATTTGCTCTTTTTCTGTGATGAGTGTGGAACCATCTTCACTGAGGAGAGAAGACCCTGAGGCGGTAGGGCCATAGATTTCTCTGAGGCCGCTGTAAAAGTTCTTCATATCTTTCATGTCTGCAAAGCCCTGAAGCTCTTCAGCTTTCGCACTCAACCAGGAGTCTTGCATCTGGCGCAGTTGCAACTGGATGTTGCTGCGGATGTTTCGCAGTGCAACTTTCTTTGCCATTGACATTGGGTCATCATAGAGTGCCTTGTACGCCCGACGTTTTTGCTCGAGTAGCAGTTGAATCATTATGTTGTTTTCATCAAACCAGTCCTTGTGTTTTCTGGTAGAGGGTCCAAGGTGCTCAATGGCTGTGCTATACACCGTCTCGCGAAATGTGGTCCACGCTGCTCCCGCATCCAGATTATCCAGTGTGATTGAAGCAAGGCGTTCATCCAGGGTGTCAACAAAAGTCTGTTTGACATCAGGACGCTTCAGCTTGCTGATGTTGAGGCGTTTCAGAGCTATGGCGGCATGAGGTCTTCTCTTAGGTTGAATGTGGATTTTCATCTTTGAGACGATGAGGCGGTGATCCGTCCAGCAATCTGCGCCGCACATGACCTTAGTCACCTTCACATCCTGCCGGTCCCGATTTCTGACGATGACATAGTCTATTAAATGTCAGTGTTTTGAACGGGGGTGCATCCATGATGTCTTGTTGCGTGCGGGAAGGCTAAAGATGGTATTTGTCACCAGGAGGCCATGTTCAACACAGGTCTGAAGGAGCAGCAGGCCGTTGCTGTTACACTTTCCAACCCCATGCTTCCCCATCACTCCGTCCCAGGAAGTGTGATCACTCCCGACACGAGCATTAAAATCTCCAAGGACAATGTGTTTATCAGCAATAGGAGTGGAGGAGATGACGGTGTTCAGATCATCATAGAACTTATCTATGGTCTCTTCTGGATTTGTCATGGTGGGTGCATAGGCACTGACTATGGTGGCAAACTTCTTTCCATGGCAGAGTGGGAGTTTCAGCATCATAAGACGATCATTTATTCCTTTCGGGAGCCGGAGAGTTTACTCACAAGAGAAATTTTAATAGCAAAACCAACTCCCGCTTCTTGCTTTGCATGAGAGTCGCGTCCACTCCAGAAGGAGTAGCCAGCAAGCCTTTCTGTGAGTTCTCCCTCACCGGAGAGTCTGGTCTCACTTAGGGCGGCGATGTCTATATTGTATCTGGCAAGTTCATGGGCAATGAGCGCCGTGCGTCGTTGCGGCCTATTTGCGGTATCCCTGTGAAGAAGAGTGCGGATGTTCCATGTAGCAAATTTTATTGTGATTGAATTTGTTTTTGATTTTCGACCGCATAATTGGGTCCCCGCCGACCGCAGTTAGCCGGCCAGGGTGTAAGGAGCAGGCAATGTTTGGGGCACCTTTTCTAGCCCCTTCCTCATGCATGGAGGTGAGCAGTGCTACCCTGAATAGGACTGCTCAGACACTCAGGTGGCTGCCGAACTTCACTTCTGCTCCGGTCAGTGAAGAGCGACCCTATAGCCTGAGTCGCCTGTGTGCAGGCTTGCGGCTACGACTCCCAGTGCACCACACCTGCCGCTTCATCGCTTACCCATCGCCACAGGACTTGAATTGTGGATGACTGATGACTTGCGCAGAAAACTTTGTTTAAAGTGAAGAAGAGTTGCGCTGCGTCGACCTCACTCTCTCGTCCGGGCCCACCAGTATCCAGTGGCAAGAGGAAGTCAAGACAACCAGAGATGGGCACGGATGTAGTGGATAACCAAGATGTTCTACGTGCCTCGTCTTGCTCCATACACTCCACAGTGCATTGCTGTAGTCGCCGCCACCTCCGTTGGACCTAGATGGTCTCCTCCACAGGATCAGCCGATGTTCAGACTTCGCATGCATAGGTAGGCAGAAACCTAATTCACCGAGGGTTTTGAGACCCTTCGGCTACCCCCACCTGGTTTAGCCAGCCAGTGGAAGCCGTTGCCCAGGGTATGGCCGCTGTTGCATGCTAACAGCTACGAGGAGCCACAGGTGAGAGCTGAGTGACAGGTGTGGACCAAGGTGGACGAATTGCTCTGAGGAGCACCACATGTTCCCCATCAGAGGTGCTACCTCTACCTGAACACCCCAAATACCCCTCTCGGAAGGTACTGGCTTGCATACAGGATTGTTATTGCTAATATGTACAGAGAAATGCGATTAGAAATAACATTAAACAGAAATAAACAATCATTTGTTATCGTGGTCTTTGCAAAAACAGTAACATGAGTAGTAGCCTGGGTAAAGGGACCCCGGAGGGTTACAAACGATACCCCTAAACGTGATGGGACAGAACCCAAACAGCGAGCGATCAACCCAGCAACCAGCATGGGGTTAAATCACTAAAACACACAAACAGTGTAATATACACAATAGAGAGAGAGTGGTCAAAGCCAAGCCGGGTCAAATAACAGGAGCAGGAATCTCATACAAAACAGGGTCATCAACAGTAAATTCAATCAGATACAGGAAGTAGCGGTGCGTGAAACAAACTCCACAACAGGGCGATGAGGCACCTCCTCGAGCCCTGTTTTAAAGCTTGCGGCTCCTGGTAACCATACCTTAGATTAGAGGGGCAAAGGTTTAAAAGTAACATCAGGAAGCATTATTTTACTGAGAGGGTGGTGGATACATGGAACAGTCTTCCAGTAGAAGTGGTAGAGGCCAAAACAGTAATTGAATTTAAGCAAGCATGGGATAGGCATAAGGCTATCCTAAACAAAAGATAAATCCAGGTAAAGTATCCATGTAATTGGGCAGACTAGATGGGCCGAAAGGTTCTTATCTGCTGACATTTTTCTATGTTTCTATACCTGACCCTGCCCCCTCAGATGCCAATCTGCCAGCAGAAAGTGCTGGCACCCTGCCAGCCAGCGGTCCCCCTTCTTGCCCAGACTCCCCCAGGGGCACAGCGGGGACTGAGGATGTAACAGAACCCCCCCCCCCCGTCTACGGTCGGGCTCAGAATGACCACCAGGCGCTGAAGGATGGGACTCATGAAACAGGCGAACCAGACGAGGGGCATGGATATCGCAGGCATCTTGCCAAGAACGATCCTCAGGACCATAACCCTCCCAGTCCACCAGGTACTGCAGGACACCCCTGACTAGACGGGACCGCGAGATGGCATGGAGCTCGTACTCCTCCTCAGGTACAAACATTTTCCCAGGAGGTTTTTCAAGAGGAGCATCACCCTGACCAGCCTGAATTCTCTCCAGCAAAGGAGAAGACACTGTCAAGACCGTGGTACCTAAGATCCTCTCGTGAGGAATGATTGGACTGTGGTCAAACATGTGCTGTTCATATGACTCGAACTGTCTAGGTAAAGCGTCAGCTTTTGTGTTTTTAGAACCAGGACGATAAGTTAACAAAAAGTTGAAACTTGACAAGAACAGTGACCACCTGGCTTGCCTGGAATTCAGGGGTTTGGCATCTCCCATGTACACTAGATTCTTATGGTCTGTGATAATTATCACGAGATCTTTAGTGCCTTCTAGCAAATAGCACCATTCCTTGAGGGCCGCTATAACTGCTAGTAATTCTCTGTTCCCTATGTCAGTTTTTCTCAGCAGGTGTCATCTTTCTAGAGAAAAAGCCACAAGGATGTACAGGTCCCTCAGGACTTTCTCTTTGAGACAGAATTGCACCAATCCCTATTTCAGATGCATCAACCTCAAGCTGAAATGGAAGGCCTGGTACTGGATGACTTATGATAGGTGTGGAGACAAACGCTTCTTTAAGTGACTGGAATGCCTGCTTGTCCTGGTCACTCCAAACCTGATTCTGAGCACCCTTCGTAGTCATGGCAGTGATGGGAGACACAACAGAAGAGAACCCTTTGATAAGCCTCCTATAATAGTTCATGAAACCAAGAAATCTTTGGCTTTCAGACCTTGAGGTAGTGGCCATTCTTTGATGGCAGATAGCTTTTTTGGATCCATCTCAAACCAATTTGGTGTGATGATGTAACCCAGGAAATGTACTGAAGTTATGTCAAACTGACACTTCTCTAACTTACAGTATAGTTTATTCTCCAGTAACCTTTGTAACACTGTCCTTACATGGACATGGTGTGTCTCAACATCAGGAGAATAAATCAGAATATCATCTAAATAGACGATTACGAGGACTTGTAAAAAGTCCCTCAGGACATCATTTATAAAGTTTTGGAAGACTGCAGGTGCATTGCATAGACCAAAAGGCATAACTAAATACTCCTAATGACCACTGCGAGTATTAAAGGCAGTCTTCCACTCGTGGTCCTCCTTGATTCTCACCGAATTGTACGCCCCACGAAGATCCAATTTTGTGTATATCTTGGCATCTCTTAAGCGGTCGAACAACTCGGATATTAAAGGGATGGGGTAGGCATTACGTATAGTGATTCTGTTTAACCCTCTATAGTCAATGCATGGTCTTAAATCCCCCTCCTTTTTAGACATAAAGAAAAACCCCGCTCCTGCAGAAGAAGAACGACGTATGAACCCTTTGGCTAGATTTTCACGTATATATTCTTCCATAATAGCATTCTCTTTCTGAGACAGTGGAAACACATGACCCCTTGGAGGCATGGTACCTGGTAAGATTTCTATGGCACAGTCATATGGCCTGTGAGGTGGCAAGATCTCGGATTTGCCCTTATCAAACACCTCCTTTACGTCTTTGTACCACTCGGGTACCTCAGTAGACAGTGGAGGTGCGGTAGCTACGTTCAGACTACCTACAGTAGCGGTCATGCCCAGACACCTGGAACAACATTTTGGTCCCCACGACTCCAACTCCCCTTTTTCCCAGTTCACCACTGGGTTGCGTTTAGCCAACCATGGATAACCCAATATGATAGGCACAGTAGGGGATTCGATGACTTGAAACTGTATGTTTTCTTTATGCAGAAAACCTGTCCTGAAAGAAACAGGAATCGTTTGATGCGTGACATGGGGTCTTGTCAGTCTCCTACCATCAATACTCTCTATGAGAAGTGGCACTTCTCTTTCAACCAGAGGTACTTGGTGGATGGCTGCAAACCCAGAGTCCAGGATATTTCCTGCAGATCCAGAATCCAGTAATGCCTCTATGTCAAATTTGACCTTTTTCCAACCAATGGTTACAGGCATTACCACACAAGATTTTCACTTTATTTTCTTATCAGATACAAAAGACACGACCATGCTACCTAGAACCTGTCTCTCAGGAGATACCAGGTTTGCTTGTGACACATTAGACCTATTAGGTCGCTTTGGGCATTGCAAACGAAAATGTCCTCTGTCTGCGCAGTAAAAACAGAGGCCTTCTTGAGGCGATATTGTCTCTCCTCCCCAGATATGCCAGAACGACCCAATTGCATAGGCTCTGGTTCAGAGGGTACAGGTCTGGGAGGGGAGACAGCATGAACCGACCTGGAGTAGAACAGGCAGCCTGGGCAGGCTTATGTGATTTGCTACGACCAGACCTCCTGTCACGCATCTGATCATCTAGTGCTATACAGTAATCTGAGGTCTTCCAGATCCTCAGGTAACGATAGAGGCGCTAAATCATGCATAATAGCCTCTGAGATTCCTTCAAGGAACGCCGTAACAAGCACATCATTCGACCAGAAAAGTTCTGATGACAAAGTTTTAAACTCTATAGCATATTCAGCAACTCGGCGGTTGCCCTGGGAAATACGTCATAAAGCTCTGGCTGCCCCTGTTGCCCTTCTAGCGAGGTCAAACGTACACTTCAGGCTATTTATAAACTCAGCATAGTTGTATATCACTGGTCTGTCCAGATCCCATAAAGGGGTTGCCCACAGGAGAGCTTTATCAGTCAGGTGATTGATCACATATCCACCTTGGCTTTATCTGTGGAACACATGCCAGGGTTTAATTCGAACATAATATTATTTGGGTTACAAACCCTCTACAAGACCCAGTACTCCCATTAAAACTTGTGGGAGTCTTTAAGTGAACATGAGATACCTCAGTAGCAGTCATAGAAGACACAGAGACTGCTTGTGTGGACCTGCCAATCGCAGGAGAAGGAGGCGACGCCTGGCCCAATTGTGAAACCTGCTTCATGAGTAGGCCCAAAGCCTGACTAAATTGATCCATACAATGATCTTGCTTTTCTTGCTTACAGATGATATTACTTAGCTTAGACATTAGGTCAGATACAGTTGCCGGATCCATTGGCCCTGTTGTAATGTAACGGTAGCTATATCACTTCCCCAAGAGTAGCGGAGTTGAGATCCTTAAGGGCAACAATACTTTGATAAACACAGAAATTGCATAAAATACAGGTTGTAAGTAACTCAAGAGCCAGGGGACTCAAAGGACTAGCTGAATTGCCTCTAGGCTCCGAGGGTTTCGAGACCGACAGAAAGCCTAGGACACACTCAGTAACACCATACGTGGAACGACAGTCCGTGAAGTATTCAAGGTGCAGGGCAGTCAGTGATGCAGAAACCAATCGTTCTGGTAAATACTTGAGATTAGAAGATACCTGGTGACTCTCGGAAGGTATTGGCTTGCATACAGGATTGTTATTGCTAATATGTGCAGAGATGCGATTAGAAATAACATTAAACAGAAATAAACAATAATTTGTTATCGTGGTCTTTGCAAAAACATTAACATGAGTAGTAGCCTGGGTAAAGGGACCCCGGAGGGTTACAAACGATACCCCTAAATGTGATGGGACAGAACCCAAACAACGAGCGATCAACCCAGCAACCAGCATGGGATTAAATCACTAAAACAGGCAAACAGTGTAATATACACAATAGAGAGAGTGGTCAAAGCCAAGCCGGGTCAAATAACAAGAGCAGGAATCTCATACAAAGCAGGGTTGTCAACAGTAAATTCAATCAGATACAGGAAGAAGCGGTGCGTGAAACAAACTCCACAACAGGGCGATGAGGCAACTCCTCGAGCCCTGTTTTAAAGCCTGTGAAACCTGGTAACCATACCTGACCCCGCCCCCTCAGATGCCGATCTGCCAGCAGAAAGTGCTGGCACCCGGCCAGCCAGTGGTCCCCCTTCTTGCCCAGACCCCCCAGGGGGCACAGCGGGGGGCTGAGGATGTAACAGTCACTTTACAGCACTTAAACATTAATCCCTCCCCTATAATACTGTTCTGATGTTTCTGCTCCTCTGCGTCTGGGACACAATTAGACCAGGGACAGATAATGGGATTAACTCTGGTCCACATTCCATAAAGACAGAGCAATGGCAGATTGTGATGGTAAACTGGATTCAGATTATACACTGTCAGCCCACTCCAACCTTTAACAGATGCAAACTCATTCCAGATAGTGGGAGCTGGGAAAGGCTAAAGTGACCCACATAGTAATCATATAAACCATAGTAACAGTAATCAGGTAAACCTAGACAAAAACGATAATTACAATAACGTTATTCATACATAACACAGATGACAAAAACACCCTGAAGGAGGCATCTCTTACAGGGATTATTCACTAAACACCATGACTTAACTTTTGTTGCAACAATTCAAAGCTTTGCTGATGCTGGGAGGGAAATGGCCAGAGATGCATCCTCAATGAATCGTCCGGTGCCGCAGCCTGACTTTCCTTCCTGGGAATCGCTGAGCTTTGGCATCATTGCAACAAAGATAAGATACAAAAAAGAGTATCTGGCGCCACCTAGTGCATGAAACCGAACAATACACCAATTCAATCAGTGTTACCAACCCCAACATAAATTGCTTACAAGTTCATTCAGGGGAAATTAGAATTCATTAGATGTAGTTCTCCAGAATCAGCGACAGATAAACAAACAAACCACAAGGTGGGCTACCTCAGACCACCAAAATAACAATATGAGGAAAGAATGTGGTGCTTTACAGCGCTTCCTTCTGTAGGAATGTCTTTCGGGTAGGGCTAAAGTCCTTTTTCTATTATTAGATTCAATATTCCAAGTTCTGTTCTTTGATCCTCAAAGAAAGCGGAAAACACAAAGACATAGTGTGATTTGCTTCTTCCCACCAAGCCCCCCGTACGTGTATGGGAATTCAACTCACATTTAGGTGTGTCTCAAATCAGACACTCGATATGGAAAGCCACCGATATGTTGTGGAGATACCGGACTCCCCTCTGATATCTCTATTCCAGGTCTTCTTCGGGAAATAAAATATAACAGCAGGACCATTCAAAAGAATTTATTAAATTAAAAAACAATTAAAATCACTAAAATAACGCCGAAACGCGTTTCGCGATAAGATCGCTTCCTCAGTCGGCAAAAGTGAATCTTTTCACTTCACTTTTGCCGACTGAGGAAGCAATCTTATCGCGAAACGCGTTTCGGCGTTATTTTAGTGATTTTAATTTTTTTTTAATTTAATAAATTCTTTTGAATGGTCCTGCTGTTATATTTTATTTCCCGAAGAAGACCTGGAATAGAGATATCAGAGGGGAGTCCGGTATCTCCACAACATATCGGTGGCTTTCCATATCGAGTGTCTGATTTGAGACACACCTAAACGTGAGTTGAATCCCCATACACGTACGGGGGGCTTGGTGGGAAGAAGCAAATCACACTATGTCTTTGTGTTTTCCGCTTTCTTTGAGGATCAAAGAACAGAACTTGGAATATTGAATCTAATAATAGAAAAAGGACTTTAGCCCTACCCGAAAGACATTCTTACAGAAGGAAGCGCTGTAAAGATAAGATACGGCATTTAGTGAATAACCCCTATGTTTTTGTGTGCTCCCCCCATTGTAGCTGTGTTTTGAGGTGCTACTACCCCATAGTGTAAATTACAGTGACCCCCAGACTTCATATTGATTTAACTCCTTGTTTTCTGATCAGCTGCAGGTTTTGGACGATTTCCTCAATCTGCCAAACGTAAAGCAGGTAATTATTGAGTGAAACTGTCGCTTTCTGGAAGTCCAAGGGTTAAAGATGGATTATCCGTGTCCTTGTGATCCCTTTGTCACATAATGCCGACAGTCTGGCTCATCAGTCTTCATTAATCTGACGCAAGCAGAATCCCAGTGATTCTGTGTTAACCAGAACCCGATTCCTTATCATCCCAAAATCTCCAGCAATACCAAATCACCGCTCCTTTATCCCACTGCTCCCTGGCTGCTCCTTCATCCCGCTGTTCTCTGCTCACTCCCTCATCCCACTACTCCATCATCCTGCTCACTCCCTCATCCCACCGCTTCCTGCCAGCTTCTTCATCCCACTGCTCCATCATCCTGCTCACTCCCTCATCCCGCTGCTCCCTCCCTCATCCCACTGCTCCATCATCCTGCTCACTCCCTCATCCCACCGCTCCCTGCTCGTTTTCTCATCCCGTTGCTCCTGCATCCCACTGCTCCCTGCTCGCTCCCTCATCCCACTGCTCCATCATCCTGGTCACTCACTCATCCCACCGCTTCATGCCCACTTCCTCATCCCATTGCTCCATCATCCTGCTCACTCCCTCATCCCACCGCTTCCTGCCCGCTTCCTCATCCCACTGCTCCATCATCTTGCTCACTCCTGTTAGATTTTAATTTCCTGTATGAAATATAATAAATATTTTGTCTCGAAAAGCCTGTTCTGATAAAATAGGCTGTGAAATTGCCCCCCTCCATTTTGATTGTCAAATTCTGTATGTAGACAGTCTTTTCCTACATAGGATGTTGGCCTGCAAGAATTTAGATACATTTCCTGTTTTTGTCTTTGTTACATGATGTAGAAATGTATCTGCTCTGATTGGCTGTTATATCACACTCCTATGTGGGGTGGGATAGGAAGCTCTTTTCTACAACGAACGTTTCTATTGGATGTTGAAATAATAAACTGGTCTGACTATCGACGAGATATGCAGACGTGAACTAATCTTATTGACTTTTTTGATTGGTTAACAAAAATAATAGACACAGGTGGTGCAGTAGACATTGCTTATTTAGATTTCAGTAAGGCTTTTGATACTGTTCCGCATAGAAGGCTTATCAATAAATTGCAATCTTTGAGCTTGGATTCCAATATTGTTGAATGGATTAGGCAGTGGCTGAGTGACAGGCAACAGAGGGTTGTGGTAAATGGAGTTTATTCGGCGCAAGGTCTTGTTACCAGTGGGGTACCTCAGGGGTCAGTACTTGGACCCATTCTCTTTAATATTTTTATTAGTGATATTGCAGAAGGTATTAATGGTAAAGTATGTCTTTTTGCTGATGACACAAAGATTTGCAACAGGGTTGACGTTCCTGGAGGGATCAGCCAAATGACAAATGATTTAGGTAAACTAAAAAAATGGTGGGAGCTGTGGCAATTGAGTTTTAATGTGGTTAAGTGCAAGATAATGCACCTGGGACATAAAAACCCAAGGGCTGAATATAGAATATTTGATACATCTGAGGGTTGGGATCTAGCGGTTATTATTTCAGAGGATCTAAGGGTAAGTAGTCAATGTAATAGAGCAGCAGGAAATGCTGGCAGAATGCTTGTAAATGCTGGCAGAATGCTTGGTTGTGTAGGGAGAGCCTGTATTAGAAGTAGGAAAAGGGAAGTGCTCATGCCACTGTACAGAGCACTGGTGAGACCTCACTTGGAGTACTGTGTGCAGTACTGGAGACCGTATCTGCAGAAGGATATAGACATCTCAGAGAGAGTTCAGAGAAGGGCTACTAAAATGGTGTACGGCTTAAAGGAGAAAAGTTACCAGGGAAGGCTTAATGATCTTAACATGTATAGCTTGGAAAAAAGACGAGACAGAGGAGATATGATAGAAACATTTAAATACGTAAAGGGAATCCACAAGGTAGAGGAAGGGAGTATATTTAAAAGGAAACAAAGTAGCAAAACAAGAGGACATAGTCTTAGATTAGAGGGGCAAAGGTTTAAAAGTAACATCAGGAAGCATTATTTTACTGAGAGGGTGGTGGATACATGGAACAGTCTTCCAGTAGAAGTGGTAGAGGCCAAAACAGTAATTGAATTTAATCAGGCATGGGATAGGCATAAGGCTATCCTAAACAAAAGATAAATCCAGGTAAAGTATCCATGTAATTGGGCGACTAGATGGGCCGAAAGGTTCTTATCTGCCGACATTTTTCTATGTTTCTATGAAGCGGCCATATCCCGGTGTGGTCAGTTTTATTGTCTCCTCTGATCAATGTCGCGTAGCGTCTTACTTCATTTTTGATATAACAACTCCCTCATCCCATCGCTTCCTGCTCGCTTCCTCATCCCACTGCTCCATCATCCTGCTCACTCCCTCATCCCGCCACTCCCTGCTCGCTCTCTCATCCACTGCTCCCTGCCTGCTCCCTCATCCGCTGCTCCCGGCTCACTCCCTCATCCTGCTTGCTCCCTCATATCCGTTGCTCCTTTCTCACTCTCTTATCCTGCTGCTCCCTCATCCCATCCTTACAATACCCAGCATTCCCTGCCCTCACAATACCCAGCATTCCCTGCCCTGTCCTCACAATACCTAGCATTCCCTACTCCTTCCTCACAATACCCAGCATTCCCTGCTCCTTCCTCACAATACCCAGCATTCCCTGCTCCTTCCTCACAATACCCAGCATTCCCTGCTCCTTCCTCACAATACCCAGCATTCCCTGCTCCTTCCTCACAATACCCAGCATTCCCTGCTCCGTCCTCGCAATACCCAGCATCCCCTGTTCATTCCCTATTCCTGCAGACTCATGTTTTTGCTCTTTTTCTGCAGGTTATGGGAATGCAGCAGCAGCAGGAGGAGGATACCTAGGAAACCTCGGCCAGCAAGGTAAATACCTCTACGTTTGCACATGCCAACCTGGCATTCTGGGAATATAAACACTGTATGCTCCCAGGGGTAATGTAACCGCTGTATGCTCCCGGGCGGGGGAATATAACCGCTGTATGCTCCCGTGGGGGAATATAACCGCTGTATGCTCCCGTGGGGGAATATAACCGCTGTATGCTCCCGGGCGGGGGAATATAACCGCTGTATGCTCCCGTGGGGGAATATAACCGCTGTATGCTCCCGTGGGGGAATATAACCGCTGTATGCTCCCGTGGGGGAATATAACCGCTGTATGCTCCCGGGGGGGAATATAACCGCTGTATGCTCCCGGGCGGGGGAATATAACCGCTGTATGCTCCCGGGCGGGGGAATATAACCGCTGTATGCTCCCGTGGGGGAATATAACCGCTGTATGCTCCCGGGGGGAATATAACCGCTGTATGCTCCCGGCGGGGGGAATATAACCGCTGTATGCTCCCGTGGGGGAATATAACCGCTGTATGCTCCCGGGCGGGGGAATATAACCGCTGTATGCTCCCGTGGGGGAATATAACCGCTGTATGCTCCCGTGGGGGAATATAACCGCTGTATGCTCCCGTGGGGGAATATAACCGCTGTATGCTCCCGGGGGGGAATATAACCGCTGTATGCTCCCGGGCGGGGGAATATAACCGCTGTATGCTCCCGGGGGGGGGAATATAACCGCTGTATGCTCCCGTGGGGGAATATAACCGCTGTATGCTCCCGGGGGGGAATATAACCGCTGTATGCTCCCGGGCGGGGGAATATAACCGCTGTATGCTCCCATGGGGGAATATAACCGCTGTATGCTCCCGGGCGGGGGAATATAACCGCTGTATGCTCCCGGGCGGGGGAATATAACCGCTGTATGCTCCCTGGGGGGGGGATATAACCGCTGTATGCTCCCGTGGGGGAATATAACCGCTGTATGCTCCCTGGGGGGGGATATAACCGCTGTATGCTCCCGTGGGCGGAATATAACCGCTGTATGCTCCTGGGGGGAATATAACCACTGTATGCTCCTGGGGGGAATATAACCACTGTATGCACCCGGGGGTAATATAACTGCTGTATGCTCGGGGGAGGGGACATAACCGCTGTATACTCTGGGGGGCGATATAACCTCTGTATGGTCCGGGGGGGATATAACCACTGTATGCTCCCGGGGGGAAATATGACCGCTGTATGCTCCCGGGGGGAAGGGGATATAACTGCTGTATGCTCCCAGGGGGGTGAATATAACCGCTGTATGCTACCGGGGGGAAATATAACCGCTGTATGGTCCCGGGGGGGGGATATAACCGCTGTATGCTCCCAGGGGGGAGAATATAACCGCTGTATGCTCCCGGCGGTAATATAAATGCTGTTGCTCCCAGGGGGGGGGGGATATAACCTCTGTATGCTCTGGGGGGGGGATATAACCGTTGTATGCTCCGGGGTGGTGGTGAATATAACCGCCGTATGCTCCCGGGGGGGGGATATAACCGCTGTATGCTCCCGGGGGTAATATAACCGCTGTATGCTCCCGGGGGTAATATAACCGCTGTATGCTCCCGGGATTTAATATAACCGCTGTATGCTCCCGGGGGTAATATAACTGCTGTATGCTCCTGGGGGGGGGACATAATTGCTGTATGCTCTGGGGGGGATATAACCGCTGTATGGTCCGGGGGCCATATAACCGCTGTATGGTCGGGGGGGGGATATAACCGCTGTATGCTCCCAGGGGGGGATATAACCGCTGTATGCTCCGGGGTGGTGGTGAATATAACCGCCGTATGCTCCCGGGGGGAAATATAACCGCTGTATGCTGAGTCCCGGGGGGGGAATATAACCACTGTATGCTCCCAGGGGGGAATATAACTGCTGTATGCTCCTGGGGGGAGGGAATATAACCGCTGTATGCTCGGGGGGGGGGAATATAACCGCTGTATGCTCCGGGGGGGAATATAACCGCTGTATGCTCCCGGGGGGGAATATAACCGCTGTATGCTCCCGGGGGGGAATATAACCACTGTATGCTCCCGGGGAGGAATATAACCGCTATATGCTCCCGGGGGGGGATATAACCGCTAGATGCTCCCGGGGAGGGAATATAACCGCTCTGGGGGGAGGGGAATTGTAGTAGATCAGTGTTATACTTATTTACCACTAGAGGGCATAGTTGTTTGTGTTACCTGTTTTCTGTTAATGTAATAGTGTTTCCGGGTCAGGGGTTGTTGTTGTCAGTTTCCTGAGTGGGAGAGCTGTGTCTGTACCAGCAAATAAAGAGAATAAGTAATTCATCCACAACCTGTCTCTGCATCAGTCATATGAAGATATTACATTGGCGACGAGGATGGGATAAACCGGTGTGTATTGAGAGACTGTTGTGTGAAGGTTCTGAGTCTGCATAGCAGCTGAAGACTAGCTAAAAAAGAAAACTGCAGGAAAAGAAGTCGTTTGCTGAGACAGGATGGCGCTGGTGGGTCAGGTGAACCCCTTTGATTGTGAGTTGCAATCATGGGAGGAATACATAGAAATGTTGGAATATTTTTTTCAAGCTAATGAGATTACTCATGCCAGCAAGAAGAAAGCTGTGTTATTAAGTGTAGTCGGTGCGTCCACATATAGTTTGCTGAGAAGTTTGCTGTGTCCGGCGACGCCAGCTGAGAAAACGTATCAAGATCTTGTCATTGTGCTCAAGGCCCATTATAATCCAAAGCCAAGTGAGATTGTGCAGAGATACAAGTTTAATTCACGCACGCAGAAAACGGATGAGACAGTGGCTGAGTTTGTGGCGGAGTTGAAAAAGTTAGCACAACACTGTCAGTATGGGCCTACGCTTCAACAAACGCTTTGTGACCGGCTGGTGTGTGGCGTAAATGACGACAGAATGCAGAGAAGGCTGTTATCGGAAATGGATTTGACCTTTGAAAAGGCCCTTAATATATGTCAGGCGATGGAATCAGCTAACAGACATATAAGAGATCTCCAAGGCCTATCTGGGGATGAAGAATCGCAGACTCCATGGTCACGAACGTTACAGGCGGCGATGCATACGGTGTTCTCGGAAATGCTGGCAGAATGCTTGGAAATGCTGGCAGAATGCTTGGTTGTGTAGGGAGAGCCTGTATTAGAAGTAGGAAAAGGGAAGTGCTCATGCCACTGTACAGAGCACTGGTGAGACCTCACTTGGAGTACTGTGTGCAGTACTGGAGACCGTATCTCCAGAAGGATATAGACATCTTAGAGAGAGTTCAGAGAAGGGCTACTAAAATGGTGTACGGCTTGAAGGAGAAAAGTTACCAGGAAAGGCTTAATGATCTTAACATGTACAGCTTGGAAAAAAGACGAGACAGAGGAGATATGATAGAAACATTTAAATACGTAAAGGGAATCCACAAGGTAGAGGAAGGGAGTATATTTAAAAGGAAACAAAGTAGCAAAACAAGAGGACATAGTCTTAGATTAGAGGGGCAAAGGTTTAAAAGTAACATCAGGAAGCATTATTTTACTGAGAGGGTGGTGGATACATGGAACAGTCTTCCAGTAGAAGTGGTAGAGGCCAAAACAGTAATTGAATTTAAGCAGGCATGGGATAGGCATAAGGCTATCCTAAACAAAAGATAAATCCAGGTAAAGTATCCATGTAATTGGGCGACTAGATGGGCCGAAAGGTTCTTATCTGCCAACATTTTTCTATGTTTCTATGAAGCGGCCATATCCCGGTGTGGTCGGTTTTATTGTCTCCTCTGATCAATGTCGCGTAGCGTCTTACTTCATTTTTGATATAACAACTCCCTCATCCCATCGCTTCCTGCTCGCTTCCTCATCCCACTGCTCCATCATCCTGCTCACTCCCTCATCCCGCCACTCCCTGCTCGCTCTCTCATCCACTGCTCCCTGCCTGCTCCCTCATCCGCTGCTCCCGGCTCACTCCCTCATATCCGTTGCTCCTTTCTCACTCTCTTATCCTGCTGCTCCCTCATCCCATCCTTACAATACCCAGCATTCCCTGCCCTCACAATACCCAGCATTCCCTGCCCTGTCCTCACAATACCTAGCATTCCCTACTCCTTCCTCACCATACCCAGCATTCCCTGCTCCTTCCTCACAATACCCAGCATTCCCTGCTCCTTCCTCACAATACCCAGCATTCCCTGCTCCTTTCTCACAATACCCAGCATTCCCTGCTCCTTCCTCACAATACCCAGCATTCCCTGCTCCGTCCTCGCAATACCCAGCATCCCCTGTTCATTCCCTATTCCTGCAGACTCATGTTTTTGCTCTTTTCCTGCAGGTTATGGGAATGCAGCAGCAGCAGGAGGAGGATACCTAGGAAACCTCGGCCAGCAAGGTAAATACCTCTACGTTTGCACATGCCAACCTGGCATTCTGGGAATATAAACACTGTATGCTCCCAGGGGTAATGTAACCGCTGTATGCTCCCGGGCGGGGGAATATAACCGCTGTATGCTCCCGTGGGGGAATATAACCGCTGTATGCTCCCGGGGGGGAATATAACCGCTGTATGCTCCCGGGCGGGGGAATATAACCGCTGTATGCTCGGGGGGGGGGGATATAACCGCTGTATGCTCCCGGGCGGGGGAATATAACCGCTGTATGCTCCCGTGGGGGAATATAACCGCTGTATGCTCCCGGGGGGGAATATAACCACTGTATGCTCCCGGGGAGGAATATAACCGCTATATGCTCCCGGGGGGGATATAACCGCTGTATGCTCCCAGGGGGGGGATATAACCGCTGTATGCTCCGGGGTGGTGGTGAATATAACCGCCGTATGCTCCCGGGGGGAAATATAACCGCTGTATGCTGAGTCCCGGGGGGGTGATATAACCACTGTATGCTCCCAGGGGGGAATATAACTGCTGTATGCTCCTGGGGGGAGGGAATATAACCGCTGTATGCTCGGGGGGGGGGGAATATAACCGCTGTATGCTCCGGGGGGGGGGAATATAACCGCTGTATGCTCCGGGGGGGGAATATAACCGCTGTATGCTCCCGGGGGGGGAATATAACCGCTGTATGCTCCCGGGGGGGGAATATAACCACTGTATGCTCCCGGGGAGGAATATAACCGCTATATGCTCCCGGGGGGGGATATAACCGCTGGATGCTCCCGGGGGAGGGGAATATAACCGCTCTGGGGGGAGGGGAATTGTAGTAGATCAGTGTTATACTTATTTACCACTAGAGGGCATAGTTGTTTGTGTTACCTGTTTTCTGTTAATGTAATAGTGTTTCCGGGTCAGGGGTTGTTGTTGTCAGTTTCCTGAGTGGGAGAGCTGTGTCTGTACCAGCAAATAAAGAGAATAAGTAATTCATCCACAACCTGTCTCTGCATCAGTCATATGAAGATATTACATTGGCGACGAGGATGGGATAAACCGGTGTGTATTGAGAGACTGTTGTGTGAAGGTTCTGAGTCTGCATAGCAGCTAAAGACTAGCTAAAAAAGAAAACTGCAGGAAAAGAAGTCGTTTGCTGAGACAGGATGGCACTGGTGGGTCAGGTGAACCCCTTTGATTGTGAGTTGCAATCATGGGAGGAATACATAGAAATGTTGGAATATTTTTTTCAAGCTAATGAGATTACTGATGCCAGCAAGAAGAAAGCTGTGTTATTAAGTGTAGTCGGTGCGTCCACATATAGTTTGCTGAGAAGTTTGCTGTGTCCGGCGACGCCAGCTGAGAAAACGTATCAGGATCTTGTCATTGTGCTCAAGGCCCATTATAATCCAAACTAAGTGAGCTTGTGCAGAGATTCAAGTTTAATTCACGCACACGGAAAACGGATGAGACAGTGGCTGAGTTTGTGGCGGAGTTGAAAAAGTTAGCACAACACTGTCAGTATGGGCCTACGCTTCAACAAACGCTTCGTGACCGGCTGGTGTGTGGCGTAAATGACGACAGAATGCAGAGAAGGCTGTTATCGGAAATGGATTTGACCTTTGAAAAGGCCCTTAATATATGTCAGGCGATGGAATCAGCTAACAGACATATAAGAGATCTCCAAGGCCTATCTGGGGATGAAGAATCGCAGACTCCATGGTCACGAACGTTACAGGCGGCGATGCATAAGGTGTGCTCGGAGGATAAGAGGGGTCAGAACATGGACTATGAGTGCTACAGGTGCAAAGTGAATCATGCGCCCAACGTATGCAAATTTATTATGGAACTGGGCCACAAATGTGGGAAACGGGGACACATTAATCAGGCATGCAAATCTAAGCTCGTGATGCGGGATTATAAGGCCACCTTTCACGGACTGGGGGGGAGAAAAGAAAAGGAGAATGGTAGGAGGTCACATTTAGTGAGAAAAAAGGATGTGAATGAGGCAGAAGATGCAGGTGGCATAAATACAATATACAGTGTCTCACATAATATGCCTAAAGTGGCTCCTCTCATACAGAAGCTAAAAGTGAATGGCATGCACATTGAATTTGAGGTGGACACAGGATGTGGCATTACGATTATCAGCAAAAAGCAATACTCAAAGCTATGGAAAAATACAGACATACCAGAGTGGGAACCATGCAACCTGACGTTAAAACCATATACAGTTGAGAAGATGCTTGTGTTAGGTCAGGTTATAGGAACTGTACAGTGTCAGGAGAAAAGAGGAAAACTAACTATGGTAGTGGTTGAAGGGGCCGGGCCAAATTTGTTGGGGCGAAGCGGGCTGAAAGACTTAAAATTGTTACCCCAACTGGTGAATACAGTAACAGTCAGTCCAACACTAAATGTGGTTGACATTTTAAACAGACATGCTGAGGTGTTCAAAGAAGAGCTAGGTCAACTGAAAGGCACCACAGCTAAAATTCATGTGAACACAGAGGCCCAGCCACGATTTTATAAGCTGCGAAGGTTGCCTTTTGCTGTCAAACCTCTGGTGGAGGCAGAACTACAGAGACTGGTAGATGAAAAAATTATAGAACCAGTACAATTTTTAGAGTGGGCAGCCCCCATCGTGCCGGTGAGGAAGCTGGATGGTTCAAATCGCATCTGTGGAGATTACAAACTCACAGTAAACCGTGCATCCCGTGTGGAGCAATATCCTATTCCTAAAGTGGAAGAATTGTTTGCTCAGTTGGTGGGAGGCCACAAATTCTCCAAACTGGAAATGAGTCATGCATATCAGCAGATTGTGCTTGATGAAAGCGCTAAAAAGTATGTGACTGTTAATACACATAAAGGGTTGTATACTTGCTGTAGATTGCCATTTGGAGTGGCGTCGAGCCCAGCCATTTTCCAATGCACTATGGAGGGAATCTTACAAAATATGCCGAATGTCGCAGTCTACTTAGATGACATTTTAGTTACTGGCACCAGCGAGGAGGAACATTTAAGAAATCTAGAGGAAGTTTTGTCTCGGCTAAAAATAAGTGGACTGAGACTGAAAAGGAGTAAGTGTGAATTCCTGGGAAGGGAAGTGTTTTTTATGGGTCACAAGATCAGTGCTGCAGGTGTGCAGCCAGTTGTGGAAAAGGACCAGGCCATACAAGAAGCTCCCACACCGCAGTCTGTGAGTGAACTAAAGGCTTACTTGGGCCTACTGAACTATTACCATAAATTCCTTCCAGGTTTGTCTACCTTACTAGCACCGTTGTACGCACTATTGAGGAAAGAGACTAAATGGATCTGGGGTTGTGAGCAAAAAGAGGCCTTTGAAAAGTTCAAAAATCTTCTCCAGTCGGATGCCTTGTTGGTGCATTATGATGTCAACAAACCCATTATCTTGGCTTGTGACGCTTCCCCCTATGGCATGGGGGCGGTGTTGTCACACAGGCTGGAGGATGAGACAGAACGGCCAATAGGGTTCGTCTCAAGGGCCCTGAATGCAGCGGAGAAAAATTATTCCCAAATTGAGAAGGAGGGCCTTGCTGTGATTTTTGGGGTAAATAAATTTCACACATACTTGTATGGGAGACAATTTACCATCGTAACAGACCATAAACCACTGATCTCATTATTTAATGAACTGAAGGAGGTGCCATAAATGGCCTCACCCTGCATTCAGAGATGGGCTGTGACGTTATGTGGATATGAGTACTCTATTGTGTACAAAGCAGGAATAGATCATCAAAATGCAGATGACTTGAGCCGGTTGCCGGTGGCAGGAGATGAGGTGGAGACTTCTGCTGAGGAAGAGAGAGTACTTCTGTTGGAATAAAATGGCGTACCATTGATTAAAGCCGAACACGTGAGGAAATGGACAGATATGGATACCGTTTTGGCGCGGGTTAAAGAGTTTATCCTCAGAGGATGGCCAAAAAGAGAATGAATAAATCAATGTTTGGAGCTTATGCAAAAAGGAAAGAGGAACTGAGTGTGCAGGCAGTTGTGTCTTGTGGGGTGCCCGAGTTGTCATTCCACCCCCAGGTCGTACAGACCTACTGAAACAGTTACACACCAATCATCCAGGCATAATCAGAATGAAAGGACTGGCACGGAGCTATATGTGGTGGCCGAAGATGGATGCCGATATAGAAAGAATTGTGAAAACTTGCACCTTGTGCCAAGAAAATCGAAATTCTCCCCAGTGTGCACCTTTACATACTTGGGAAGTACCAAGCCTCCCATGGAGAAGAATTCACATTGATTATGCTGGCCCATAAATGGGAAAGATGTTTTTGATTTTGGTGGATGCTTACTCTAAATGGATAGAGGTGTACCCCTTAAATAAATCCATCTCCGCAGTAACTGGTCAATGTCTCGGACAGAGTTTTAGTCAACATGGAATACTTGAAATGGTGGTATCAAACAATGGCAGCAGTTTTACAAGTATGGAGTTTCAAGAGTTTATGGCCCGAAATGGTATTAAACAAGTAACCACAGCACCTTACTATGCAGCGTCCAATGGACTGGCAGAAAGGGCGATGCAGACATTTAAAGGCCTGATAAAAAAAAGCTCAAGAGATTCCATTGAGGTCAGGCTGGCTAGAGCGTTGTTTAGTTACAGGATAACTCCTCAGTCGACGTCTGGAAAAATCGCCTGCAGAACTGTTGTGTGGAAGAAAATTGCGTTCCACCTTGGACCTAATCCTAATACATCCAGATTTTAAAGGTCAGATGCAGGAAAAACAGTTGAAGCAAAAGCTTTATCATGATCAACATGCTAAGGAGAGACATCTAATGGAAGGAGACATAGTTTACACTAGAAATTTTGGTGTGGGACCTGCCTGGATTCCGGGGACAGTTCAGGAAAAGAAGGGACCTGTGTCATGCACAGTCGCACTTGGAAATGGCCAGATTGTGCGTCGTCATATTGACCAGGTGAGAACTAGACATATTGTATCTCCAGGGACACCGTCGGGTTTGGAGAACCATTTAATGCCAGATAGGATGCGACTGGCACCCCTTTCTGATGACGTTCTTGCAGAAGATGGTAATGGGGCGCAGACGGGAGAGCTTCCAATGGAACAGCTGTCGGAGTCTCCAGGTGTGGAGGAGCAGCAAGAGTTAAGGAGATCCACCAGACCGAAGAAAGCACCAACGTAAATGCAGGATTATGCTTAGCTTAGTAGTGAGTTCCCCAGCCACAGGACAAGAATGCGTCGTGGAACTCACTGGGACGGAGGTAGTCTACCCGAAGTCCCGAGTTTAGTAGAATTTTTGGTGTGCCTATGGACGCGTGAACTGCATTTTTGAAACTAGTGTTATCAGAGGGAAGGGGATGTAGTAGATTAGTGTTATACTTATTTACCACTAGAGGGCATAGTTGTTTGTGTTACCTGTTAGAAACATAGAAACATAGAAAAATGTCGGCAGATAAGAACCTTTCGGCCCATCTAGTCTGCCCAATTACATGGATACTTTACCTGGATTTATCTTTTGTTTAGGATAGCCTTATGCCTATCCCATGCCTGCTTAAATTCAATTACTGTTTTGGCCTCTACCACTTCTACTGGAAGACTGTTCCATGTATCCACCACCCTCTCAGTAAAATAATGCTTCCTGATGTTACTTTTAAACCTTTGCCCCTCTAATCTAAGACTATGTCCTCTTGTTTTGCTATTTTGTTTCCGTTTAAATATACTCCCTTCCTCTACCTTGTGGATTCCCTTTACGTATTTAAATATTTCTATCATATCTCCTCTGTCTCGTCTTTTTTCCAAGCTGTACATGTTAAGATCATTAAGCCTTTCCTGGTAACTTTTCTCCTTCAAGCCGTACACCATTTTAGTAGCCCTTCTCTGAACTCTCTCTAAGATGTCTATATCCTTCTGGAGATACGGTCTCCAGTACTGCACACAGTACTCCAAGTGAGGTCTCACCAGTGCTCTGTACAGTGGCATGAGCACTTCCCTTTTCCTACTGCTAATACCTCTCCCTACACAACCAAGCATTCTGCCAGCATTTTCTGCTGCTCTATTACATTGACTACTTACCCTTAGATCCTCTGAAATAATAACCCCTAAATCCCAACCCTCAGATGTATCAAATATTCTATATTCAGCCCTTGGGTTTTTACGCCCCAGGTGCATTATCTTGCACTTATCCACATTAAAACTCAATTGCCACAGCTCCCACCATTTTTTTAGTTTACCTAAATCATTTGTCATTTGGCTGATCCCTCCAGGAACGTCAACCCTGTTGCAAATCTTTGTGTCATCAGCAAAAAGACATACTTTTCCATTAATACCTTCTGCAATATCACTAATAAAAATATTAAAGAGAATGGGTCCAAGTACTGACCCCTGAGGTACCCCACTGGTAACAAGACCTTGCGCCGAATAAACTCCATTTACCACAACCCTCTGTTGTCTGTCACTCAGCCACTGCCTAATCCAGTCAACACTGTTAATGTAAATGTTTCCGGGTCAGGGGTTGTTGTTGTCAGTTTCCTGAGTGGGAGAGCTGTGTCTGTACCAGCAAATAAAGAGAATAAGTAATTCATCCACCACCTGTCTCTGCATCAGTCATATGAAGATATTACAGGAATTTAACCGCTGTATGCTCCCGGGGGGGGGGGGGGATATAACCAGTGTATGCTCCTGTGGGGGAATATAGCCGCTGTATGCTCCCGGGGGGAGGGGAATATAACCGCTGTATGCTCCCGGCGGGGGGGGGATATAACCAGTGTATGCTCCCGTGGGGGAATATAGCCGCTGTATGCTCCCGGCAGGGAATATAATCGCTGTATGCTCCCGGCAGGGAATATAACCACTGTATGCTCCCGGCAGGGAATATAACCGCTGTATGCTCCCGGCGGGGGGGGGGATATAACCACTGTATGCTCCCTGCAGGGAATATAACCGCTGTATGCTCCCATGGGGGAATATAACCACTGTATGCTCCCATGGGGGAATATAACCACTGTATGCTCCCGGAGGGGAATATAGTCGCTGTATGCTCCCTGGGGCAATATAACCGCTGTATGCTCCCGGGGGGGAATATAACCACTGTATGCTCCCGGGGGGAATATAACCACTGTATGCTCCCAGGGGGGAATATAACCACTGTATGCTCCCGGGGGGAATATAACCGCTGTATGCTCCCGGGGGGAATATAACCGCTGTATGCTCCCGGGGGGAATATAACCGCTGTATGCTCCCAGGGGGAATATAACCGGTGTATGCACCCGGGGGGGAATATAACCGCTGTATGCTCCCGGGGGGGAATATAACCGCTGTATGCTCCCGGGGGGAATATAACCGCTGTATGCTCCCGGGGGGAATATAACCGCTGTATGCTCCCGGGGGGAATATAACCGCTGTATGCTCCGGGGGGAATATAACCGCTGTATGCTCCCGGGGGGAATATAACCGCTGTATGCTCCCGGGGGGAATATAACCGCTGTATGCTCCCGGGGAGAATATAACCGCTGTATGGTCCCGGGGGGAATATAACCACTGTATGCTCCCGGCGGGGGGAATATAACCACTGTATGCTCCCGGGGGGGGAATATAACCACTGTATGCTCCCGGGGGGAATATAACCACTGTATGCTCCCGGGGGGAATATAACCACTGTATGCTCCCGGGGGGAATATAACCGCTGTATGCTCCCGGGGAGAATATAACCACTGTATGCTCCCGGGGGGAATATAACCGCTGTATGCTCCCGGGGGGAATATAACCACTGTATGCTCCCGGGGGGAATATAACCACTGTATGCTCCCGGGGGGAATATAACCGCTGTATGCTCCCGGGGGGGAATATAACCACTGTATGCTCCCGGGGGGGAATATAACCACTGTATGCTCCCGGGGGGAATATAACCACTGTATGCTCCCGGGGGAATATAACCACTGTATGCTCCCGGGGGAATATAACCGCTGTATGCTCCCGGGGGGGAATATAACCACTGTATGCTCCCGGGGGGAATATAACCACTGTATGCTCCCGGGGGAATATACCGCTGTATGCTCCCGGGGGGGGGGGATATAACCACTGTATGCTCCCGGGGGGAATATAACCGCCTTATGCTCCCGGGGGGGAATATAACCGCTGTATGCTCCCGGCTTCTGGGGGAATATATCTGCTGTATGCTCCCGGGGGGGAATATAACCACTGTATGCTCCCGGGGGGGGAATATAACCACTGTATGCTCCCGGGGGGAATATAACCGCTGTATGCTCCCGGGGGGGGGGATATAACCACTGTATGCTCCCGGGGGAATATAACCACTGTATGCTCCCGGGGGAATATAACCACTGTATGCTCCCGGGGGGGGGGGGAATATAACCGCTGTATGCTCCCGGGGGAATATAACCGCCTTATGCTCCCGGGGGGGAATATAACCGCTGTATGCTCCCGGCTTCTGGGGGAATATATCCGCTGTATGCTCCCGGGGGGGAATATATCCGCTGTATGCTCCCGGGGGGGGGGAATATAACCACTGTATGCTCCCGGCTTCTGGGGGAATATATCCGCTGTATGCTCCCGGGGGGGAATATATCCGCTGTATGCTCCCGGGGGGGAATATATCCGCTGTATGCTCCCGGGGGGGGGGGGAATATAACCACTGTATGCTCCCGGGGGGAATATAACCGCTGTATGCTCCTGGGGGGGAATATAACCGCTGTATGCTCCCGGGGGGAATATAACCGCTGTATGCTCTCGGGGGGGAATATAACCGCTGTATGCTCTCGGGGGGGAATATAACCGCTGTATGCTCCCCGGGGGGGGAATATAACCGCTGTATGCTCCCGGGGGGGGAATATAACCGCTGTATGCTCCCAGGGGGGGGGAATATAACCGCTGTATGCTCCCGGGGGGAATATAACCGCTGTATGCTCCCGGGGGGGAATATAACCACTGTATGCTCCGGGGGGGGGAATATAACCGCTGTATGGTCCCGGGGGGAATATAACCGCTGCATGCTCCCGGGGGGGAATATAACCGCTGTATGCTCCCGGGGGGGAATATAACCGCCTTATGCTCCCGGGGGGGAATATAACCGCTGTATGCTCCCGGGGGGGGGGGGAATATAACCGCTGTATGCTCCCGGGGGGGGAAATATAACCGCCTTATGCTCCCGGGGGGAATATAACCGCTGTATGCTCCCGGGGGGGAATATAACCACTATATGCTCCCGGCTTCTGGAGGAATATATCCGCTGTATGCTCCCGGGGGGGAATATATCCGCTGTATGCTCCCGGGGGGGAATATATCCGCTGTATGCTCCTGGCGTCCGGTATATAGTGACTCGTGCATTTTTGGAGGTGTGTGTGTGTGTGTATTTATATAATAATCACTTTGTTCCCTCACATATTTTAATTGTAGGATATGGAGGAAAAGCTGCTAAAGCAGGTACAGTGTGTGTGTCTCTCCCACACTGTGTGTGTGTGTCTCTCGCCCGCACTGTGTGTGTGTGTGTCTCTCGCCCGCACTGTGTGTGTGTGTCTCGCCCGCACTGTGTGTGTGTGTCTCTCACCCGCACTGTGTGTGTGTCTCTCGCCCGCACTGTGTGTGTGTGTGTCTCTTGCCCGCACTGTGTGTGTGTGTCTCTCGCCCGCACTGTGTGTGTGTGTGTCTCTCGCCCGCACTGTGTGTGTGTCTCTCGCCCGCACTGTGTGTGTGTCTCTCGCCCGCACTGTGTGTGTGTCTCTCGCCCGCACTGCGTGTGTGTGTCTCTCACCCGCACTGTGTGTGTGTGTGTCTCTCGCCTGCACTGTGTGTGTGTGTCTCGCCTGCACTGTGTGTGTGTGTGTCTCTCGCCCGCACTGTGTGTGTGTCTCTCTCGCTCGCACTGTGTGTGTGTGTGTCTCTCGCCTGCACTGTGTGTGTGTGTCTCTCGCCTGCACTGTGTGTGTGTGTCTGTCGCCCGCACTGCGTGTGTGTGTCTCGCCTGCACTGCGTGTGTGTGTGTCTCTTGCCCGCACTGTGTGTGTGTCTGTCGCCCGCACTGTGTGTGTGTGTGTGTCTCGCCCGCACTGCGTGTGTGTCTGTCGCCCGCACTGCGTGTGTGTGTGTGTGTGTCTCGCCCGCACTGTGTGTGTGTGTGTGTGTCTCGCCCGCACTGCGTGTGTGTGTCTGTCGCCCGCACTGCGTGTGTGTGTGTGTGTGTCTCGCCCGCACTGCGTGTGTGTGTGTGTGTCTCGCCCGCACTGTGTGTGTGTCTGTCGCCCGCACTGCGTGTGTGTCTGTCGCCCGCACTGCGTGTGTGTTTGTCGCCCGCACTACGTGTGTGTGTCTCGCCCGCACTGTGTGTGTGTGTCTGTCGCCCGCACTGTGTGTGTGTCTGTCGCCCGCACTGCGTGTGTGTCTGTCGCCCACACTGCGTGTGTGTGTCTCGCCCGCACTGTGTGTGTGTGTCTGTCGCCCGCACTGTGTGTGTGTCTGTCGCCTGCACTGCGTGTGTGTGTCGCCTGCACTGTGTGTGTGTCTGTCGCCCGCACTACGTGTGTGTGTCTCGCCCGCACTACGTGTGTGTGTCTCGCCCGCACTGTGTGTGTGCATTTTGTCAATTTTATTTTTACTTTCCTGTCTTTGTTCGTTGTTTGATCGTCTCGTCTCGTCCCTCCCCCGCAGGATACAGAGCTGGAAGTTACCCAAACGCCGGCGCACAGCTAGGTAATAATGGATTTGGGGTGCACCCTCCAGCTGGGGCTTTCACAGCCGTCCTAGTGGTCTTGTACTTTCATTGTGATGTTCCCGGTTAAGAGATGCAGGAGTTGTGTGTCAGGGTATGGGATGGAGATGTCAGGATTTTGTCGGATGATGCGATCTTCCATGTGTCGGAGTGATGGTTTCCTGCCAGTGCAGTGCCGGTATCTGCCGCAGAGAACCCAAAAACCATGAAATGAGTGAGGGCAGAGCGTAACAGCATGTGTTCACACACCCGCTGCGCCCACAGAATGTTGTATTCCTCGCCCCCTCCTTGTTTTCTCTCACCCCACGATCTCTTAACTCCATCTCTGCAGGTTACGGGGCTGGAAACTATCCAAACCTGGGGGCCCAAACAGGTAATGCCTCTCGCTGGTCTGAGTGCCCCCTCCCTGCCTGCACAGATCTGTTTCTGCCCGCCCCTCCCTGGTGTTACCCGCACTCATTATATTTATTTTATACAGGTTACGGGAACGGAGCAGCAAACTACCCTCAAGGTAAGTCCCTGCATAACCTGCTACAATTTCTGCTAATGCACTAAAGGACGGTGCTACCCTGGAAGATTCCTCCTATTCACCCCGTATAACCTTAATGGAAAATGGTTTGAGTGCACTCATGGATATTAGGTCTGAATAAAACAAATAAGATAATACTTATCTTAAGGTCGATGTTTATTCCGGGGTCGATGTGGAATGACCTCCTAGTACTGTTCTCCCTTGTATGTTTTCTCCAGGAAAGTGGTGATTGAATCCACTGAAGATTCCGAGGGAAGGACGTTATAGATTCGATAATTCCGGGATTTTTGGGGATTATCCTTGAAAAAGTCACAAAACGAAACGCGTTGGATTACAATTGTTAATATGTTTTTATTATTTTAATAAATGTTTTGATTACCCAGATCATTGCATTTTTGCGTAATTTACGCCAAAAATCCCGGAATTATCGAATCTATAACGTCCTTCCCTCGGAATCTTCAGTGGATTCAATCACCACTTTCCTGGAGAAAACATACAAGGGAGAACAGTACTAGGAGGTCATTCCACATCGACCCCGGAATAAACATCGACCTTAAGATAAGTATTATCTTATTTGTTTATTCAGACCTAATATCTATGAGTGCACTCAAACCATTTTTCCATAAGTCCCTGCATACCCTGACAAACCGTGAAGAATTCCCTCAGCCTCAAACAGTGCAATGCAGAGAGTGACCACCAGGGGCGCAGTGAGTGCAATAAACCATGACATAACGGAGCCGTACTGAGGGATGTATATAATCCACTGTATACTGTGCATATATACCCTCTATACACACATACCCCCTGTATACTACTGTGCATATATGTCCTCTATACACACACACCCTGTATACTGTGCATATATACCCTCTATACACACATACCCCTGTATACTGTTCATATATACCCTCTATACACACATACCCCCTGTATACTGTGCATATATACTCTCTATACACACACATACCCCCTGTATACTGTTCATATATACCCTCTATACACACACACCCTGTATACTGTGCATATATACCCTCTATACACACACCCTGTATACTGTGCATATATACCCTCTATACATACACACACACATACCCTGTATACTGTGCATATATACCCTCTATACACACACACACCCTGTATACTGTGCATATATACCCTCTATACATACACACCCCCTGTATGCTGTGCATATATACCCTCTATACACATACACACACTATTCAACTTTCTAAAATCTGGTTTTGGAACCAGCACAATCAGACTTGACCAATCACTATGGGACTCTTTAATCACCCCCAATTCTAAAAAAAAAATTAAAATTCTGCCGAGACAGCTTATCATCTAGCTTCAGGTATTCTATATGGCTTTACATTTACATGAACAACGGGTTCAGTAATTATGTCATGCTGTATGACTGTGGTCAATCCCGACATTTCAGAGAAAAAAAATCTGTATTTTTTTTCTCAAACTCTTTTAACCTTATTATGTTGAGCCACCGATAAGGTTTCAGCTATTGGAACCGCAGGTGTGGAGGGGTCTGTGTCATTTGGAGGGGTTGGGATAGTCACCAGGGCTTCTATGTCCCTCCATGGCTTTAAGAGGTTAATATGATAA
The DNA here is from genome assembly GCA_009667805.1 of Leptobrachium leishanense. Classification (NCBI taxonomy): domain Eukaryota; kingdom Metazoa; phylum Chordata; class Amphibia; order Anura; family Megophryidae; genus Leptobrachium; species Leptobrachium leishanense. The sequence continues at coordinate 162,961,152 of CM019069.1, forward strand.
ATTTGCTTGGGTTTCCTTCTCCCTGGCTGGTGAACTTTATAGTTCACGTTGCCTAATTTTTCAATTATTTCATAGGGGCCTTGCCACTTTGCCAGGAATTTACTCTCAACGTTGGGACTAGCACTAGGACTCGCCAGGGTTAAAGCTACGTACTTTGACGCCCCGATTATAAACCCTCCTTTGTGCTTCTTGGGCTTGCTCCATATGTTCCCTCACCAGGGGCATGACAGCCGCATTTCTGTCCTGCATCATCGAGATATGATCGATGACACTCCTATAGGGGGTGGTCTCACCCTCCCATGTTTCCTTGGCAATATCTAGAAGGCCCCTGGGATGCCTGCCATACAAGAATTCAAAACGGGAGTATCCTGTGGATGCCTGAGGTACCTCCTGGATTGCAAACATGAGATATGACAATAAACAAAATCCCAATTCTTCCCATCTTTGTCCACTACCTTTTTTAACATGTTCTTAAGCGTCTTATTAAATCTCTCTACCAGTTCATCAGTTTGGGGGTGTGTCACGGAGCTGACATCTGGCGCTCCTCAGAGAGCCACAAGGAACGGACTCTGCTCCAATTTTAAAGACCATTTTTCCTTTCTTTCGGTTTTGCGTTTAAATACTGTCTGGACAATCTCCGTATGTTATTACTCATGTGGTTTTATGACGTGTGGTGTATTTAAAATGTATCCTCTATTGTGTGAGTGTAGATTCAGATGTAGAAAACTGTATGTATGTGATTTGCTCCAGTCTCCATTTTGCCCAGCCCAGCATGGGTCCAAAGGATAAAGGACCTCATGGCCCCAAGATAGAGGATACAGCAAGACAGCTGATTGGAGGCTTTTCCAACACCTCATCTGTCTAATCCCCTGGACAATGGGGATCCTGATAGGGAACAGGAGGCTGGGAAAGGAGCCAATCAGTGCTGGTTGTTTGGGTGGGGGAGTTGGTAATCTGTGTGTGTGTGAAGTTGTATTAATGACCCTGTTGAAACCCCTAAAATTCAATTCACTGTTTTAAGACATACAGCTCGTCTGGTGTTTTATTTCAAAGCAAATCACATTCACCACGGAAGACACTCAGCGGTCTTCCGAAACGCTACCTACCCCAGAAGAGGTACATCGAATCGACCCCAGACGGCACCACTTCCATACAGCGGCCCCTCACAACGCCAAAGCCATTCCCAGCACCCATGACCAGCGAATCAGGCTGCTCGGGACGCCGAGTACCGAGCCACTCGGTAGTCAGGCTGATCCACAGCAGGGGCATCTGGAGAGCAGGACAGCAGACGGACGACCATCCCGTCACACTGGTGGCAAGCGGTGGGATAAGCTCTTCCAACCCCAAAATGGCAAGCTATGCAAGTTGCAAAAGGGACACGCTTTGGGACCTGCTGGAAAGCTGTGGAGGGACCGCCAGCTCAAAGAACAAAAAGGCCTTGGTCAAAGAACTGAGAGAAATGGACCAGCGAAGAGAGGACATGAGACCCCCGTCCATAAGAGACCGGTTCCAGCGAAGAGTAAGGAGGGCGATGGCCCAGGCCCAGGCGGATGAACCTGGTGCCTGGCATGACGAGCACTGGTGGAAAGATTTTGTCCGCCAGGAGATGTGGAACGAGGCCATCCAACAGGAGGAGGACTGCCCTGAAGAAGCCCTTCCCACTTATACGGAGAGGTACGAGCACCAGTGGTACTTACGGGTGCCCTTTTTGGGAGAACAGTCCCAAGAGGAATGGCTGACAGAGCTAGGCGAACTGGTCCAGAGCGAAATTATACTGGACACCAGCTACAGAGCCCTCCAGTGGTTTACGGCCCAACTAATGCCCAGCACAGCAGACAGCGGCCCAACAGAAGGCTTTGACTACGGCGGCACAGGGCTGCTGTATACAAGGATGGGCAAAGACCCCGGTTTTGGGGACGATGCGGAGTGGTGGCGGGAACAACTCCTGGACCTCCGGTATGAGGAACTGGAAGACCTTGACGATGACCGTGAAACAGAGGAACTGTAGTTCCTGGTTGAGTAGGAATGGGAGCTCGAAAAGGCGTACAAAAGGCTGTTCGACAACGTTCCAAAGCTAGGGCTGAGCCCCATTACCTGGGACTGTCCGGCGGAAGAAGCGGGCAGTCAAAGTGACACAGAAGAATTGGAGCCCGAGGCGCTCCCTTGGTTCCCCTCATGACCGCAGCAGAGGAGGAAGCGCTGGCAACAGGGCGGAGTGCCGCTGGCCTCTGCCAATCCCCAGACCTGGAAATGGAGGACACTATTCTCCTGCAAGACGACACTGTGTCATTGTCTATCCCCGCAGCTGAAGCGCTGGCGATGGGGCAGTGCGCTGATGCCCTCTGCCCACCTTTCCTAATGGTCACAACGGATCCAGGAGAGGATCCCCCCCGGGCTGGTTTTCCCACAGCCCATGACCCCACTGGAGATGGAGGACGCCATCCTCCTGCCAGAAGACACTTCGTCAGTGTCTATCCCCCCAGCTGAAGCGCTGGCGACAGGGCAGAGCGCCGCTGGCCTCTGCCCACTCCCCGAGTTGCACCAAGATGACCCGAGCAAGGATCTCCACGGGCTGCCGGTCCAGCAACTAATGACCCCACCGAGAATGGAGGACACCATTCTCCCGCCCGGAGACACGTCCCCAGCATCTACCCCTCCAGCAGAAGCGCTGGCAATAGGAGGGAGCGCCTCTGGCCTCTGCCCACCTTTTTCGGTCCGCACAGAAGATTTCGGTGAGGACTCCCAGGGGCTGCCGGCCCCGCAGCCGACGACCCTACCCCGACTGGAGGACAACTGTTTCCCGTATATTACACCCGTCTCCCCAACAGAAGAGCTGGCAACGGGGCAGAGTGCCGCTGGCCTCTGCCCACCACCCAACTTGTGCCCAGAGGATCCAGGCAAGTTTTTCCAGAGGGTGCTACCCTCCCAACCAATGGCTCCCCTGAGAATGGAGGACGCCATTCACCCGCAAGGAGGCACTTCCTCAGCATCCACCCCCCCAGCAGAAGCGATGGCTACGGGGCAGAGCATTTCCAACCTCTGCCCACCCTCCCAACCCGTTAGGCCGGAGGCCTCTTGCCTCACCTATTCCCCTCAACGGCTGGCCAGAGCACCAGGGGCACGTGCAGTTGGCACACGTTCCCCACGGGTTATTGATACCCTGGGAGAAGGTACAGCCGGTACCTTTCCCCAACAGCGAGACACTTCCCCAGGAGGGGACACCAGCAAAGGATTACACCAGCGACACTCCGGGCCCCAGAGTATAGGGCACCCCTCGGACAGCGGGCCAGCCCACAAGGACAAGTGGAGAAACCCGGGGGCTCGCCTCCTACCCACAGACTACGGGCCACACAAAGACTGCTCCAACAGCCCCGAGTCGACCCGTTTGTGGGTCCAACTGCGCCTGTCGAATTCTTTTTGGGGGGAAAGTAAAGTCACGGAGCTGACATCTGGCGCTCCTCAGAGAGCCACAAGGAACTGACTCTGCTCCAATTTTAAAGACCATTTTTCCTTTCTTTCGGTTTTGCGTTTAAATACTGTCTGGACAATCTCTGTATGTTATTACTCATGTGGTTTTATGACGTGTATTTAAAATGTATCCTCTATTGTGTGAGTGTAGATTCAGATGTAGAAAACTGTATGTATGTGATTTGCTCCAGTCCCCATTTTGCCCAGCCCAGCATGGGTCCAAAGGACAAAGGACCTCATGGCCCCAAGATAGAGGATACAGCAAGCCAGCTGATTGGAGGCTTTTCCAACACCTCATCTGCCTAATCCTCTGGACAATGGGGGAGCCTGAAAGTAACTTGATAGGGAACAGGAGGCTGGAAAAGGAGCCAATCAGTGCTGGTTGTGTGGGTGGGGGAGTTGGTAATCTGTGTGTGTGAAGTTGTATAAATGACCCTGTTGAAACCCCTAAATATAGCAATTCACTGGTTTAAGACATACAGCTCGTCTGGTGTTTTAGTTCAAAGCAAATCACATTCACCACGGAAGACACTCAGCGGTCTTCTGAAACGCTACCTAACCCTGAAGAGGAACATCGAATCGACCCCAGACGGCACCACTTCCTTACAGCGGCCCCTCACAACGCCAAAGCCATTCCCAGCACCCATGACCAGCGGATCAGGCTGCTCGGGACGCCGAGTGCCGAGCCACTCGGTAGTCAGACTGATCCACAGCAGGGGCATCTGGAGAGCAGGACAGCAGACGGATGACCATCCCGTCACAGGGTGGTAGACAGACGTGCGCAAGTGTGAGATTTTGAACAGCCTACACAACTCCCGAGTTACTCTAGACATGAATGGCGTGCCCTGATCCGTTAAAATTTCCTTTGCAATACCCACGTGACTAAATACCTGAACAAGCTCCTTGGCAATAGCTTTAGCTGAGGTATTATGTAAGGGAATTACTTCAGGATACCGAGTAGCATAGTCCAGTATTACTTGTATATACTGGTGCCCCCGGGCAGACTTGACCACTGGCCCCACCAGATCCTTGCCAATTCTCTAAAAAGGGTACTTCAATAATTGGCAAAGATACCAGCGGACTACGAAAATGGGGTGAGGGTGCCGAATACTGACACTCTGGGCATGACTCACAATATTCCTTTACATCTGCATGTAAACCCGGCCAAAAGAACCTCTGGCTTATTCTCTCCTTGTTTTTTTCCATACCCAGGTGTCCACCCATTATTTGACCATGAGCAAGATCCAATACCATCCTGCGGTATGGTTTTTGGACTACGAATTGTTCCACCATATCCTCCCCTTGCTTTACCACCTGATACAGTAAATCATTTTTTTGCGCTATGTAGGGGAAAGACATTCTTAGGTCAGGATCAATGGGTTTTCCATAAATCATTTTTATCTTTTCCCTGGCTCTAGTCAGTGTGGAGTCCTTTATTTGTTCTGTACGGAAATCATCCTTCCTGTCTTCTAAGCCACGCATATCATTTGATCCACTTTTGGTACTAGAGACAGGTACAACATCCTGTTAATTGTTCACATTCTCGGGCTCAGGTTCTACATCCTCCTGTTCCCCAGCCATCACAGAAAGAGGGAAAGGCATAACACCTTCATTAGACAGTCCCACTATATCCTCTTCCGTCTTACGGTCAAAATGTTCCGGACTAAAGTTCCCTTGGTTCATCCATAGGGGGAGCACTATCCACCTGAACTTTTTTAGTTTCCCAAAGTCTCCAAAACTGGTGAAAATCCCTCCCCACTATAGCTTCATGAAGCAGGGAGGGTACTACACCCACCGACTGTGTCACAGAGCCCCATGGAGTACCAATTTCCACTACAGCTGTCTGGTAATCATGTGTGACACCATGTACACAAATATCCCCAATAGTGTCAGGGTGGTACCTGTTGAGGCTAATAAAGTCAGGTCTGACTAGAGTAACCACGCTACCAGAATGTATCAGAGCTGTAACTGGCTTTCCATCTATTGAAATAACACACATTTGTCTCTCAATCCGTTCCTGACACGATGCAGTACATACCACTTTTGCAAAGAAAGACATACGTTTCCACATCCTAGCATTATCGCATTGCATAGGTTCATCAGTAGACCGCCAATTAGCAGCAATACGTTCTAACCCATGGCAATGAAAGCATTTTATGGGTTCTGCACCCAGTCCTGTATATAGCCTCACGGTCCTTCCTGACCTACCCGTCCAGTCTTTAGGTCCATCTTTAGCAAATGCCTTTTTAGTCTCTCCCATGTCCTTAACCCCTGTAACAGGCTTACCAGGTCCTCTGGGCAGGTGTCCTCTGGGTGAGACGAGATGCTCAAGCACGGGGCTACTTAGCAAGTCTGTTGCTGTGGTGTATCGCTCAATTATGTCCACTAGCTGGGTAGCCGTTTTGGGTCTCAATGGCTGACCCATTTCCTTAGGGAGTTAGGAAGAGCCCGCAAATAACGGTCCATCACCACATGCTCCACTATCTCCTGTGGTGACAATGTCTCAGGTTGGAGCCATTTCCTGGTAAAGTGTGTAAGATCAAACATTTGGGACCTTGGGGGCTTTTCAGGCTTACAGTTCCACCGATACACCCGCTGGGCATGAACAGCAATGGTAACACCTAGTCTTGCCAGGATTTCAGCCTTAAGTACATCATAATCCTGAGCAGCCTCAGGTTCCAAGTCATAGTAGGCTTTTTGTGGTTCACCTGTTAGGAATAGTGCAAAGATCCCGGCCACTCACATCTCTGCCATCCTTTTCGTGTAGCAATCCTCTCGAAAGTAGTGAGGTAGGCTTCCACATCATCGGCAGCTGTCATATTTTGCAGGTAATGGCTGGCACACTTCACCTTTTGTTCCACAGGTATTGAAGCCATAGAGTTACTCTTTAATTCCAGGAGGCTTTGAGCCACCTCCTTGAGTACCTCTCGATCCACTTGCTGGGCATCTCGGTTAGCTCGCTGGGCCTCCAGCATCTGCTACTGAGCCTCGGCAAACTGGCGATTTGTCTCCTGCTGGACTGCAGTGGCTTGAAGCAAAGCTTTTATCACATCCTCCATCATGCAACTTGCTCAGGGAAAGTGCACGCATCCTCCACCATATGTGGGGGTATAGCTCAAATGGATATAACCTTCCCTGGAAAAAAGGTAGTCCAGGCAGCAAAAGTTATTTTTCTTTCTGTGCAGCAGTCAGTTTTTTAGTTAAAAGGTTGCACTAAGACAAAATTAATCCTTGCCATCCAGGCTCTGACTAAACAGGCAGTTTTCCTCTCTACCCAGTGGTGAGCTTGTCTCGGCCACCTCACCAACAAAAGTACTTTGCACAACCTTTTACTCACAAACTTTCTGCTTGCAGCTCTCTCAGAATGCAGTCTGAGTCCCAGTCCAGAGCAACATCCTGTTTCAGTCTTCCCTTTTCATCTCCCCTGGATAAGAAACAATTAAGTAATTAACTATCAGGGGAGAGACACAACACCCGGATTATTCAGACCCAAAGTCAGCACGAAAACTTGGTCTGGATTCAGCTAGTCCTGTATATAGGACAGAAAACTAGGGGAAATCTATCGCCCCTCGATGACCTTCCCATTCCTTATGTCACAACATACATACCCCCATATACTGTGCATACATACCCTCTATACATACATACCCCCTGTGTACTGTGCATATATACCTCCTATACACACATATCCCCTTATACTGTGCATATATACCATCTATACATGCATACCCCCGTATACTGTGCATATATACTGCCTATACACACATACCCAGTATACTGTGCATATATACCCCTATACACACCTACCCAATATATTGTGCATATATATCTCCTATACACACATATCCCCTGTATACTGTGCATTTATACCCTCTATACATTCATACCCCCTGTATACTGTGCATTTATACCCTCTATACATTCATACCCCCTGTATACTGTACATATACACGCTCTATACATATATATACCCTCTATACATACCCCCTGTATACTGTGTGTATACATGCTCTATACATACATACCCCCTATATACTGTGCATATATACCCTATATACACACATACCCCCTTATACTGTGAATATATACCCTCTATACATACATACCTCCGTATACTGTGCATATATACGCTCTATACACACATACCCCCGTATACTGCACATATATACCCTCTATACATACATACCTCCGTATACTGTGCATATATACCCTCTATACATACATACCTCCGTATACTGTGCATATATACCCTCTATACACACATACCCCTGTATACTGTGCATATATATGCTCTATACACACATACCCCATGTACTGTGCATGTATACCCTCTATACATAATACCCCTATGACGGAATGGGATGTTGTTCCGCCTGCGGGTGTGCTCAATCTGCGTGACCCCTTCGCTTACCGCTGGCCCGACTACCGAGTGACGCGCACTCGGCGTCTCGTGCGGCCTGGCGTGACCCTGGGGAAGGGTTAGCGGGCGGTGGAGGGGACCCCTGCCTAGAACCAGCCCGACCACTGAGCCATACGGCACTCAGCGTCCCGAGCAGCTGGTTCACTGACCTTGCGGGTGTGGGACGTCCGTGGAGATCGGATCTGCCAGCCGCGGAGGAATCTTCGGTTCGATGTGGGAAACGTTTCGGATCTTGCGGGAAACGTTTCCGATCGCGGTGCGGGTAACTTTTCGGATCTCGGTGAACGACTTTTCGGATCGGACCAGGGCTGAAGGAATCTTCGGATCTGCCGGGATGGGCGAGGGATTCGGATCGCACCGCAATCCCTCGCAATACCGAAGCGCGGTACGCGGCCGCGCCCTTCGGTTCGGATCTCTGAATTTCCCCGATCGAATCTTCGGATGTAGCGCCGCTGCCCTGATGCTCGATGCAGGGTCAGCGCGCTCGATTCGGATCGGATGGGCACCGTATTCTGAGGCCGCGGGGGACACTCAGATCCGAAATACGGCGGAGAATCAAGCCACACCAGACACAGCTGAATGTACTGCAGGAACTGCCTTTATTGTTTACATTACAGACTTTTATTACTTCTCATTATAATTAGAATACAATGGGACTCCTTGCCCGCCCTCCCAGGACCCATTGGCCACCATCCTTCAGGGAGTCGCCAATTCGGACCGGATGGTCCGAATCGGCCATTTTGCGATCCGAACCGGATGGTTCGGATCGGCCATTTTCCGAATCGAAATTCCAACTGCGCCACAAGAATCGGAAAATGGCGGCGAGCAAGGCAAACAAAGGGAAAAATACATTACACCATAACCAACGGGGAACACTTTATTACACCACACAATAATCACATCTAACTAAAAATACTGGTAAAACGGGGTGCGTGCCACCACACCCAAGTGTCCATGTCACCACTGTCACTGCGCGCCGCCCCTGGCTGAGGGTGCTGGGCCATCCCGTGACAACCCCCATATGCTGTACATATATATGCTCTATACACACATACCCCATGTACTGTGCATGTATACCCTCTATACATACATACCCCCGTATACTGTGAATATATACCCTCTATAAATACACCCTGCTATGTGTGAATAAACCCTGACCGTGTGTGTGTATATATCTGCTGTTATATAGATATTACACTGTAACACTGTTTTACCTTTGTAGGATATGGATCAAAACTTTTCAAGCCAGGTAACCTTTTCATATCATACACTGTATCCTGCAAGACATACGCCTGACATCTCACTGTGTGTGTTACCTCGCCTGACATCTCACTGTGTGTGTTACCTCGCCTGACATCTCACTGTGTGTGTTACCTCGCCTGACATCTCACTGTGTGTGTTACCTCGCCTGACATCTCACTGTGTGTGTTACCTCGCCTGACATCTCACTGTGTGTTTGTTACCTCGCCTGACATCTCACTGTGTGTGTGTTACCTCGCCTGACATCTCACTGTGTGTGTGTTACCTCGCCTGACATCTCACTGTGTGTGTGTTACCTCGCCTGACATCTCACTGTGTGTGTGTTACCTCGCCTGACATCTCACTGTGTGTGTTACCTCGCCTGACATCTCACTGTGTGTGTTACCTCGCCTGACATCTCACTGTGTGTGTTACCTCGCCTGACATCTCACTGTGTGTGTGTTACCTTGCCTGACATCTCACTGTGTGTGTTACCTCGCCTGACATCTCACTGTGTGTTTGTTACCTCGCCTGACATCTCACTGTGTGTGTTACCTCGCCTGACATCTCATTGTGTGTGTTACCTCGCCTGACATCTCACTGTGTGTGTTACCTCGCCTGACATCTCACTGTGTGTGTGTGTTACCTCGCCTGACATCTCACTGTGTGTGTTACCTCGCCTGACATCTCACTGTGTGTGTGTTTCCTCGCCTGACATCTCACTGTGTGTGTGTTTCCTTGCCTGAGATCTCACTGTGTGTGTTACCTCGCCTGACATCTCACTGTGTGTGTGTTACCTCGCCTGACATCTCACTGTGTGTGTTACCTCGCCTGACATCTCACTGTGTGTGTGTTATCTTGCCTTCTGTGTCTCTGATCTCGCTCTCTGTGTGTGATCTCACCCTCTCTCTGTATCTGTTATCTCCCCCTCCTGGTGTTATTTCGCTCTGTGTGTGTGTCATCTCGCCATCTGTGTGTGTGTGTGATCTCACCCTGTGTGTGTGATCTCGCCCTGTGTGTGTGATCTCGCCCTCTGTGTGTGTGATCTCACCCTGTGTGTGTGATCTCGCCCTCTGTGTGTGTGATCTCGCCCAATGTGTGTGTGATCTCGCCCTCTGTGTGTGTGATCTCGCCCAATGTGTGTGTGATCTCGCCCTCTCCGTGTGTGTGTGATCTCCCCCTCTATGTGTGTGTGTCTGTGATCTCTGTGTGTGTCTGTGATCTCGCTGTGTGTGTGTCTGTGATCTTGCCTGCTCTTTGTGTGTTGATAAGCCTCTTGGTCTGTCCGTGCATGTCTGGGATCCTGGATCTGTTAACTCATATAATGCCGCCATTTATCTGCAGGTTTCCCAGCGAAGTCTCCTAAACCAGGTAAATATTGTGCCTCCCCCGTCCGTCCAGCTTTGTCTGACGCGTTTTACCCTGTCCAGGACACATCAGCCCTTTACAGGAATTTTAATGATAGTCTGGTACACGGGGTTAAATCTCACCCACACTCACATTTCATGGATTGGCCAAGCATCGAAACATAGACTGAAACAGACCAATGAGCATCAAGATCTCCCTACGGCCAATCCAAAACGATACAGTAATGTACAGTGTGTATAAGCGTGAGTTTTATTGCTGTGGAGCTCTGTGATACGTTCATACACACTGCACATTACTGTGAGTTTTATTGCTGTGGAGCTCTGTGATACGCTCATACACACTGCACATTACTGTGAGTTTTATTGCTGTGGAGCTCTGTGATACGTTCATACACACTGCACATTACTGTGAGTTTTATTGCTGTGGATTCTGTGATACGCTCATACACACTGCACATTACTGTGAGTTTTATTGCTGTGGAGCTCTGTGATACACACTGCACATTACTGTGAGTTTTATTGCTGTGGAGCTCTGTGATACACACTGCACATTACTGTGAGTTTTATTGCTGTGGAGCTCTGATACACACTGCACATTACTGTGAGTTTTATTGCTGTGGAGCTCTGTGATACACACTGCACATTACTGTGAGTTTTATTGCTGTGGAGCTCTGTGATACACACTGCACATTACTGTGAGTTTTATTGCTGTGGAGCTCTGTGATACACTCATACACACCGCACATTACTGTGAGTTTTATTGCTGTGGATTCTGTGATACGCTCATACACACTGCACATTACTGTGAGTTTTATTGCTGTGGAGCTCTGTGATACACACTGCACATTACTGTGAGTTTTATTGCTGTGGAGCTCTGTGATACACACTGCACATTACTGTGAGTTTTATTGCTGTGGAGCTCTGTGATACACACTGCACATTACTGTGAGTTTTATTGCTGTGGAGCTCTGATACACACTGCACATTACTGTGAGTTTTATTGCTGTGGAGCTCTGTGATACACACTGCACATTACTGTGAGTTTTATTGCTGTGGAGCTCTGTGATACACACTGCACATTACTGTGAGTTTTATTGCTGTGGAGCTCTGTGATACACTCATACACACCGCACATTACTGTGAGTTTTATTGCTGTGGATTCTGTGATACGCTCATACACACCGTACATTACTGTGAGTTTTATTGCTGTGGAGCTCTGTGATACACTCATACACACCGCACATTACTGTGAGTTTTATTGCTGTGGAGCTCTGTGATACGCTCATACACACCGCACATTACTGTGAGTTTTATTGTTGTGACTCTTACCTTTCGATCTCTTGCTTCCTCCAGGTTTTGGAAATGGTGCAGGAAATCACCTGAATAACTTTCCTCAGCAAGGTAACAGGGACCTTAAAGGACCAGTACCTCATAAAATGCAATGTCCTTACTGTGTTTAGGTTGCTGATATGTTACATGTTTTTTTTTTACTCTTGTAGGTTTATATAATATTTTCCTCTATATGTGTCACTGGGTGCATCCATTGTGTGATATTTTCCTCTATATGTGTCACTGGGTGCATCCATTGTGTGATATTTTCCTCTATATGTGTCACTGGGTGCATCCATTGTGTGATATTTTCCTCTATATGTGTCACTGGGTGCATCCATTGTGTGATATTTACCTCTATGTGTGTCACTGGGCGCATCCATTGTGTGATATTTTCCTCTATATGTGTCACTGGGCGCATCCATTGTGTGATATTTTGTATCTTTCCATCACTTGCTCCTCACTGTGTGGCTTTGGTCATAGAATGGAGTGAATGGGTCAGTCACCGACTCACATCATTGTATTGTGTGGGATGTATTCAAAGGACATCACTGGGGTTAGATTATAAGGTTTTTAAGCTCCCTGTTTTATCTCATTTAGCTGACAGCTCTTATCTCAGGTAGCCTGGAGAACACAACACACCACCTGTAGCGTTATTTAAACATTCCCTCCTCCACCTCATTAACTGCTAAATACTGTAGAAGATAAAGCACAGCCAGAAAGTAAAAATCACTATAAGATTTTTGTTAAATGTTGCATCATGGGAAAAATACACAAATGCAACAGCCCGTGTGCAGACACTTGTGCGCGCAGCCCGTTGCATTAGGGTGGGCAGACGATGGCAAGCGCAACCCGTTGCATTAGGGTGATGGGTAGACACTGGCGCGCGCAGCCTGTTGCATTAGGGTGATGGGCAGACACTGGCGCGCGCAGCCTGTTGCATTAGGGTGATGGGTAGACACTGGCACACGCAGCCTGTTGCATTAGGGTGATGGGCAGACACTGGCGCGCGCAGCCTGTTGCATTAGGGTGATGGGCAGACACTGGCACACGCAGCCCGTTGCATTAGGGTGATGGGCAGACACTGGCACACGCAGCCCGTTGCATTAGGGTGATGGGCAGACACTGGCACACGCAGCCCATTGCATTAGGGTGATGGGCAGACGCTGGCACATGCAGCCCGTTGCATTAGGGTGATGGGCAGACGCTGGCACATGCAGCCCGTTGCATTAGGGTGATGGGCAGACGCTGGCACACGCAGCCCGTTGCATTAGGGTGGGCACCCATGGAACATTTATTAATCGAAAATGTATGTTTAGAAGATTTTGCAGAAAATGCAGGTTTTTCACTCGTAATAACGAGCTGGAATCAGATCCCGTCAGTTTTATGTTAATCATCATAAACCAGAGAAGAGACGTCTAACATATCAATGAGGACCTCTTCACCCAACATAGGGTGTGCCGGGCATCACATATTGCATTACCTGGCACAATGCCAATGTACCCATGCTCTGCTGTGGAATGCCCACTTACTCGCTCTCCTCTGTGTCCTGGCAGGTTTTGGAAATGGAGCAGGAGGAAATTTCCCGAGTCGCTTCCAACAGCAAGGTAACCACCTGCATGAGGGTAATAAGCAAACACACCACCAGGGGCCCGACTCCAATCTGTCACATGTGTATACGTGGTATGATGTGTTATATGGCGGTGTATACGTGGTATGATGTGTTATACAGCGGTGTATACGTGGTATGATGTGTTATACAGCGGTGTATACGTGGTATGATGTGTTATATGGCGGTGTATATGTGGTATGATGTGTTATACAGCGGTGTATACGTGGTATGATGTGTTATATGGCGGTGTATACGTGGTATGATGTGTTATACAGCGGTGTATACGTGGTATGATGTGTTATATGGCGGTGTATACGTGGTATGATGTGTTATGTGGCGCGGTATACATGGTATGGTGCTTACTGTCATTTCCTGCTGATATCCATGACAGCATTGATTTATGGGTAACTCTTACCATACACTACAGTAAAACCTGTTAATCATTGGAATTTGTGCACCTCCTACATATCTAATATCGTGCAGGTCCCCCTCGTGCTGAGGCACAAACTCCCCTAGACCTCTGAACGTGTCCTGTGGGATCCGGCACCCAGACATTAACTCATTACGAAAGGCAGAGGTATTAACTCATTACGAAAGGCAGAGGTATTAACTTTTTACTAAGGCAGAGGTATTAACTCATTACTAAAGGCGGAGGTATTAATTCATTATGAAAGGCAGAGGTATTAATTCATTATGAAAGGCGGAGGTATTAACTCTTTACTAAGGCAGAGGTATTAACTCTTTACTAAGGCAGAGGTATTAACTCTTTACTAAGGCAGAGGTATTAACTCATTACGAAAGGCGGAGGTATTAATTCATTACGAAAGGCGGAGGTATTAACTCTTTATGAAAGGCGGAGGTATTAACTCTTTATGAAAGGCAGAGGTATTAACTCATTACGAAAGGCGGAGGTATTAATTCATTATGAAAGGCAGAGGTATTCATTATGAAAGGCAGAGATATTAACTCTTTACTAAGGCAGAGGTATTAACTCATTACGAAAGGCGGAGGTATTAATTCATTACGATAGGCAGAGGTATTAATTCATTACGAAAGGCGGAGGTATTAACTCTTTATGAAAGGCAGAGGTATTAACTCTTTACTAAGGCAGAGGTATTAACTCTTTACCGAGATAGAGGTGTTAACTTTTTACTGTGGCAGAGGTATTTACTTTATAAATAAATAAATAAATAAAATAAATTCGTAAAGTATTTTACCAGGAAGGAAACATTGAGAATTCTCTCGTTTTCAAGTATGTCCTGGGTTCAAGAACATTGAAATTTTACAGTTACAGAAATACAACGTAATACAATGCAAGAAATTAACACAAAAATACAGATTAACAGAAAATAAATATGTAGGAAATAGTCATTCTGTTACATGTTTACAGGTGCATTCTGTATATAGTCACTGTGTTACATGTTTACAGGCGCATTCTGTATATAGTCACTGTGTTACGTGTTTACAGGTGCATTCTGCATATAGTCACTGTGTTACATGTTTACAGGCGCATTCTGTATATAGTCACTGTGTTACATGTTTACAGGTGCATTCTGTATATAGTCACTGTGTTACATGTTTACAGGCGCATTCTGTATATAGTCAATGTGTTACATGTTTACAGGTGCATTCTGTATATAGTCACTGTGTTACATGTTTACAGGCGCATTCTGTATATAGTCACTGTGTTACATGTTTACAGGTGCATTCTGTATATAGTCACTGTGTTACATGTTTACAGGCGCATTCTGTATATAGTCACTGTGTTACGTGTTTACAGGTGCATTCTGTATATAGTCACTGTGTTACGTGTTTACAGGTGCATTCTGTATATAGTCACTGTGTTTTGTTTACAGGTGCATTCTGTATATAGTCACTGTGTTACATGTTTACAGGTGCATTCTGTATATAGTCACTGTGTTACATGTTTACAGGCGCATTCTGTATATAGTCACTGTGTTACGTGTTTACAGGTGCATTCTGTATATAGTCACTGTGTTACGTGTTTACAGGTGCATTCTGTATATAGTCACTGTTACATGTTTACAGGTGCATTCTGTATATAGTCACTATGTTACATGTTTACAGGTGCATTCTGTATATAGTCACGGAGTTACATGTTTACAGGGACATTCTGTATATAGTCACGGAGTTACATGTTTACAGGTGCATTCTGTATATAGTCACTGTGTTACATGTTTACAGGTGCATTCTGTATATAGTCACTATGTTACATGTTTACAGGTGCATTCTGTATATAGTCACGGAGTTACATGTTTACAGGTGCATTCTGTATATAGTCACTGTTACATGTTTACAGGTGCATTCTGTATATAGTCACTATGTTACATGTTTACAGGTGCATTCTATATATAGTCACTGTGTTACATGTTTACAGGTGCATTCTGTATATAGTCACTGTGTTACATGTTTACAGGTGCATTCTGTATATAGTCACTGTGTTACATGTTTACAGGTGCATTCTGTATTGAGGTATGTTAATATGGAGCTCTTAAGGGACTTAAGACTGGGGAAGATTTGATGGTGTCTGGGAGGTTATTCCATATTTGCGGTGCTCTGTAGGAAAATGAGGATCGAGCCATTTTCTTTTTGTATTGTGGTATTGCAAGTAAGGTGCTGGTCCTGGATCTGAGGTTATAGGATGAGGGAACTGCTGGGGGAAGCAGCATATTCAGGTAGGGTGGCAGTTTCCCAGAAAATCTCTTAAATACCAGGTCAGAAAGGTGAAGGGTGCGTCTAGATTCCAGCGACGGCCAGTTTAGTTCTTTTAACATGTCACAATGGTGTGTCATGTTGTTACATTGTAGCGCAAAGCTGCAGAATGAGTTATACAATGTAGTAAGTTTATGAAGATGTGTTTACGGGGCGGCTGCATACACTACATCTCCGTATTCAATAGCCGGCATAAGCATTTGTTGTACAATCTGCTTTCTTACCGCGGGACTCAGGCAGGATTTGTTTCTGTACAGGGCACCTAGTTTGGGGTAAAGTTTAGATGAGAGTTTTTCGATGTGGGGGCCAAAGGATAGATTAGGGTCCAACCACATACCTAGATATTTGAGAGAAGTGACTGGTCAGCGTGCCATTTGATCTTGTCCCCACACATAGATGGGGATTTTGCAATTTGTGTAGTTTAGGTTTTGTTCCAAAGAGCATCGTTACAGTTTTGTCAGTATTTAAAAAAGTTTGTTGTGTTTGATCCACTTTTCTACCTCTGTGAATTGTTCTTGCAGCACGGCCTCCAGCTGCGGGAGATTTGGTTTGCTGGTATAGATCACAGTGTCGTCTGCGTACATGTGTACAGTTGAGGCTTTGCAGACGTTGGGCAGATCATTTATGAATATAGTGAATAGCAGGGGGCCTAGTATTGAGCCTTGGGGTACACCGCAAGTGACTGGGAGCGGGAGGGAGGAGCTGCCAGAAATTGACACATATTGTGATCGGTCGGATACATATGATTGGAACCAGGTTAGCGTGTGATCACCAATGCCAGAGTTTTTGAGTTTTTGTAATAGGATGCCATGGTCTACTGTGTCAAAGGCCTTGGCAAAATCAAGGAAGATGCTCCAGTTAGGTTTCCTTGTTCCATGCCCGCTTGGATATCATTGCAGACTTTTAAAAGGGCGGTTGTGGTTGAGTGATTTGGACGAAAGCCTGATTGATCTGGGGTTAAATAGTTCCAATATTGATAATAATCACGTAATTGTGTGTAGACGCATTTTTCCAAAATTTTTCACATTACAGGGAGCAGTGATATTGGGCGGTAGTTTGATACCAAAGTACTGTCACCACTTTTATGGATAGGTACCACTCTCGCAGTCTTCCAGAGCTTGGGCAGAAAGGCAGAGGTATTAACTCTTTACGAAAAGCAGAGGTATTAACTCTTTATGAAAGGCGGAGGTATTAACTCTTAAGTCTCCTTACCTTACACTTGTTTAGATGCACGTGTGGTGAATTTATTTGTGAGCAAAACAATCAAGGCTGAGATCATGGAGCACGTACACTCAGTGAGACACCTAAGAGACACTCCAGTGTCTGGACACCTGAGAGTGCAGCATGAGGACCAGGTGACCTGGACGAGCTCTTACAGCAACGTGAGGCATTATGGATCTATAGGCTAAGATTTCTCCATCCACGAGGCTTGAATGGAGATCTTGCCTTCACATCCTTTTTATAATAGCACCATTGAGTAGATCTGCCCCTGTGTTTCAATATATACAGACCTTTGGATGAATTATGCTTGTGAGAACATTTTGGAGAAGGAGACCCTTATGACCGATGCATGAGGATGACACGTTGATCATTTGCACGCTGTATTGCTGTGTTAAATATCACACACTTCTGAATATTTAATGAGTCCCCTCCCACAGCCCGCCTCCAGAGAGGCAGCACTTCAGCTGCTGGCCCACTTCTGTCTGGCGGCCGCACTCTGCTACCTTCATTCACTTACTATAAAGAGAGGAGGACATTCATTCCTGTTTGCTCCTTTCAGTAACGCTTCGTTACGCTGCCTTTACTCCGGATCAGGCGTGATGTACCAGCGAAACGCGTGGCGGTCGTTTAGAACCAATGTAAGACTTTGTCTTTTGGCCAGTGGCTAGAGCGCACGCTCACAGGCCGGCTCACAGGCCGGCTCACAGGCCGGCTCATCCTTCTGACCCCCAACAGCCCAGACTCCTGTGTTATCCACTAATCTGGGTTACTAGGAGTTGCACGTGTTTTGAGGTTGGTGATGTGTTACCCGTATGCTGCGCTGTGTGGGGGGGATCTCCGCAGACCTCCCTCTCTTTTTGATAATGTGTTTTTTAAAGGTCAGCTTTTACATTTCTAGACATTAGTATCGAGTCAGACGTTCACACTTTGTTGCTTCTGTGTGATGGACTGTTCGGCTTGGCCTTCACTCCCCACGTGCATCAATGAGTCCTGGGTGCCCCATGATGCTGGCGCTGGTCACTGGTTGTCCCTCCTTGCACCACGTTTGGTGGGTATTAACCCCTGCACACCGGGATCACCCCGTAAGACTTGGCGTTTTGGAGATGCTGTGACCCAGGCGTCTGGCCGTTATTCCAGCTGCTATGCTTGTGTTGTGCAGCGCACATTGCTCGTCCTTTCTAATCCCAGCATTCTGTTTCTCTGATCTGCCGTTGGGGGCGGAGTTACCCATAAATCATTGCTGGCATGGTATAAGCATGATGTGCTGTGTCATGTGCCATACATGTGCCGTGCTAATTTACCAAATGTTCTTGGTTTGTGTTCACAGGAATTTCTGGGAAACCCTCCAAAGCCGGTACGAAATGTTTTCTGTCCATTTTCCCATTGAGGCCACCCTCCCGTTCCACGTCTCTGTGCCGCCACGTCTCTGTGCCGCCTTGTCTCTGTGCTGCCACGTCTCTGTGCCGTCACGTCTCTGTGCCACCTTGTCTCTGTGCCGCCACATCTCTGTGCCGCCACATCTCTGTGCCACCTCGTCTCTGTGCCGTCACGTCTCTGTGCCACCTCGTCTCTGTGCCGTCACGTCTCTGTGCCATCACGTCTCTGTGCCGTCTCGTCTCTGTGCTGTCACGTCTCTGTGCCGTCTCATCTCTGTGCTGTCACGTCTCTGTGCCGTCACGTCTCTGTGCTGTCACGTCTCTGTCAGTCGTTCCCTCATCTCACACATTGTCCTGACGCTCACATCATCCCTGTTTCCTTATCTCTGTATTTCTTGTGTCTGTGTTTCTGTCTGTTGTCTTGTCTGTCCCTATTTGGTATTGTATGTCTGTCTCTGTCGTCTCTACGCTTGTCTGTGTCTGACATGCCGTTCTCTTCTTCTGTCTTTACCTGTTTGACGATGTCTCACTCTCCTAATGTCTTCCTCTTTGTGGTTGTCTGTCTGACCTTGTGTCTCTGTCATTTTCCATCTGATATATAGCTGTCTGTTTGACGTTATCTGTCCTTATGTCTCTGCTGGTTTGACCTGGTTTTCTTGCCCTCATGTCTCTACTTTTGTTTTTCTCTCCTTGTGTCTGTGTGGTTGTCTGCCTTTCCTTGTTTGTCTCAGTTTGTCTTTGTATGCCCTCATGCCTCTGACCTTGTCTGTCTGTCCTTGTGCCTCTGTTTGGCCTTGTCTGTCTGTCCTCATGTCTGTTTGGCCTTGTCTGTCTGTCCTCATGTCTGTTTGGCCTTGTCTGTCTGTCCTCATGTCTGTTTGGCCTTGTCTGTCTGTTCTTGTGCCTCTGTTTGGCCTCGTCTGTCTGTCCTCATGTCTGTTTGGCCTTGTCTTTCTGTTCTTGTGCCTCTGTTTGGCCTTGTCTGTCTGTCCTCATGTCTGTTTGGCCTTGTCTGTCTGTCCTTGTGTCTCTGTTTGGCCTTGTCTGTCTGTCCTCATGTCTGCTTGGCCTTGTCTGTCTGTCCTCATGTCTGTTTGGCCTTGTCTGTCTGTTCTTGTGCCTCTGTTTGGCCTGGTCTGTCTGTCCTTGTGTCTCTGTTTGGCCTTGTCTGTCAGTCCTTGTGCCTCTGTTTGGCCTTGTCTGTCTGTCCTCATGTCTGCTTGGCCTGGTCTGTCTGTCCTCGTGCCTCTGTCATTTCGTTTTCCTCAGTCATTCTTTTTTTTTCAGGATACGGTAACGTAGCCGGCGGTCTCTCATGTACCTCCTTCGTTATCTGCCCCTTTATACCCGGCTCGGCTGGTGGGATTGTCTTCTGATTAATTAGATTATGGTTTAGTCCATGGTGAATTTACAGACAATACCTCTGCTGCCCCCATGTCCCCTGTGCCCCGTTATTACCATCTTTCAGGCTGGGTACCATTTCCACCTAATGGATTGTCAGCTCTGTGACCTAGGGGTAGATTATTGTGATTTAATGGTAAAAATCCTATTATTCACTTTATTTCTAGCAAGAACTGGTAAGCCCCCAAAGAATGGTATGTAGCTCTCCCTCAGCTCCCCCATTCCCATTGCATGCTGGGTATTGGTCCCTTACACCTGGTGTTTTTTGCAGGGTATGTGAACGTGGCAGCGGGCAACGCCGGGCTCTTGCCGCAGTCAGGTAGATATGTATATCTGCGGAATCATGGCTGATGGGGGGGGGGGTTTGGGGTGACACGTTCTTCCACTGACACTGCTTACCTTTCTGTCTCAGGTGTCAAATCAAAGGCGTCTAAAGCAGGTAATTTCCGTGTCCTGTGACACAGCGCGGCCCCCGTCCCCACCTGTCAGACATGTCCACGGCACAATAAGGGCTCTATGACATCACTAACGATCACCTGCGCGAGCTTTAACGTCTGCTGCGGTATATACCGCATATTACAATCCAAACGGTTGGTATCTTGTGCTCCTCAGCGCGATGTCACTGTACTTTACGCTCCCTATGCTTAATATGCGGAGCGCAAAGTGTTAATCAGCGCCGATATAACAAAGTCCCAGCACTTATTAACGCCTGGCTCTGGCCGGGAAGAGTTAACCACAGCCAGGACTTGGTGTTAATGGATTCCGCTTCTGCACAATCCCTTAACACCAGCTTTAAAAATAAAAAAACAGAACAGATACTCACCCTCTGTCCCGCGGTGAGGACCGCGGCTCTGATCGCCTCCTCCATCCGGCGGGAGCAGGGAAAGACTGGGGGAAAAAGTCCCCCCAGTCTCTCCCTGTGCATCCCTACGCCATCCGGCAGGAACTCGCGAGGCGAGATCCGGCTGGTCATGTGACCGCCGGCGTCTGCTTTAATGGAGTCCTATGGACTCCTTTGAGAGGATGCGCGCGGCTGCACTCAGCACTGCCGTGCGAATCCCGGGACATAGCGGGCACAAACAATGCAGGCAGAGGGCTCTATTACAATCCCCGCGCTAAAACGGGGGCGGCAGGGAGAAAAAACTACGCCCGCAGTTTTGGCCCTATCACCCCCGTTTCTAACCGCGGATTACAATGCAGGCGCAAAAAGTGCTGCCTGCATTGTTTGCGCCCGCTATGTCCCGGGATGCGCGCGGCAGCGATAGGCACATTCGCGTGCATCCTCTCAATGGAGTCCATTGAAGCAGACTCCGGCGGTCACATGACCAGCTGGATCTCGCCTCGCTAGATCCGGCATGTCAGCGTAGTGATACGCAGGGAGAGACTGGGGGGGGGGGGGACTTTTTCCCCCAGTCTTTCCCTGCTCCTGCCGGCCGGAGGAGACGAACAGAGCCGCGGGACAGAGGGTGAGTATAGGATTTATTTTTTATCCTGGTGTTAACACCAAGTCCTGGCTCTGGTTAACTTTTCGCTGAGTATAGGGAGCACAAAGTGCAGTGACCGCACGCTGAAAAGCACAAGGTACCAAACGCAAACAGGTTTTTTAACCCGTTTGCGTTTGGATTGTAATATGCGGTAAACACCGCGGCAAACGTTAATGCTCACGCAGGTCAGCGCTACCGTTTGCGTTAGGACTGTAATAGAGCCCAGCATTTTTTGCGCCTGCATTGTAATCCCCCGTTAAAACGGGGGCGGTAGGGGGAACACTGTGGGTGCAGTCTTTCCTCCCTACCACCCCCGTTTTAGCGCGGGGATTGTAATAGAGCCCTAAGTCTGTTCTGTTGCGGTTAGTTGATCATTTGGGTTCGTCAGGTCTTGTTATGTTACATTGATTTGTTACATTGGCGTAAATTTGTTATTCATTTCCCCCATCGATTCGTAGTTTCGGATCATTCCATACGTCGCACCGTCGGTTCGGATCATTCCATATGTCGCGACGTCGGTTCGGATCATTCCATATGTCGCGACGTCGGTTCGGATCATTCCATATGTCGCGACGTCGGTTCGGATCATTCCAAACGTCGCAACATCGTTTCGGATCATTCCATACAACGCTACATTGGTTTGGATCATTTCATACGTCACAACATCGATTCGGAACATTCCAAACGTTGCAACATCGTTTCGGATCATTCCATACGTCGCAACGTCGAGTCAGTTCATTACATACATCACGACGTCGATTCAGATCTTTACATACATCGCGACGTCGATTCGGATCGTTCCAGACGTCGCTACATCGATTCGGATCGTTCCAGACGTTGCTACATCGATTCGGATCATTCCATATGTTGCGACGTCGATTCAAATCATTACATACATTGCGACGTCGATTCAGATCATTCCAGACGTTGCGACGCCGATTCGGATCCTTCCAGACATCGCAACGTCGGTTCAGATTAGATAGGGGGCGGGCTTTTATTCTCATTATTTATATTAGAGCCTCACGATAAAGAATTAATCCAATTACAAACATAAAGCCCAGAGACAGGAGAGGGCCTGCTCACAAGAGCTTACAATCTATTGTCTCTGGCACGCTGTGACCCTGATCCTTTCTCTGGTCCTACAGGTCTTTACCAGAAGCCATACTCAGCCGGTAAGTATAAACGACGCCGTTAATTACCACCTCTATGTACCCTGGGGTATTACCCCCCTCTGTGATCACTCTATGTACCCCCAGGGTATTACCCCCCTCTGTGATCACTCTATGTACCCTGGGGTATTACCCCCCTCTGTGATCACTCTATGTACCCCGGGGTATTACCCCCCTCTGTGAACACTCTATGTACCCCGGGGTATTACCCCCCTCTGTGATCACTCTATGTACCCCGGGGTATTACCCCCCTCTGTGAACACTCTATGTACCCCGGGGTATTACCCCCCTCTGTGAACACTCTATGTACCCTGGGGTATTACCCCCCTCTGTGAACACTCTATGTACCCCGGGGTATTACCCCCCTCTGTGAACACTCTATGTACCCCGGGTATTACCCCCCTCTGTGATCACTCTATGTACCCCGGGGTATTACCCCCCTCTGTGATCACTCTATGTACCCGGGGTATTACCCCCTCTGTGAACACTCTATGTACCCCGGGGTATTACCCCCCTCTGTGATCACTCTATGTACCCCGGGGTATTACCCCCCTCTGTGAACACTCTATGTACCCCGGGGTATTACCCCCCTCTGTGAACACTCTATGTACCCTGGGGTATTACCCCCCTCTGTGATCACTCTATGTACCCCGGGGTATTACCCCCCTCTGTGAACACTCTATGTACCCTGGGGTATTACCCCCCTCTGTGATCACTCTATGTACCCCGGGGTATTACCCCCCTCTGTGATCACTCTATGTACCCCGGGGTATTACCCCCCTCTGTGATCACTCTATGTACCCCGGGTATTACCCCCTTTGTGATCACTCTATGTACCCCGGGGTATTACCCCCCTCTGTGATCACTCTATGTACCCAGGGGTATTACCCCCCCCCCCTCTGTGATCACTCTATGTACCCGGGGTATTACCCCCCTCTGTGATCACTCTATGTACCCCGGGGTATTACCCCCCTCTGTGATCACTCTATGTACCCCGGGGTATTACCCCCCTCTGTGATCACTCTATGTACCCCGGGGTATTACCCCCCTCTGTGATCACTCTATGTACCCCGGGGTATTACCCCCCTCTGTGATCACTCTCTATGTATTAGGTCCCTCTGCTGATGAGTCTCTTCCTTTACAGGTTTGGGCAATTTTCTGGGCAACGGTAAATCTCAAGGTAAATTTATAATCTATATTCTCGCCTCCCCCATATAATCTATATTCTCGCTGCCCCCATATAATCTATATTCTCGCTGCCTCCATATAATCTATATTCTCGCTGCCTCCATATAATCTATATTCTCGCTGCCCCCATATAATCTATTTCTCGCTGCCCCCATATAATCTATATTCTCGCTGCCCCATATAATCTATATTCTCGCTGCCCCCATATAATCTATTATTCTCGCTGCCTCCATATAATCTATATTCTCGCTGCCCCATATAATCTATATTCTCGCTGCCCCATATAATCTATATTCTCGCCTGCCCCCATATAATCTATATTCTCGCTGCCCCATATAATCTATATTCTCGCTGCCCCCATATAATCTATATTCTCGCTGCCCCCATATAATCTATATTCTCGCTGCCCCCATATAATCTATATTCTCGCTGCCCCCATATAATCTATATTCTCGCTGCCCCCATATAATCTATATTCTCGCCGCCTCCATATAATCTATATTCTCGCTGCCCCATATAATCTATATTCTCGCTGCCCCCATATAATCTATATTCTCGCTGCCTCCATATAATCTATATTCTCGCTGCCTCCATATAATCTATATTCTCGCTGCCCCCATATAATCTATATTCTCGCTGCCTCCATATAATCTATATTCTCGCTGCCCCCATATAATCTATATTCTCGCTGCCCCATATAATCTATATCTCGCTGCCCCCATATAATCTATATTCTCGCTGCCCCCATATAATCTATATTCTCGCTGCCCCCATATAATCTATATTCTCGCTGCCCCCATATAATCTATATTCTCGCTGCCTCCATATAATCTATATTCTCGCTGCCTCCATATAATCTATATTCTCGCTGCCTCCATATAATCTATATTCTCGCTGCCTCCATATAATCTATATTCTCGCCGCCTCCATATAATCTATATTCTCGCCGCCTCCATATAATCTATATTCTCGCTGCCTCCATATAATCTATATTCTCGCTGCCCCCATATAATCTATATTCTCGCTGCCCCCATATAATCTATATTCTCGCTGCCCCCATATAATCTATATTCTCGCTGCCTCTCAGGCTCTGCTGCTGTCCCGGGGGGGCTTTCTGTTTGCCTCTCAGGCTCTGCCGCTGTCCCAGGGGGCTTTCTGTGTGTACAGTCTGGATCTATTTTGTGCCCCCTCCTCTCTCATGCTCTGTGTGTTCCTGACAGGAGGCTCACAGGCTCCTTACGGCTCCCAAGCTGCGTATGTGGATCCTGCGGCCAATTATGGTGAGACCCTCTTTTGTTACTTGTTTTTAAGATGTTTTAACGTTTATCTAAGAACTTCTATCCATACTTAACCCCTTCACTACCAAGCGGTTTTGGTAGAAACCCTTTTAATCATAACATTTATTTGACACACAAGATGCAACGTTAACAAATAGATACCAGGTAAAATAGATCAATATTCTGAGATTCTAAAAAATTTAAATAATTTTTCATGTATTGGTTTATCCATGGAAACTCTAGATGGTGTCCCTTATCTAGCACAATGTCCAGTGGGGTCTGCATTGTCAGCAACTTACTTTTGTGTCAGTAAATGTGCTGCAGACAGATAATAAAATGGTGAGATCTGCTTACTCGGGGTCTGCATTATCCGCATACAGGCAGATGAGGTAAATCTGCTTGTAACAGATCTTTGTGCCCAGACATGGTCACATCTGCCAAATGCTGCTTCCTCACTGGACACCCAGTTTCTCCTCGTGATTCTCACACTTTTCTCCAGTACCTTAGCGGCAGCTTGAAGACAGGAACATGTAGAGAGTCTGGCTAGCACCCCCAGAAATAAGCCGAAGATGTAGACCTGGAGCCCTTTGTTGGCAC
Organism: Leptobrachium leishanense; assembly: GCA_009667805.1. NCBI lineage: Eukaryota > Metazoa > Chordata > Amphibia > Anura > Megophryidae > Leptobrachium > Leptobrachium leishanense. The sequence goes on from CM019069.1 coordinate 162,987,033, forward strand.
AGCGAGTAGACGTTAGCTGCTACCCCAAATCATGAGTCGTGACTTCAAGCTTGGTCAGAATAGAACTGACTGTTTATTCACAGAGACACACAGGTACAGTCAAGGACCAACCCAATTTGCATACAATAAAACAGGTAACATCACAGGTCAGATAACTGCACAGGACCTTCAAACAATGGACAATGGGATTTCCTAGGAGAAGGGGGAGGGAGAAAGCAGGCAGACCGATAATAAAATGGTGAGATCTCCTGCTTACACGGGGCCTGCATTATCAACATACAGGCAGATGCAGTAAATGTGCTACAGACATAATAAAATGGTGAGATCACCTGCTTACACGGGGTCTGCATTATCAACATACAGGCAGATGTAGTAAATGTGCTGCAGACAGATAATAAAATGGTGAGATCCCCTGCTTACGGGGATTTGTAGTGATCAGAATGAGATTATTAGCAATGCAATACCTGTATGTGCCGCATAATGCCTGTGTATGGCAATTACAGCAACACCTTGTATCTGTATGTGCCACATAATGCCTGTGTATGGCAATTACAGCAACACCTTGTATCTGTATGTGCTGCATAATGCCTGTGTATTGTAATTACAGCAACACCTTGTATCTGTAAGTGCCGCATAATGCCTGTGTATGACAATTACAGCAACACCTTGTATCTGTATGTGCCTCATAATGCCTGTGTATGGCAATTACAGCAACACCTTGTATCTGTAAGTGCCGCGTAATGCCTGTGTGTGGCAATTACAGCAACACCTTGTATCTGTATGTGCTGCATAATGCCTGTGTGTGGCAATTACAGTGACACCTTGTATCTGTATGTGCCGCATAATGCCTGTGTATGGCAATTACAGCAACACCTTGTATCTGTATGTGCCGCATAATGCCTGTGTATGGCAATTACAGTGACACCTTGTATCTGTATGTGCCGCATAATGCCTGTGTATGGCAATAAAAAGCATAACCTTGTATCTGTATGTGCCACATAATGCCTGTGTGTGACAATACAGCAACGCCTTGTATCTGTGCTGCATAATGCCTGTGTATGGCAATTACAGTAACACCTTGTATCTGTACTGTACAGAGATTTACAATCACTATAACCCCCTGAATCTTATACCTGTACAGCAGCGACTGACTCCACAACTCTGCTTGTATTCTGACACATCCTTGGCTGCAGGAATACTACAGTAACGTGTTTGAACCTTTTTGTTAGTGAGATTCGAGGTTGCTATTTGCAGCTTGTTTTATCTCTCTCCTTGGTTGCCTGGTGAGAGATAAAACAGTGGAATTTGTCCACAAGGACCACACTAATCTGGCTCTAAAAAGGTGTGAAAATTGAAAAGCAGTCATTATCACATCAAAACCCAATGCATTACAAAGTAAAAGCGAGATAACTTGACTTTGGTTCATTTTAACCCCTTCACACACAATCACGACCAAAACCACATTAGCTCATGTAAAACATTCTCTCAAATCTGCCCATACATTGTGTGACCAAACTTCTGACGGAGAGGTAGTTCAAAAATCCCTTGTAAAACAAATCCATGAGCTTCCTGTTTGCTGTAAGAACTGCGGCATGCCGCGTGACGTGTTTCCCTGGGAGGGGTTTATGGCTGCACAGCAGGAGACACTCCCTCAGAGCTGCGGCATGCCGCGTGATGTGTTTCCCTGGGGAGGGATTTATGGCTGCACAGCAGGAGACACTCCGTCAGAGCTGCGGCATGCCGCGTGATGTGTTTCCCTGGGGAGGGGTTTATGGCTGCACAGCACGAGACACTCCCTCAGAGCTGCGGCATGCCGCGTGATGTGTTTCCCTGGGGAGGGGTTTATGGCTGTACAGCAGGAGACACTCCCTCAGAGCTGCGGCATGCCGCGTGATGTGTTTCCCTGGGGAGGGGTTTATGGCTGTACAGCAGGAGACACTCCCTCAGAGCTGCGGCATGCCGCGTGATGTGTTTCCCTGGGAGGGGTTTATGGCTGTACAGCAGGAGACACTCCCTCAGAGCTGCGGCATGCCGCGTGACGTGTTTCCCTGGGAGGGGTTTATGGCTGCACAGCAGGAGACACTCCCTCAGAGCTGCGGCATGCCGCATGACGTGTTTCCCTGGGAGGGGTTTATGGCTGCACAGCAGGAGACACTCCCTCAGAGCTGCGGCATGCCGCATGACGTGTTTCCCTGGGAGGGGTTTATGGCTGCACAGCAGGAGACACTCCCTCAGAGCTGCGGCATGCCACGTGACGTGTTTCCCTGGGGGAGGGGTTTATGGCTGCACAGCAGGAGACACTCCCTCAGAGCTGCGGCATGCCACGTGACGTGTTTCCCTGTGGAGGGGTTTATGGCTGTACAGCAGGAGACACTCCCTCAGAGCTGCGGGCTGTGTCTGATCTCCAGATAGAGCATTGCAGCTGCTTTGAGGTATGATGTGGCTGTCCTACCTCCATGAAGCTGTATCCTTAGTAAGGTTGAACTGTTAATGCTTTCCTACAGCGCTATGATGCCCTGCCAGCACCAGCTAATTGTGTGTGTGTGTGTTTTTGCAGTAACAAGGGGGAAGGAAAAGAAATTAAAATCTAAATAAATCCTATGCTCTCTGAATCCCCCCTCCCCTGGAGTGCTCCCGGTTGCACACTGATGAGCTGTCAATCACAAGGCTTGTGTAAAGGGCGACTCCCACAAGCAGATAAGACGGCCGCCTCCATGAGAAGTGGTGTCAGGTTAAGAACTAAAAGTTCACAAAACTCCACTGGAAGATGTAAACTAAAAATGTTTATTGGTTTATTTAAATTACAACAATTCACATCAATAAATCCACGACAGATGGTGTGAGCGCCCCCTTAACTCCACGACAGATGGTGTGAGCCTCCCCTTAACTCCACGACAGACGGTGTGAGTATTCCCTTAACTCCACGACAGACGGAGTGGGCGCCGCCTTGTCTCCACAACAGACTGTGTGGGTGTCGCCTTAACTCCACGACAGACAGTGTGGGCGCCGCCTTAACTCCACGTCAGACGGTACGGGCACCGCCTTAACTCCACATCAGACGGTGCGGGCACCGCCTTAACTCCACATCAGACGGTGCGGGCACCGCCTTAACTCCACATCAGACGGTGCGGGCACCGCCTTAACTCCACATCAGACGGTGCGGGCACCGCCTTAACTCCACATCAGACGGTGTGGGTGCCGCCTTAACTCCACGACAGACGGTGTGAGCGCCGCCTTAACTCCACGACAGACGGTGTGAGCGCCGCCTTAACTCCATCACAGATGATGTGAGCGCCCCCATAACTCCAACACAGACAGTGTGAGCGTCCCATTAACTCCACGACAGAGGGTGTGGGTGCCTCCTTGACTCCACGGCAGACGGTGTGGGCACCTCCTTGACTCCACGACAGACGGTGTTGGGCACCGCCTTAACTGCACGACAGACGGTGTGAGCGTCACCTTAACTGCACGACAAACTGTGTGGGCACCCCCTTAACTCCACGACAGACGGTGTTGGCGCCCCCTTAACTCCACGACAGACGGTGTTGGCGCCCCCTTAACTCCACGACAGACGGTGTGAGTGTCCCCTTAGCTCCATGACTGACGGTGTGGGCGCCTCCTTGTCTCCACGACAGATGGTGTGGGCGCCGCCTTAACTCCACGACAGACGGTGTGGGCGCCGCCTTAACTCCACGACAGACGGTGTGGGCGCCGCCTTAACTCCATGACAGACGGTGTGGGCGCCGCCTTAACTCCATGACAGATGGTGTGGGCGCCGCCTTAACTCCACGACAGACGGTGTGGGCGCCGCCTTAACTCCACGACAGACGGTGTGGGCGCCGCCTTAACTCCATGACAGACGGTGTGGGCGCCGCCTTAACTCCACGACAGACGGTGTGGGCGCCGCCTTAACTCCACGACAGACGGTGTGGGCGCCGCCTTAACTCCATGACAGACGGTGTGGGCGCCGCCTTAACTCCATGACAGACGGTGTGGGCGCCGCCTTAACTCCATGACAGACGGTGTGGGCGCCGCCTTAACTCCATGACAGACGGTGTGGGCGCCGCCTTAACTCCATGACAGACGGTGTGGGCGCCGCCTTAACTCCACGGCAGAGGGTGTGGGTGCCTCCTTGACTCCACGGCAGACGGTGTGGGCGCCGCCTTAACTCCACGACAGACGGTGTGGGTGCCTCTCCACGACAGACGGTGTGGGCGCCTCCTTGACTCCACGGCAGACGGTGTGGGCGAAGCCTTAACTCCACGACAGACGGTGTGGGTGCCTCTCCACGACAGACGGTGTGGGCGCCGCCTTAACTCCACGACAGACGGTGTGGGTGCCTCTCCACGGCAGACGGTGTGGGCGCCTCCTTGACTCCACGGCAGACGGTGTGGGCGCCGCCTTAACTCCACGACAGACGGTGTGGGTGCCTCTCCACGACAGACGGTGTGGGCGCCGCCTTAACTCCACGACAGACGGTGTGGGTGCCTCTCCACGGCAGACGGTGTGGGCGCCTCCTTGACTCCACGGCAGACGGTGTGGGCGCCGCCTTAACTCCACGACAGACGGTGTGGGTGCCTCTCCACGACAGACGGTGTGGGCGCCTCCTTGACTCCACGACAGACGGTGTGAGCATCGCCTTAACTGCACGACAGACGGTGTGAGTGCCCCCTTAACTCCACGACAGACTGTGTGGGCGGCGCCTTAACTCCACCAAAGACAGTGTGAGCGCCCCCTTAACTCTACAACAGACTGTGTGAGTGTGACGGAACGCGATGTTACTGTCCGCCTGCGGGTGTGCTCCAATCTGCGTATGTTTCCTTCCCCCTTTGTGTTGTTCCACCGGCCCGACTACCAAGGTTGTGACGCTTGGCGTCTCGAGCGACCGGGTCTGACGTTGCAATCTCGGTGACCGGCACAGCGTAATGGACCCTAGTGTGCACCCAGCCCGACTACTGGGGAATGACCCGCAGCGTCCCGAGCAGCTGGCCACGGACCGGTACGTGCGCTCCTACAATATCGGTCAGAACAGGTTCCGTCCGCGGAGATTCGGATCTCCCGGCAATCGGATCGGCGGATGGTCGGTCGTTCGGGCGATTCGGATCACCCAGCGGTCGATGTGCCCATCCGCTACGCCACACTGACCTCTTCGGATCTTCCGGTAATCCCGGTGGCCAACGGTCGATCGCGCGGAAGTATTCGGATCGCCCTGCGGTCGAGATGGCCCTTCGTTGCACCGCACTGACCTATTCGGGCTCCCAGTGGCTACAGATATCCCCACTTCGACCAGTGCTCCGTTCGGATCTAGCGGTAATCGATGCGCCCGCGCCCGGCAGAGTACTGACCCTTCGGATCTTCCGGTGGCTATATGCAAGGGGTTCCGTCGGCTAGAAGTATTCGGATCGCGCGGCGGTCGAAGCGCTCACGCGTTGTCAGGTGCGGATTCTTCGGATCTCTCGGTAGTTAGCTGGACAGGCTCAGTCGGCGGTAGATTCAATCGCGCGGCAGCGGCACGCGGTATGTCTTCGTTTCGTCCGGGGTGCTGAACCACGAGGGATGTCAGACACAGTTGGCAAACAGAGACACGAGACGCAGCTTCATGAACTCAAAACCAAAGACACCTTTATTTTTTAACAACACATGCATGTCACGGGATGGCCCAGCACCCTCAGCCAGGGGCGGCGCGCAGTGACAGTGGTGACATGGACACTTGGGTGTGGTGGCACGCACCCCGTTTTACCCGTATTTTTATTTAGAGGTGACATTGTGTGGTGTAATAAAGTGTTCCCCGTTGGTTTATTGTGTAAAGTATTTTCCCTTTGTTGCCTTGCTCGCCGCCATTTTCCGATCACCTTGTGGCGCAGTTAAGAATTCTCGATTCGGAAAATGGCCGATCCGAACCATCCGGTTCGGATCGCAAAATGGCCGATTCGGACCATCCGGTCCGAATTGGCGACTCCCTGAAGGCCAAGGGCCAATGGGTCCTGGGAGGGCGGGCAAGGAGTCCCATTGTATTCTAATTGTGTGCAGAGGTAATAAATGCTTGGTCTGTAAACAATAAACTCAGATTCTGCAGTGCATTCAGCTTTGACTGGTGTGTCTTTATTTCCACCGTATTTTCGTATCTGAGAGTCCCCCGCGATCTCAGGGTACGGTGTCCATTCAGGTACGAACCGAAGCGAGCGCTCTGTGCCTGCATCGTGTAGCAGGGCAGAGGCGCAGCGCATGAAGATTCGGTTCTCAGAGGGACGGAGATCCGAACCGAAGGGCGCGGCCGCGTACCGCGCTTCGGTATTGCGAGGGATTGCGGTGCGATCCGAATCCCTCGCCCATCCCGACAGATCCGAAGATTCATCCAGCCTCGATCCGATCGAAGAGTCGTCCACCGAGATCCGAAAAGTTACCCGCACCGCGATCGGAAACGTTTCCCGCAAGATCCGAAACGTTTCCCACATCCGATATTCCTCCGCGGCAGATCCGAACTCCACAGACGTCCCACACCCGCAAGGTCAGTGAACCAGCTGCTCGGGACGCTGAGTGCCGTATGGCTCAGTGGTCGGGCTGGTTCTAGGCAGGGTCCCCTCCACCGCCCGCTAACCCTTCCCCAGGGTCACGCCAGGCCGCACGAGACGCCGAGTGCGCGTCACTCGGTAGTCGGGCCAGCGGTAAGCGAAGGGGTCACGCAGATTGAGCACACCCGCAGGCGGAACAACATCTCATTCCGTCATACTGGTGGCAGCGGTGGGATCGCTCTCTGCAGACCCCTGGGAGACCTACGCCATGGCGGTGTACACCCCCTACAACCGGGACACCCTGCGTGGGATGTTGGAGAACCGGGGAGGAACGCCGGGTAACAAGAAAAGGAAGACCCTGATCAAGGAGCTGACCAGGATGGATCAGGACGAGGCGACGACGCCCGTCCCCAGCCCTGTCCACGCAGAGGTGGAGGAAGGCGCTGACCTCAGAGAGGTGCGGCGTCGGATCGCACTGCTGGGAGATGCCCCGACGACAGAGGACCGATGTAAGGTGATTCGGGAGTTCTACCGGGAAGTTGAGCTGGAGAAGGAACGCCAGCACCAGCTGCGGTTGGCAGAGCTCCGCGGAGCAGAAACGGAGTACAATGTCCCCGAACCCTACCCCGTGGAACCCTGGGTCGAGACTCACAGCTCGTCTGGAGCTTCACCCTGGGAATCCACAACCCCCAGTGACGACGCTTGCGGGACTCTCAGCTCGTCTGGAGCCTGTACTGAGGACATCACTCATCCCAGCGACCCTCGGATGGAGACTCACAGCTCGCCTGGAGCTGCATCTGAGGACGCCATATTCCCCATTGAGGAGCGGTGCTCCTGTGCCGGCACCTTCGCAGACATGAAGGTCGTGCTGGCAAGAAGGCTGCAGGAGGGTCCAGAGCGGGACCAGGGGTCCACAGAGGAACTGTGGTACGAGGCCCTGGACCATGAGCGGGACTGCCATGATGTGGACATTCCTTCCGACGCTGACGTCTATCGGGAGCAGTACGCTGTGCGGGCAGCGTTCCTGCAGGGCCGGGCCCCAGAAGAGTGGGAGGCCGAGCTCTGGAGTCTGGTGCAGGAGGAGGTCGCACTGGACGCCGCGTACCGCGCGCTCCGGTGGCTAACCGCCGCTCCGGCAGCACGCCCGTTGGGAGGCAGTTCCGTTGCAGGGCCTCGCTACGGAGGCACAGGACTGCTCTACGCGAGCATGGCCGCCGACCCCGATTTTGGAGAGGAGACCGAGGAACGGATGGAGGACATCCTGGAGCGACGGGAACTGGAGATCCCGTCAGACAGCAGGGACTCAGTGTTTGAGGAGCTGGAGTCCCTAGCTGAGCGAGAGTGGGAGCTCGAGGTGGCTTATCGAAGACTGTTGGACGGCGTTCCGCAGTCGAGCCTGAGCTCCCCGTGGTGGGACGGGTCGACGGAGGAAGTCGACAGTCCCCAGGTTTGGGACCTATGGGAAGCCGAGGCGGACTCATGGGTGCCCGTGGGGGGGTCGACTGAGGAAGTTACCCCCTGCACCCCGCAAGAGGACAGGGTGGCCGAGGCCACGGGTCCAGCGGGGGAGGAGATGGATGGTCTCCCCGGGATGGGTTGTGCGCAACCATTGTTGCCCCGGGGGGTGAAGGACCATCCTTCCCCAAGGAGATCTCCGCCCAGCGGAAGAGCTGGCTACGGGGCAGAGTGCCGCTGGCCTCTGCCCACTACTCAATGTCTGCCAGGAAGAGCAGACGGATGGTTCCCCCGGGATGGGTTGTGCGCAACCATTGGTTGCCCCGGGGGGTGAAGAGACCATCCTTCCCCAAGGAGATCTCCAACCAGCGGAAGAGCTGGCTACGGGGCAGAGTGCTGCTGGCCTCTGCCCACTGCCCAAAGTCTGCCAGGAGGGGCAGACAGATGGTTCCCCCGGGATGGGTTGTGCGCAACCCTTGGTTGTCCCGGGGGGTGAAGCAGCCATCCTTCTCCAAGGAGATCTCTCGCAGCAGAAGAGCTGGCTACGGGGCAGAGCGCCGCTGGCCTCTGCCACTACTCAAAGTCGGCCCGGAGGAGCAGACGGATGGTTCCCCCGGGACGGGTTGTGCGCAACCATTGATTGCCCGGGGGGTGAAGAAACCATCCTCCCGCAGGGAGATCCTCGCCCAGCTGACGAGCTGGCCACGGGGCAGAGCGCCGCTGGCCTCTGCCCATCCCTCTCAGGTTGCCTCGAGGGGCAGCGCGAGGATGACCCTGTACGACTGCCGCGGCAGCGGTCCAGTCCCCTCGTCGGCGGCCAGGGAGAGCAGCCGGGTTTGACCCCGTTTGTCCTCCCGGTTGCCGTTTCCGTACCCGGCCAACCAGCAGAAGAGCTGACGCCAGGGCAGAGAGCCGCTGGCCTCTGCCCGTTCCGCCCGATTCGCCCCGAGGGGCAGAGCGTGGATGACCCTGGGCGACTGCCGTTGCATCCCGTGATTCTCCCTTCCAGCTGGCTGGAGGAGCAGCCAGGTTTGGCTCTTGTGGTTCCTTCAGTTGCCGTGTCTGTACCTGGCCATCCAGTGGAAGAGCTGGCAACGGGGCAGAGCGCCGCTGGCCTCTGCCCATTTTTGCAACTTTTGGGCTCGGGAGCCTTACCCCGCCACGGTCCTGTCCCACGGCTGACCTGGGCACCTGGGGCGTGTGCAGTTAGCACCCGGGTTCCCCAGGTGAGTGACAATCCTGGGGGGGCACCGGAGGCCCTCCGGCCCAGAGGCGTGTCCTCTCGCCCAGCCGGGGACACCCTCAGGACATGGGGTCCCGACCAAGCTGGCACGGCCGCAAGGCCAAATGGAGAGGCCTGGTGACCCGGCCTCCCCAGACTGACTATGGGCCTGGGAGCACCGACTTCCCCGGTATGACCCGGTGGGGTCAGACCAGGTGCGTCGAACTGGGGGAGGGGGAGGAGTGTCACGGGATGGCCCAGCACCCTCAGCCAGGGGCGGCGCGCAGTGACAGTGGTGACATGGACACTTGGGTGTGGTGGCACGCACCCCGTTTTACCCGTATTTTTATTTAGAGGTGACATTGTGTGGTGTAATAAAGTGTTCCCCGTTGGTTTATTGTGTAAAGTATTTTCCCTTTGTTGCCTTGCTCGCCGCCATTTTCCGATCACCTTGTGGCGCAGTTAAGAATTCTCGATTCGGAAAATGGCCGATCCGAACCATCCGGTTCGGATCGCAAAATGGCCGATCCGAACCATCCGGTTCGGATCGCAAAATGGCCGATTCGGACCATCCGGTCCGAATTGGCGACTCCCTGAAGGATGGTGGCCAATGGGTCCCGGGAGGGCGGGCAAGGAGTCCCATTGTATTCTAATTGTGTGCAGAGGTAATAAATGCTTGGTCTGTAAACAATAAACTCAGATTCTGCAGTGCATTCAGCTTTGACTGGTGTGTCTTTATTTCCACCGTATTTTCGTATCTGAGAGTCCCCCGCGATCTCAGGGTACGGTGTCCATTCAGGTACGAACCGAAGCGAGCGCTCTGTGCCTGCATCGTGTAGCAGGGCAGAGGCGCAGCGCATGAAGATTCGGTTCTCAGAGGGACGGAGATCCGAACCGAAGGGCGCGGCCGCGTACCGCGCTTCGGTATTGCGAGGGATTGCGGTGCGATCCGAATCCCTCGCCCATCCCGCAGATCCGAAGATTCATCCAGCCTCGATCCGATTCGAAGAGTCGTCCACCGAGATCCGAAAAGTTACCCGCACCGCGATCGGAAACGTTTCCCGCAAGATCCGAAACGTTTCCCACATCCGATATTCCTCCGCGGCAGATCCGAACTCCACAGACGTCCCACACCCGCAAGGTCAGTGAACCAGCTGCTCGGGACGCTGAGTGCCGTATGGCTCAGTGGTCGGGCTGGTTCTAGGCAGGGTCCCCTCCACCACCGCCCGCTAACCTTCCCCAGGGTCACGCCAGGCCGCACGAGACGCCGAGTGCGCGTCACTCGGTAGTCGGGCCAGCGGTAAGCGAAGGGGTCACGCAGATTGAGCACACCCGCAGGCGGAACAACATCTCATTCCGTCATAATGCATTTATAACTTTTACCACGAGCTCACATCTGGAAACCCCCTGCCCGCCCACACAGATCTCATTGGCCCACACGATTTCGGGCGGTGCCGATTCAGAACAGGATGGTCTGAATGCGGCCATTTTCCCTCCTGATGCACTCCGATCAGAACACGAGGTGGTGGAAAATGGCGGCAACCACGGCAGACACACCAGTACACAACGTTACACAATATACACATCAACACTCTTATGCACAGGAATCACCCTCCAAAACCCTTAGAACTCGCAGGATTCGGTTGGTGTAACGGCACCCAAAAGTCTAGGGAGGAAAAATGTCCTGAAAACCAATCTCTGGCTGAGGGTGCTGAGCCATTCCTTCACAGTGAGCGTCCCCTTAACTCCAACACAGACGGTGTGAGCGACCCCTTAACTCCACGGCAGAGGGTGTGGGCACCTCCTTGACTCCACGACAGACGGTGTGGGCGCCTCTTTGACTCCACGTCAGACGGTGTGAGCGTCGCCTTAACTGCACAACAGACTGTGTGGGCGCCCCCTTAACTCCACGACAGACGGTGTGAGTGTCCCCTTAGCTCCATGACAGACGTGTGAGTGTCCCCTTGACTCCACGACTGACGGTGTGGGCACCTCCTTGTCTCCACGACTGACGGTGTGGGCGCCGCCTTAACTCCATGACAGACGGTGTGGGTGCCTCTCCACGACAGACGGTGTGGGCGCCTCCTTGACTCCACGACAGACGGTGTGAGCGTCGCCTTAACTGCACAACAGACTGTGTGGGCGCCCCCTCAACTCCACGACAGACGGTGTGAGCGCCCCCTTAGCTCCATGAAAGACGGTGTGTGTGTCCCCTTGACTCCACGGACTGACGGTGTGGGCGCCTCCTTGTCTCCACAACAGACGTGTGGGCGCCGCCTTAACTCCATGACAGCCGGTGTGGGCGCCGCCTTAACTCCACGACCGACAGTGTGGGTGCCTTCTTGTCTCCACAACAGACGGTGTGGGTGCCGCCTTAACTCCACAACAGCCGGTGTGGGCGCCGCCTTAACTCCACGACAGACATGTGGGCGCTGCCTTAACTCCACGACAGACGGGTGGGCGTTGCCTTAACTCCACGACAGACGTGTGGGCGCTGCCTTAACTCCACGACAGACGGTGTGAGCGCCCCCTTAACTCCACGACAGTGTGGGCACCTCCTTGACTCCACAACAGACGGTGTGAGCGTCGCCTTAACTGCACGACAGACTGTGTGGGCGCCGCCTTAACTCCACGACAGACGTGTGGGCGTTGCCTTAACTCCACGACAGACGTGTGGGCGCCGCCATAAATCCATGGCAGATGGTGTGAGCGCCCCCTTACCTCCACGACAGACTGTGTGGGCACCGCCTTAACTCCACGACAGACGGTGTGAGTGCCGCCTTAACTCCAGCAGCTGCACAGGAATAATTAGTGGAAGCAGACGTCCTGTCACCCCCTGCCTACCGGGTCAAGTGCGGCATAATTGGACAGGCCCAACTCTTGCAAATGGCTGGTCGATTGTAAAGTGGCAGCATTGTCCATGTGAGGCGTCATTGGACAGGTCAGAGTCTGAGGCCAAACATGACCATGTTCTGGGGGAAAATTATTTATGTTTTTTTTTTTAGGCCGTGGCATTGTCCACCTCTCAGATATAATGCCGCTGCCATTCCTCACCTCCTCGTTCTCTGTGCCGCGAGCGGGTTCAGTGTCTGATACAATGCGCCAAAATACAAGAGGAAATATATTCAATTTTGAAAATTTCGTATTTCGTTGGAAAATGCAGTAACCGGCTCCCGTTTCTTGTTCTGCTGTTTTTTTTAATTGCACCCCATAGAACATGTGACCTAACGGGTCTTCCTGATAAAATCTGCGACTGATGGACGTCTGTTTAGGCATTTTTTGTTGCCTCATTCTGACGGGACACGACGTATACACATTGTAATAATATATATTGTGAATCTGCTGGAAAACCCCGATATATAACGTGTCTGGGTCCAACAATAAAACATGACTTCATATAGCACTTGTGATGGAACTGTTCTCTTCCGCCTGTCCTGACTCTCCAGACACCCCTTCGTTGCGGTCAGCCCGGCTACTGGGAGCACTGTCCTCAGTGCCTCGAGCAGCTTGACCCGCCTGCTTCTGTTCCTCTGCCCTGGAGCCGTAAGGAATTTCCAGAAGGCCGCTCGGTGCCTTCTGATGTTGAGTATATAGTGTAGCGTCGCTGAAACAAAACACCAGACACGGCTGTATCCTTTAAAACAGGATTCTCTCTCTGTCTCAGTCTCTGAGAGTTCTGACTTTTAATGAGCAAAAACGCCAGCATTTATGCTGAAATCCAACAGCCATAATTTGCATAAATGATGCACATCGTCCTACTAAAATGCTAATTACATTATGTCAGGTATTTACAATAAACATTCTTTAGCCTTTAGCTCACACAACATTTGCATAATCTATTGTTCTAACACATCAGATTAAAAGACAAACACTATCACAGATTTCTTGAATTAAACATGCAGCCAGATAAGGGGGAAAGCCCTGTTGCATAAATTACACAGCAGTAAAGCTTGTTTACTGGCTATACAGAAACACATTTACCTACAGGAATATAAGTATATTTAAAACCAAAGCTACGCCATTTTACACTAAACTAATTTAAACTAAAACCAAACGATGTACTATATATTTAAAAACACACGATATAAATGAACATAAAGTCTCTTGGGGTTTGAAGCATGGAGCGTTACATCAGCTCCATGACAGCACTAAACCGTGAAATGGCAGAAAGGGGTTCAAGCAAAGCACTGGCCAAAGACTGCCTCTTCACACATGTCACATAGAATACCAGGCAGTAACACCTGGTGTCCGATCACTCAGACGGGTTCTGCACAATATAAATTGAACATAAAGTCTCTTTGGGTTTGAAGCATGGAGCGTTACATCAGCTCCATGACATATGTCCCCCCTTCCAGATCCCAAACGGATCGCTTGCCACTGACGAGACCTCTCACCTTGTCCCTTTTCTGTGCCATCTTCAAAGTTCCAGGTTGCGGGCACATAAGCAAAGTCAGCGAGGTCTGACGGTCGCTGGAGGGTTGTGGGTCCATAGTCCCGGGGCAAGAGGCAAGCCAACCCTCTTGTCCAGTGTTCCCAAGGACTCACCGCAGTAGTGTCTGCCAGGCAACAGGCCACCACAGTCCACAGACACAAAACGTTTTCTAGTGGGCACACTGGAATCCCCCCCACATCTTTCTGTCTCCAGGGCCCCTCTGCGGACCCAGGACCAGTCACAGTTTCCAGACTCGCCTTCTGCTGATGCCCCCCTCCCAGACATTCAAACAGGGCCCACCCCACACAATCCCAAATGGGTGCAAATCTTCCTGGAACCAGGAACCTAGCAGCCTCCCAGGATGATCACTCACCGGTCCCCTGGGAAGGGGGGAAGTGATCTCTCTTTCTGCACCTTAGTTGGTAGGGGTGGCATTATGAGGGGTCCCCATTTTCCTCGGGGAACAGTCACACGTGGATGCCAGAACAGCCTCCAGCAACACCGGGTACAAATGCTCTTTGGTGCAAAATACTGTATATCAGGGGCAATGACTCAACCCCCTGTTGTGCTGCTCTCCTCTATGGTGGGCAAGTGGGTGCTGGCAGCTCGTAGCAGGGACAGCTCATCTTGCAGCCGCCGGCACTGTGCTTGCGTCCCATCAAGCTCAGCCTTCAGGTGGCTGGTAGTGCCCTGGTGCTCCTGCGCCGATACATCCAGTTGGTGTGTCAGGCGGCTCACCTCCTCCTCGCTTGCCTTGGTTTGAGCGAGGCTCTCTTTCAGAGCTGCGTTGGTTTCTTGCAGGTGGTGTTGGCACAGCTGGAGTTGGTCCTGGAGCAGCTGTATTTCCTCCTCCTGCTGCCAGGCCCGTGCCTGAATAGTATCCCGGGAGAGCTGTGTCCGCTCTAATTCCTGCTCGCAGTTCTCCAGGCGAATTTTAAAAGCTGTCATTTCTATGTGTAGAGCAGCTCCAGTTCGCCGCTCGCCCTCCAGCTGTTCAATCATTACACGGGAGCCGCGCTCCAGCTTCTTTATTTGAGCGTGGGCACCAGGGCTGCCATCAGAAATCATGGGGCCCCTTACTGAAGCTCTGATCGGGGCCCCACCGCAGACGTATTATTTTTGTATTTAAAAAAATCTATAACATTACTCCTACACACATAGACATAGAGATCACACCCCATACATGCTGCGCAGTAACAACACACACACACCCCATACATGCTGCGCAGTAACAGCACGCACACACCCCATACATGCTGCGCAGTAACAACACACAGACTCCATACATGCTGCGCAGTAACCGCACACACACACACACACACACACACACACACACCACACATGCTGCACAGTCACAGCACACACACACATCACACAGGCTGCGCACACACACACATAACAGGCTGCACACACATGCACACACACCACACAGGCTGCACACACACACCACACAGGCTGCACACACACACACCACACAGGCTGCACACACACAGGCTGCACACACACACACACACACACCACACACACACACACCACACAGGCTGCACACACACACACACCACACAGGCTGCACACACACACACACCACACAGGCTGCACACACACACACACACCACACAGGCTGCACACACACACACACACCCACACAGGCTGCACACACACACACACCCCACAGGCTGCACACACACACACCCCACACAGGCTGCACACACACACCACACAGGCTGCACACACACACCCCACAGGCTGCACACACACACACACCCCACACAGGCTGCACACACACACACCCCACACAGGCTGCACACACACACACACCACACAGGCTGCACACACACACACCCCACACAGGCTGCACACACACACACACACACACACCACACAGGCTGCACACACACACACCACACAGGCTGCACACACACACACACCACACAGGCTGCACACACACACACACACACACACCACACACAGGCTGCACACACACACACACCACACAGGCTGCACACACACACACAGGCTGCACACACACACACAGGCTGCACACACACACATCACACGCTACACACATCACAGGCTGCACATACATAATGAAGGCCTCCTCATTAAGCAGGGGGACCCTGGAGTACCCTCTCATTATCCACCAGCTTCCTGTGGGCGGGGCATGTCAATACAGGGCCGTTTTTTTTTTCTCATCCCTCCCCTCTGGGAAAATCTGCAGCTAAGGAGGAGACCCGGGGCAGCCTAAGAGAAAATCCTTCCATTGATGAGTGGAATCCTCTCTGCTGCCTCTGGGTCTGCCTGTGTCAGAGGGAAGGGGAGGAGCTCCATGCTGGGTCTGCCTGTGTCAGGGGGCAGGGGAGGAGCTCCATGCTGGGTCTGCCTGTGTCAGAGGGAAGGGGAGGAGCTCCATGCTGGGTCTGCCTGTGTCAGGGGGAAGGGGAGGAGCTCCATGCTGGGTCTGCCTGTGTCAGAGGGAAGGGGAGGAGCTCCATGCTGGGTCTGCCTGTGTCAGGGGGGAAGGGGAGGAGCTCCATGCTGGGTCTGCCTGTGTCAGGGGGGAAGGGGAGGAGCTCCATGCTGGGTCTGCCTGTGTCAGAGGGAAGGGGAGGAGCTCCATGCTGGGTCTGCCTGTGTCAGGGGGGAAGGGGAGGAGCTCCATGCTGGGTCTGCCTGTGTCAGAGGGAAGGGGAGGAGCTCCATGCTGGGTCTGCCTGTGTCAGAGGGAAGAGGAGGAGCTCCATGCTGGGTCTGCCTGTGTCAGGGGGAAGGGGAGGAGCTCCATGCTGGGTCTGCCTGTGTCAGGGGGAAGAGGAGGAGCTCCATGCTGGGTCTGCCTGTGTCAGGGGGAAGAGGAGGAGCTCCATGCTGGGTCTGCCTGTGTCAGGGGGAAGAGGAGGAGCTCCATGCTGGGTCTGCCTGTGTCAGGGGGGAAGGGGAGGAGCTCCATGCTGGGTCTGCCTGTGTCAGAGGGAAGGGGAGGAGCTCCATGCTGGGTCTGCCTGTGTCAGAGGGAAGAGGAGGAGCTCCATGCTGGGTCTGCCTGTGTCAGAGGGAAGGGGAGGAGCTCCATGCTGGGTCTGCCTGTGTCAGGGGGAAGGGGAGGAGCTCCATGCTGGGTCTGCCTGTGTCAGGGGGGAAGGGGAGGAGCTCCATGCTGGGTCCAGGCTCCCACTTCTACATCAGCTCACCGGCTCCAGGGCCTCTGCGAGTCAGGGACATTAGGGGGCGGGGCCATAGCCAGCTTCCTGCTAGTGATGCAGCGTGTTACTCTTTACAAAGGCACGTGGTAGGGCCCTGTAAGGGGGGGGCAGCTGTGCTGGCGACCCGGGCCCTCAGAGTCCATATTATTAGTCCGTCCATACCAGGAGCCCAGCAGCTTCAGGGTCCCCATGACAACTAGGCATAGCTAAGTTTGTCAGTGAACCTTCACGGCCCCCTGGAGGCACCGGGCCCCATACACCAGTAATACCTGTACCCCCCTGATGGCGGCCCTGGTGAGCACCACTGAGCTCCGTGTGTAGGTCGCTGTTACAGTCCTCACAGACCTGCAGCCGGGATGACAACTTTCGTATAGTGACCGACTGTTCTCGTACTTCCATGCAGCGACCATTTCTCTCCTCCGTGACAGCTCGCAGCTCATCCTGTAGCCGGTGCAATTGCAGGCCAGTCTCTTTCTCGCTCTGGGTGGCAAAGTCTAGTTGCCCTTTCAAGGTCTCTACCTCCCTTCGAAGCGGGTCACAACATGTGCATTCGCTCTCCAGCACGACCTCCATTTCTTTCACCCGTCCACCCCTCCGCTTCTTTTTAGCCTTACTTGAGGGTGGGTTGACGGTCACGTTGGTGCGGAGGCATATTTTGTTTGGGTCTTGGCAGAAGCCGATGCTTCCAAAATCCCTGGTCTCTGCCAATCCAAGTCTGTAGGCACCCTCTGGGTGTGAGGTGTAGTTGCCAGCCAGTTCTCCTGGCCACGAATGTCCCCTGGCTCCATCCAGCCTGGGACCTTGTATTTATTGTATTCCACATGCAGAGGGTTAAAATCTTCCTGGTTCTGCACAGCTTCCCTTTTCTGCAATAAACAGACCTCATTCCAAACGCTCTGGAACAGGTCCATGCTAGGGTTTGGACCATATTGCTTGAGGCGTCTTTTTACCTCCTTGAGCGTTTCCATCTCGCTTCTGGTTGCACCACACTTGTGCCTTTGACCCTTTCTTCAATATTCATTCCTTCCATGGCTCTCCAGCAGGTCCTTCAGTGTGTCCTGCTTGCAGGCTGTATAGTTGGCCATCTCGGGGTGTATTGGTGTTAGAGAGCCTCTATCCACACCGCTTGCCACCAATGTGACAGAACCGTTCTCTTCCGCCTGTCCTGACTCTCCAGACACCCCTTCGTTGCGGTCAGCCCGGCTACTGGGAGCTCTGTCCTCAGCACCTCGAGCAGCTTGACCCGCCTGCTTCTGTTCCTCTTCCCTGGAGCCGTTAGGAATTTCCAGAAGGCCGCTCTGTGCCTTCTGATGTTGAGTATATAGTGTAGCATCGCTGAAATAAAACACCAGACGCGGCTGTATGCTTTAAAACAGGATTCTCTCTCTGTCTCAGTCTCTGAGTTCTCTGACTTTTAATGAGCAAAAACACCACCATTTATGCTGAAATCCAACAGTCATAATTTGCTTAAATGACGCACATCGTCCTACTAATATACTAATTACATTATGTCAAATAGGTATTTACAATAAACATTCTTTACATTCTTTAGCTCACACAACATTTGCATAATCTATTGTTCTAACACCTCAGATTAAAGACAAACACTATCACAGACTTCTTGAATAAAATATGCAGCCAGATAAGGGGAAAAGCCCTGTTGCATAAATTACACAGCAGTAAAGCTTGTTTACTGGCTATACAGAAACACATTTACCTACAGGAATATAATTATATTTAAAACCAAAGCTACGCCATTTTACTCTAAACTAATTTAAACTAAAACCAAACGATGTACTATATATTTAAAAACACACGATATAAATGAACATAAAGTCTCTTGGGGTTTGAAGCATGGAGCGTTACATCAGCTCCATGACAGCACTAAACCGTGAAATGGCAGAAAGGGGTTCAAGCAAAGCACTGGCCAAAGACTGCCTCTTCACACATGTCACATAGAATACCAGGCAGTAACACCTGGTGTCCGATCACTCAGACGGGTTCTGCCAGGGACAGGTGCAGTGTCAGGTGGATACATGCGTGACAGCTCCGTGGCACATTTTCATGGAGTCCCTCTGCACCCATCCTCAACGGCATGGCAGAAACAGTGTCAGGTGGGTACATGCGTGGCAGCTCCGTGGCACATCGCACGGAGTCCCTCTGTTTCTGCCATGCCGTTGAGGATGGGTGGAGTGTTAGGCGGGTACATGCGTGGCAGCTCCGTGGCACATCGCAGGGGGTCTCATGTCTCTGATCATGTTTTTCACAGTAATTAGTAACTTCTCTCCAAACCTCTTTCAGCTTCCACCACGCAATACGGTGGACAGACCACGTCTCAGGGCGTCACGGAGGGTAAGGAAGCTACTTTCCTCCGCTCCCTCCTGTTTCTGTCACTGTCACTCTGTCTGCGCGCACCTTCTACTCGCAGCACTTTATGCAGTGTTTGTTCATTCAATGCGCTTTATACACATTATAGAATGAAAAGACACTTCCAATCGGCGAGTCTCAGCATCTCCATGTCTCATTCTACACTTAAACTTCCTGTAGGTCTGTCCACCTGCCTGTCTCTATCCCTCTCTCCCTGCACAGCGCTCCCTCCCTCTCTATCTCTTCATACCACTCTCTTTCCCTTTCACATTCAGTGTCTCTTCCCCTGACTGTCTCTTTCTTTCTGGTTTTTCTCTCTCTCTCTCATATGCCACTTCTCTCTCTCTCTCACATCCCGCTTCTCTCCCCTCTCTCTCTCCTCTCTCTCTCCTCTCCCCTCTCTCTCATATCCCGCCTCTCTCCCCCTCTCTCTCCTCTCTCTCCTCTCTCTCATATCCCGCTTCTCTCCCCTCTCTCTCCTCTCTCTCTCCTCTCCCCTCTCTCATATCCCGCCTCTCTCCCCTCTCTTCTCCTCTCTCTCCTCTCCCCTCTCATATCCCCCTCTCTCCCCTCTCTCCCCCTCTCTCCCCCTCTCTCTCTCCTCTCCCCTCTCTCTCATATCCCGCCTCTCTCCCCTCTCTCCCCCTCTCTCTCCTCTCTCTCCTCTGTCTCCCCCTCCCCTCTCTCCCCTCTCTCCCCCTCTCCCTCTCTCTCCTTGCTCCCCTCTCTCTCCACTCTCTCTCCTCTGTCTCCTCCTCTCTCTCCCCCTCTCCCTCTCCCCCTCTCCTCCGCTCTCCCCTCTCTCTCCACTCTCTCTCGCTCCCCTCTCTCTCCTCGCTCCCCTCTCTCTCCTCTCTCTCTCCTCGCTCCCCTCTCTCCCCTCTCTCTCCTCGCTCCCCTCTCTCTCCACTCTCTCTCCTCGCTCCCCTCTCTCTCCACTCTCTCTCCTTGCTCCCCTCTCTCTCCACTCTCTCTCCTCTCTCCTCTCTCTCTCCTCGCTCCCCTCTCTCTCCACTCTCTCTCCCCTCTATATCCCCTCTCTCTCCTCTCTCCCCCTCTCCCTCTCTCTCCTCTCTCCCCTCTCTCTCCTCTCTCCCCTCTCTCCCCTCTCTCTCTTCTCTCTCTCCCTCTCTCTCTCCCCCTCTCTCTCCCCCTCTGTCTCCTCTCTCCCTCCCCTCCCTCTCTCTCTCTCCCTCCCTCTCTCCTCTCTCCCCCCCCCTCCCTCTCCCCCCCCTTTCTCTCCTCCCCCTCTCTCCCTCTCTCTCCCTCTCCCCTCTCTCTCTCCCTCCTCTCCTCTCTCCTCTCTTCTCTCCCCCTCTCCTCTCCCCCTCTCCTCTCCTCTCTCTCTCCCCTCTCTCTCTTTCTCCTCCCCCTCTCTCCCCTCCTCTTCTCTCTCCCCTCTCTCTCTCCTCTCCTCCTCTCCCCCTCTCCCCTCTCTCCTCTCTCTCTCTCCTCTCTCCTCTCCCCCTCTCTCTCTCCCCCTCTCTCTCTCCTCTCCCTCTTTCCCCTCTCTCTCCCTCCTCTCCTCTCCCCTCCTCTCTCTCCCCCTCTCTCTCCTCCCTCCTCTCTCCTCTCTCCTCTCTCTCCTCTCTCTCTCTCCTCTCTCCTCTCCCCCTCTCCTCTCCCCTCTCTCTCCTCTCCCTCTTTCCCCTCTCCTCTCCCCTCTCTCTCTCTCCTCTCTCTCTCTCTCTCTCTCCCTCCCCTCTCCTCTCTCTCCCTCTCTCTCTCCCTTTCTCCCCTCTCTCTCTCCTCTCCCTCTTTCCCCTCTCTCTCCCCTCTCTCTCTCTCTCTTCTCTCCCCTCTCCTCTCTCTCTCCCCTCTTTCTCCCCTCTCTCTCCCCTCTCCTCTCTCCCCTCTCTCTCTCCTCTCTCTCGTTCTTGAGCACTGAATCTCTCCTTTCCCTTCACAGATGTGATCAGCCCGTCTGCTGCTGTGGAAGGTACGTTACACGCGTGTTACACGCAGCGTCTGTTGAAAATAACTCCTTTGTGTTGCATGTCTTCCTCTCGTCACTCCCATGTTGTGTTCCCAGTCATGTTACACGTGTTCCTGACATGTTTGTAATAACAGTGAAATGTAACACGTCACTAATATGTCACGTCGTGAGTCGTCCCACCAGTGTCAGACGTCTGCGTCCCCCTTAGTCCTGAGCTCCCAGTGTCTCCGTGTCATATGCACACGCATTGCTCGGACACTCACAGACACGTCTGTGTGTTCTTGGATTCTTCAGGACCTGAGGGTGTCACAGTGTGGGGCACAGCACCCCCAGCCACGGCCGCCTCGCCCAGATCCCCGAAAAAGAAATCTTATAAAGGTACAATAAGGAGACACCAAAGCTCCATGAAACGGTCTGAGGTCTGTTGTCATGGGTGATGATGTCATTATGAGGGATGATGCTGCTTTCTTGAGGGCAGGACCACACATTCCCTCAATTATCTCCATTGATATTTTATTCCCACAAAGTGCGTCCTGTGAGGTGTGAGACGTAACGCGCAAAAACACGCTGAACGCCATCACATGAAAACTCTGGAAAAATCTGTTATCACGTCATCCACAGCTCACTTCACTATGTGAGCCCCTCCCACTGTCCTCTCATGTGATCCCCCCACCCAGTGCTCCTTGCTATGTGATCCCCTCATCCAGCGCTCCTTACTATGTGAGCCCCTCATCCAGCGCTCCTTACTATGTGAGCCCCTCATCCAGTGCTCCTGTCTATGTGATCCCCTCATCCAGCGCTCCTGTCTATGTGAGCCCCTCATCCAGCGCTCCTGTCTATGTGAGCCCCTCATCCAGCGCCCCTGTCTATGTGAGCCCCTCATCCAGTGCTCCTGTCTGTGATCCCCTCATCCAGCGCTCCTGTCTATGTGAGCCCCTCATCCAGCGCTCCTGTCTATGCGATCCCTTCATCCAGCGCTCCTGTCTATGCGATCCCTTCATCCAGCGCTCCTTCTATGCGAGCCCCTCATCCAGCGCTCCTGTCTATGCGAGCCCCTCATCCAGCGCTCCTGTCTATGGGAACCCCTCATCCAGCGCTCATGTCTATGGGAGCCCCTCATCCAGTGCTCCTGTCTATGCGAGCCCCTCATCCAGCGCTCCTGTCTATGCGAGCCCCTCATCCAGCACTCCTATCTATGTGAGCCCCTCATCCAGCGCTAATGTCTATGTGAGCCCCTCATCCAGCGCTCCTGTCTATTTGAGCCCCTCATCCAGTGCTCCTGTCTATGTTATCCCCTCATCCAGCGCTCCTGTCTATGTGAGCCCCTCATCCAGCGCTCCTGTCTATGTGAGCCCCTCATCCAGCGCCCCTGTCTATGTGAGCCCCTCATCCAGTGCTCCTGTCTATGTGAGCCCCTCATCCAGCGCTCCTGTCTATGTGAGCCCCTCATCCAGTGCTCCTGTCTATGTGAGCCCCTCATCCAGCGCTCCTGTCTATGTGAGCCCCTCATCCAGCGCTCCTGTCTATGTGAGCCCCTCATCCTGCGCTCCTGTCTATGTGAGCCCCTCATCCAGCGCTCCTGTCTATGTGAGCCCCTCATCCAGCGCTCCTGTCTATGCGATCCCCTCATCCAGCGCTCCTGTCTATGCGAGCCCCTCATCCAGTGCTCCTGTCTATGGGAGCCCCTCATCCAGCGCTCCTGTCTATGTGAGCCCCCACCTTCCTCTCATCTGTTACTGAATTCAGTTTCTTAAAAAAAATCCGAATCCATGGACCTTTTCCTTCGAACCTAAACATTACCAGCCCCTGTGCGTCGCGTAGACGTGCACAGCAGAATCGGGAGTTGGTTTTATATGCGAAGAGGAGGTATCTGTGGACTCGTATTTTAAAATGTTAAGCAGGAAATAAACACCAAAGAAAGCTACGGGTTTAAATCCACCACAATATACACCGAGAGGTCGATCACATGTTCTGTTTCCATATAAGACAAGTTATTATACTGTATGTACCTACCCCACAC
The DNA here is from genome assembly GCA_009667805.1 of Leptobrachium leishanense. NCBI lineage: Eukaryota > Metazoa > Chordata > Amphibia > Anura > Megophryidae > Leptobrachium > Leptobrachium leishanense. Next base: position 163,010,177 of record CM019069.1, read on the forward strand.
CCTCACCAGATCCTGCTCCCCCCACCCAGCGCCCTCACCAGATCCTGCTCCCCCACCCAGCGCCCTCACCGGATCCTGCTCCCCCACCCAGTGCCCTCACCAGATCCTGCTCCCCCCACCCAGTGCCCTCACCAGATCCTGCTCTCCACCCCGCGCCCTCACCAGATCCTGTTCCCCCACCCAGCGCCCTCACCAGATCCTGCCCCCCACCCAGCGCCCTCACCAGATCCTGCTCCCCCACCCAGTGCCCTCACCAGATCCTGCTCCCCCACCCAGTGCCCTCACCAGATCCTGCTCCCCCCACCCAGTGCCCTCACCAGATCCTGCTCTCCACCCCGCGCCCTCACCAGATCCTGTTCTCCCCACCCAGCGCCCTCACCAGATCCTGCTCCCCCACCCAGTGCCCTCACCAGATCCTGCTCCCCCCACAGCGCCCTCACCAGATCCTGCTCCCCCCACCCAGCGCCCTCACCAGATCCTGCTCCCCCACCCAGCGCCCTCACCAGATCCTGCTCCCCCCACCCAGTGCCCTCACCAGATCCTGCTCCCCCACCCAGCGCCCTCACCAGATCCTGCTCCCCCACCCAGCGCCCTCACCAGATCCTGCTCCCCCCACCCAGCGCCCTCACCAGATCCTGTTCCCCCACCCAGCGCCCTCACCAGATCCTGCTCCCCCACCCAGTGCCCTCACCAGATCCTGCTCCCCCCACCCAGTGCCCTCACCAGATCCTGCTCTCCACCCCCGCCCTCACCAGATTCTGTTCTCCCCACCCAGCGCCCTCACCAGATCCTGCTCCCCCACCCAGCGCCCTCACCAGATCCTGCTCCCCCACCCAGTGCCCTCACCAGATCCTGCTCCCCCCCCCAGTGCCCTCACCAGATCCTGCTCTCCACCCCGCGCCCTCACCAGATCCTGTTCTCCCCACCCAGCGCCCTCACCAGATCCTGCTCCCCCACCCAGTGCCCTCACCAGATCCTGCTCCCCCACCCAGTGCCCTCACCAGATCCTGCTCCCCCCACCCAGTGCCCTCACCAGATCCTGCTCCCCCACCCAGTGCCCTCACCAGATCCTGCTCCCCCCACCCAGTGCCCTCACCAGATCCTGCTCCCCCCACCCAGTGCCCTCACCAGATCCTGCTCTCCCCACCCAGCGCCCTCACCAGATCCTGCTCCCCCCACCCAGCGCCCTCACCAGATCCTGCTCCCCCCCCCAGTGCCCTCACCAGATCCTGCTCTCCACCCCGCGCCCTCACCAGATCCTGTTCTCCCCACTCCCTGCACCCTTTTTATACTGCTCTACCCCATCCCATACTCCACCCCTGTACTGCCCCCCCCATGCTGTTGTCTGTAGCCGCACCGTGATAGTCCCCTGGCTTGACTTTCTGTGCTGCTCGTGCAGGTGGATACCAGGCCTTGGGGAACGGGCAGAGCACGTGGCCGTATGGTGAGTGTTTCCATTTATATGGCACTAAACATTTCTGAGGCGCACAATAAATAAAGGGGGATTTAACAAAAAATGACAGAAACCAGGGATGTAAAGGGCCCGGCCCACAGGAGCTGACAATCTAGAGATGTGTGCTTTTCTAAGTGGGTTCAGTGCAGGGTTACAGTGTTAGTGGTTGCAGGGTTACAGCACGGTGTTATAGCGAGGCGTTGTAGTGCGAGGTTACTGCAGGGTTACAGTGTAGGGCTTGTGGTTACAGGGGTTGCAGGGTTACAGTGTAGGGCTTGTGGTTACAGGGGTTGCAGGGTTACAGTGTAGGGCTTGTGGTTACAGGGGTTGCAGGGTTACAGTGTAGGGCTTGTGGTTACAGGGGTTGCAGGGTTACAGTGTTGGGCTTGTGGTTACAGGGGTTGCAGGGTTACAGTGTAGGGCTTGTAGTTACAGGGGTTGCAGGGTTACAGTGTAGGGCTTGTGTTACAGGGTTGCAGGGTTACAGTGTAGGGCTTGTGGTTACAGGGGTTGCAGGGTTACAGTGTAGGGCTTGTCGTTACAGGGGTTGCAGGGTTACAGTGTAGGGCTTGTGGTTACAGGGGTTGCAGGGTTACAGTGTAGGGCTTGTAGTTACAGGGGTTGCAGGGTTACAGTGTTGGGCTTGTGGTTACAGGGGTTGCAGGGTTACAGTGTAGGGCTTGTCGTTACAGGGGTTGCAGGGTTACAGTGTTGGGCTTGTGGTTACAGGGGTTGCAGGGTTACAGTGTTGGGCTTGTCGTTACAGGGGTTGCAGGGTTACAGTGTTGGGCTTGTGGTTACAGGGGTTGCAGGGTTACAGTGTTGGGCTTGTGGTTACAGGGGTTGCAGGGTTACAGTGTAGGGCTTGTGGTTACAGGGGTTGCAGGGTTACAGTGTTGGGCTTGTGGTTACAGGGGTTGCAGGGTTACAGTGTTGGGCTTGTGGTTACAGGGGTTGCAGGGTTACAGTGTTGGGCTTGTCGTTACAGGGGTTGCAGGGTTACAGTGTAGGGCTTGTGGTTACAGGGGTTGCAGGGTTACAGTGTTGGGCTTGTGGTTACAGGGGTTGCAGGGTTACAGTGTAGGGCTTGTAGTTACAGGGGTTGCAGGGTTACAGTGTAGGGCTTGTAGTTACAGGGGTTGCAGGGTTACAGTGTTGGGCTTGTGGTTACAGGGGTTGCAGGGTTACAGTGTTGGGCTTGTGGTTACAGGGGTTGCAGGGTTACAGTGTAGGGCTTGTGGTTACAGGGGTTGCAGGGTTACAGTGTAGGGCTTGTAGTTACAGGGGTTGCAGGGTTACAGTGTAGGGCTTGTGGTTACAGGGGTTGCAGGGTTACAGTGTAGGGCTTGTGGTTACAGGGGTTGCAGGGTTACAGTGTTGGGCTTGTGGTTACAGGGGTTGCATGGTTACAGTGTTGGGCTTGTAGTTACAGGGGTTGCAGGGTTACAGTGTTGGGCTTGTCGTTACAGGGGTTGCAGGGTTACAGTGTAGGGCTTGTCGTTACAGGGGTTGCAGGGTTACAGTGTAGGGCTTGTGGTTACAGGGGTTGCAGGGTTACAGTGTAGGCTTGTGGTTACAGGGGTTGCAGGGTTACAGTGTAGGGCTTGTGGTTACAGGGGTTGCAGGGTTACAGTGTAGGGCGGGCTTGTCGTTACAGGGGTTGCAGGGTTACAGTGTAGGGCTTGTAGTACAGGGGTTGCAGGGTTACAGTGTTGGGCTTGTAGTTACAGGGGTTGCAGGGTTACAGTGTTGGGCTTGTGGTTACAGGGGTTGCAGGGTTACAGTGTTGGGCTTGTGGTTAAGGGTTGCAGGGTTACAGTGTAGGGCTTGTGGTTACAGGGGTTGCAGGGTTACAGTGTAGGGCTTGTGGTTACAGGGGTTGCAGGGTTACAGTGTAGGGCTTGTGGTTACAGGGGTTGCAGGGTTACAGTGTAGGCTTGTGGTTACAGGGGTCAGGGTTACAGTAGGGCTTGTGTTACAGGGGTTGCAGGGTTACAGTGTAGGGCTTGTGGTTACAGGGGTTGCAGGGTTACAGTGTAGGGCTTGTGGTTACAGGGGTTGCAGGGTTACAGTGTTGGGCTTGTGGTTACAGGGGTTGCAGGGTTTACAGTGTTGGGCTTGTGGTTACAGGGGTTGCAGGGTTACAGTGTAGGGCTTGTGGTTACAGGGGTTGCAGGGTTACAGTGTAGGGCTTGTAGTTACAGGGGTTGCAGGGTTACAGTGTAGGGCTTGTGGTTACAGGGGTTGCAGGGTTACAGTGTAGGGCTTGTGGTTACAGGGGTTGCAGGGTTACAGTGTAGGGCTTGTGGTTACAGGGGTTGCAGGGTTACAGTGTTGGGCTTGTGGTTACAGGGGTTGCAGGTTACAGTGTTGGGCTTGTGGTTACAGGGGTTGCAGGGTTACAGTGTAGGGCTTGTGGTTACAGGGGTTGCAGGGTTACAGTGTTGGGCTTGTGGTTACAGGGGTTGCAGGGTTACAGTGTAGGAAGGGGGTTGCAGGGTTACTTGTAGTGTTACAGGGGTTGCAGGGTTACAGTGTTGGGCTTGTGGTTACAGGGGTTACAGCTTGTGGTTACAGGGGTTGCAGGGTTACAGTGTTGGGCTTGTGGTTACGGGTACAGGAGTGTTGGGTACAGTTACAGGACAGTGTAGGGCTTGTGGTTACAGGGGTTGCAGGGTTACAGTGTAGGGCTTGTAGTTACAGTGAGGGCTTGTAGTTACAGGGTAATAGTGTTGGAGTGGTTACAGGGTTGGTACAGTGTTGGGCTGTGGTTACAGTTTGCAAGGGTGGTTACACAGGGGTTGCAGGGTACAGTGTTGGGCTTGTAGTTACAGGGTTACAAGTGTAGGGCTTGTGGTTACAGGGGTTGCAGGGTTACAGTGTGGGCTTGTGGTTACAGGGTTGCAGGGTTACAGTGTAGGGCTTTGGTGCAGGGTTACAGTGTGGGCTTGTGGTTACAGGGGTTGCAGGGTTACAGTGTTGGGCTTGTGTGGTTACAGGGGTTGCAGGGTTACAGTGTTGGGCTTGTTACAGGGGTTGCAGGGTTCAGTGTTGTGGTTAACAGGGGTTGCAGGGTTACAGTGTTGGGCTTGTAGTTACAGGGGTTGCAGGGTTACAGTGTGTTGGGCTTGTGGTTACAGGGGTTACAGTGTTGGGCTTGTGGTTACAGGGGTTGCAGGGTTACAGTGTAGGGCTTGTGGTTACAGGGGTTGCAGGGTACAGTGTAGGCTTGTGGTTACAGGGGTTGCAGGGTTACAGTGTAGGGCTTGTGGTTACAGGGGTTGCAGGTTACAGTGTTGGGCTTGGTGGTTGCAGGGTTACAGTGTTGGGCTTGTTAAGGTTACAGGGGTGGCTTTGGTTACAGGGTTACAGTACAGTGTAGGTTTGGTTGCAGGGGTACAGGGTTACACAGTGTAGGGCTTTGGTTACGTAGGGGTTGTGGTTCAGGGGTTGACAGGGGTTACAGTGCAGGGTTTGTGTTGGCTTGTGGTTACAGGGTTGCAGGGTACAGTGTTGGGCTTGTAACAGGGGTTGCAGGGTTACAGTACATGTTGGGTTGGGGTACAGTGTAGGCTTGTAGTTACAGGGGTTGCAGGGTATACAGTGTAGGGCTTGTAGTTACAGGGGTTGCAGGTTACAGTGTTGGGCTTGTGGTTACAGGCAGTTGAGAGGGTTACAGGGTTACCTTGTGGTTACAGGGGTTGCAGGGTTACAGTGTTGGGCTTGTGGTTACAGGGGTTGCAACAGTGTTGAGAGTCGTTACAGGTGGTTGCAGGGTACATGTTGGGCTTGTGTGTTAGCAGGGTTGCGAGTTACAGTGTTGGGTTTAGAGGGGTTTTAGGTTCAGGTAGGGTTGTATGACAGGTTGCAGGGTTAGCTGTGGTGGGAGGGGTTGAGGGTTTGTGTTGCATTGTGACAGTTTGCATGTGGTTTACAGGGTTTGCAAAGGGTTACAGTGTAGGGCTTGTGGTTACAGGGGTTGCAGGGTTACAGTGTTGGGCTTGTGGTTACAGGGGTTGCAGGGTTACAGTGTAGGGCTTGTAGTTACAGGGGTTGCAGGGTTACAGTGTAGGGCTTGTAGTTACATTGCAGGGTTACAGTGTTGTGGTTACAGGGTTGCAGGGTTACAGTGTTTAAAGTTGCAGGTTACAGGGGTATGAGGGTTACAGGGTTAAGCAGGTATACAGGGGTTGCAGGTTTAAGTGTAGGCTTGTAGTGCAGGGGTGCAGGGTTAAAGCAGGGGTTGTGCAAGGTTACAGGGTTTGCAGGTTACAGTGTTGGGCTTTGGTTCGGTACAGAGGGGTTGACAGGGTTATAAGCCCCTGCCGTTACTATGCAACGGGGATTTATAGATGCGTGTATTACAGTGGAGCGGCAGGGTTACAATGCGAGGTTATGGCACGGTGTTATAGCGAGGCGTTGTAGTGCGAGGTTACTGCAGGGTTACAGTGTAGGTGCAGCGGTTACATGGGTCACAGGTCACAGTGCGGCATCCCACCATAAATGACTGAAGATACTGTCTCTGTTCCTGCAGGCGCTGAGGAACCTGCCTACGGCCTGACCGACTACTACGGCAACGGGTACAGAGGGTAAAGTGTGAGGTTACGGCACAGGGTTACAGCGGGAGGTTACGGCACAGGGTTACAGCGGGAGGTTACGGCACAGGGTTACAGCGGGAGGTTACGACACAGGGTTACAGCGGGAGGTTACGGCACAGGGTTACAGCGGGAGGTTACGGCACAGGGTTACAGCGGGAGGTTACGGCGCAGGGTTACAGTGGGAGGTTAGGGCACAGGGTTACAGCGGGAGGTTACGACACAGGGTTACAGCGGGAGGTTATGGCACAGGGTTACAGTGGGAGGTTAGGGCACAGGGTTACAGCGGGAGGTTATGGCACAGGGTTACAGCGGGAGGTTACGGCACAGGGTTACAGCGGGAGGTTACGGCGCAGGGTTACAGCGGGAGGTTACGGCACAGGGTTACAGCGGGAGGTTACGGCACAGGGTTACAGTGGGAGGTTATGGCACAGGGTTACAGCGGGAGGTTACGGCACAGGGTTACAGCGGGAGGTTATGGCACAGGTTGACAGCGGGAGGTTATGCACAGGTTTACAGCGGGAGGTTACGGCACAGGGTTACAGCGGGAGGTTACGGCGCAGGGTTACAGCGGGAGGTTACGGCACAGGGTTACAGCGGGAGGTTACGGCACAGGGTTACAGCGGGAGGTTATGGCACAGGGTTACAGCGGGAGGTTACGGCACAGGGTTACAGCGGGAGGTTATGGCACAGGGTTACAGCGGGAGGTTATGGCACAGGGTTACAGTGGGAGGTTACAACGCAGGGTTACAGCGGGAGGTTACGGCGCAGGGTTACAGTGGGAGGTTACGGCACAGGGTTACAGCGGGAGGTTATGGCACAGGGTTACAGCGGGAGGTTACGGCACAGGGTTACAGCGGGAGGTTACGGCGCAGGGTGACTTTATGGTGTTATAGTGAAGTTGCTTGTAGTGTGGTGTTACTGCTGGGTTACAGTGGGAGGTTATGGCACAGGGTTACAGCGGGAGGTTATGGCACAGGGTTACAGCGGGAGGTTACGGCGCAGGGTTACAGCGGGAGGTTACGGCGCAGGGTTACAGCGGGAGGTTACGGCGCAGGGTGACTTTATGGTGTTAAAGTGAAGTTGCTTGTAGTGTGGTGTTACTGCTGGGTTACAGTGTAGAGTCAGTGGTTACAGCGCTGCAGGGTTACAGTGTGGTGTTGCTGCAGGGTTATAGTGTGGTGTTGCTGCAGGGTTACAGTGTGGTGTTGCTGCAGGGTTACAGTGTGGTGTTGCTGCAGGGTTACAGTGTAGAGTCAGTGGTTACAGCGCTGCATCCCACCACTAAATATATTGTCTCTGTTCCCGCAGCCCCTGAGGATCCGGCATACGGCCTGCCAGAGTACTACGGCAATGGATACAGAGGTGAGAGCCTGGGGGTCTGAGGAGGGTCTGCTCCTATAGAAGCTGTGTTTATTTGAAATCAGACGTGGCCTGGAATATTATCCTGTGAGGGTGCTGGGCAGGATGGGGGCGGCCATTATCTCTGGGTCACTCGATACAATGTATCTGCAATTCTGATTGGCTGCATTTCTAGTTAAAAACAATCAGAATACGCTTCACTTCCATCATTTCATCCATCTCTTCATGGAACAGGAGTGTATGGTGTGTGATGAGACATCGGCGCGGATCACTGGGCTGTGTGTATGACTGAGGCTGATGTGAGTAAAGAGTGAGAATGATGGTAGTGAGGAGCATCACTCGGATGGGAGCGGGAGCGTCACTCGGATGGGAGTGTCACTCGGATGGGAGCGTCACTCGGATGGGAGATGGGAGCGTCACTTGATGGGAGCGGGGAGCGTCACTTGATGGGAGCGGGGAGCGTCACTTGATGGGAGCGGGGAGCGTCACTCGATGGGAGCATCACTCGGCTGGAGCTGGGAGCGTCACTCGATGGAAGCGTCACTCAGCTGGAGCTGGGAGGGTCACTCGGCTGGAGCTAGGAGGGTCACTCTATTGGAGCGTCACTCGGGTGGAGCTAGGAGAGGGGAGGGTCACTCGATGGGAGCTGGGAGGGTCACTCGGCTGGAGCTAGGAGGGTCACTCGATGGGAGGGTCACTCAGCTGGAGATGGGAGGGTCACTCGGCTGGAGATGGGAGGGTCACTCGGCTGGGGCTGGGAGGGTCACTCGGCTGGAGCTAGGAGGGTCACTCGGCTGGAGCTAGGAGGGTCACTCGATGGGAGCGTCACTCAGGTGGAGCTAGGAGTGGGGAGGGTCACTCGATGGGAGGGTCACTCGGCTGGAGCTGGGAGGGTCACTCTGCTGGAGCTAGGAGGGTCAATCGGCTGGAGCTAGGAGGGTCAATTGGCTGGAGCTGGGAGGGTCACTTGGCTGGAGCTAGGAGGGTCACTCAATGGGAGCGTCACTTGGCTGGAGATGGGAGTGGGGAGGGTCACTCGATGGGAGCGTCACTCGGCTTGAGCTAGGAGGGTCACTCGGCTGGAGCTAGGAGTGGGGAGGGTCACTCGATGGGAGCGTCACTCGGCTTGAGCTAGGAGGGTCACTTGGCTGGAGCTAGGAGGGTCACTCGATGGGAGCGTCACTCAGCTGGAGCTAGGAGAGGGGAGGGTCACTCGATGGGAGGGTCGCTTGGCTGGAGATGGGAGGGTCACTCGGCTGGGGCTGGGAGCGTCACTCGGCTTGAGCTAGGAGTGGGGAGGGTCACTCGATGGGAGCGTCGCTCGGGTGGAGCTGGGAGGGTCACTCGGCTGGGATTGCTGTTGGTTGGCCATGTGAATCTCATTCCTCTGTCTTCTCCTGCAGGCTGTGCTGGGACATGCTGAATGCCGACGAGGAGTCCTTGTCCAGCGGAGTCCGAAGGGAAGGGGGGGTGTATATATGGGAGGAGAGGGTGTAAAAACGATTATAAATTGTATTCAAATAAAAGGAAACCTCTAAACACGGCCTGACTGACTGCTCTGAATATGACTCAGGTTTATTCCTGGATTTAAATGGGAATAGAGTCGGGATATTCTTCGCTCTGACCAGACCATGAATTCCCGGCCGGAGGGATATGCCGGTGCCAAGCATCCCCCACTATCCTCTGATCCTTTCTTTTGCTCAGATCTGTAATATAAAAGGAGAATAACATTTGAATATGCATGTATTAAAAGCTGCTGCACTCGCATAATACAGAGTGTGCTTTGGATCACACCGTGAAACTACAATGTGCTGTAACGCTATACAAAGCTCCATCAGTCCTACTGTTCTGTGCGTGGCTCTCGAATTCAGAGCTATATTATGCTGTATCATGTCACTCACATGGGGCAGAGCTATACCATGCTCTATGGATCATATCGTGTCACTCACATGGGGCAGAGCTATACCATGCTCTATGGATCATATTGTGTCACTCACATGGGGCAGAGCTATACCATGCTCTATGGATTATATTGTGTCACTCACATGGGGCAGAGCTATACCATGCTCTATGGATCATATTGTGTCACTCACATGGGGCAGAGCTATACCATGCTCTATGGATCATATCGTGTCACTCACATGGGGCAGAGCTATACCATGCTCTATGGATCATATTGTGTCACTCACATGGGGCAGAGCTATACCATGCTCTATGCATTATATTGTGTCACTCACATGGGGCAGAGCTATACCATGCTCTATGGATCATATCGTGTCACTCACATGGGGCAGAGCTATACCATGCTCTATGGATCATATCGTGTCACTCACATGGGGCAGAGCTATACCATGCTCTATGGATCATATCGTGTCACTCACATGGGGCAGAGCTATACCATGCTCTATGGATCATATCGTGTCACTCACATGGGGCAGAGCTATACCATGCTCTATGGATTATATTGTGTCACTCACATGGGGCAGAGCTATACCATGCTCTATGGATTATATCGTGTCACTCACATGGGGCAGAGCTATACCATGCTCTATGGATTATATTGTGTCACTCACATGGGGCAGAGCTATACCATGCTCTATGGATCATATCATGTCACTCACATGGGGCAGAGCTATACCATGCTCTATGGATTATATTGTGTCACTCACATGGGGCAGAGCTATACCATGCTCTATGGATTATATCATGTCACTCACATGGGGCAGAGCTATACCATGCTCTATGGATCATATCGTGTCACTCACATGGGGCAGAGCTATACCATGCTCTATGGATTATATCGTGTCACTCACATGGGGCAGAGCTATACCATGCTCTATGGATTATATTGTGTGGCTCACATTGGGGCAGAGCTGTACCATGCTCTATGGATATCGTGTCACTCACATGGGCCAGAGCTATACCATGCTCTATGGATCATAGTGTGTCACAATGGGCAGAGCTATACCATGCTCTATGGATCATATTGTGTCACTCACATGGGGCAGAGCTATACCGTGCTCTATGGATCATATTGTGTCACATGGGGCAGAGCTATACCATGCTCTATGGATCATATTGTGTCACTCACATGGGGCAGAGCTATACCATGCTCTATGGATCATATCATGTCACTCACATGGGGCAGAGCTATACCATGCTCTATGGATTATATTGTGTCACTCACATGGGGCAGAGCTATACCATGCTCTATGGATTATATCATGTCACTCACATGGGGCAGAGCTATACCATGCTCTATGGATCATATCGTGTCACTCACATGGGGCCGAGCTATACCATGCTCTATGGATTATATCGTGTCACTCACATGGGGCAGAGCTATACCATGCTCTATGGATCATATTGTGTCACAATGGGCAGAGCTATACCATGCTCTATGGATCATATTGTGTCACTCACATGGGGCAGAGCTATACCGTGCTCTATGGATCATATTGTGTCACATGGGGCAGAGCTATACCATGCTCTATGGATCATATTGTGTCACTCACATGGGGCAGAGCTATACCATGCTCTACGGATCATATCGTGTCACTCACATGGGGCAGAGCTATAGCGTGCTGTCTGAGTCATATTATGTAACCCAACCCACCTTGTACTGCCCCCACCAGACAGCTCCCAACCCACACTGCCCCACCTGACTGTTCCCAAACCAAAACTCCCCCCACCTCATAATGCCAACACTGGACTGCTACCAAACCACACTGCCTCCACTTCATGTATAAAACATAACACAAAAAAGGTTGTTATTTGCATTCACCAATGTAGCTCCATGCTAAACAAAAACACAGAGGTTTTGGTTTATTTGAATGGCCATTAAAGTGTAAGCTCACCTGCCACATCACGGCTCCTCTGGTCAGGTGAGTCCTACCTAATGAAACGACTCTGTGCCCTCCTCCTACTACCTCCACCGGAGTGCTCCCACTCCACTCTGCCCCGACCTCATACTGCCTCCACCGTACTGCACCCACACCACTCTGTCCCCACCGGGCTGCTCCCACGGACTGCCCCACCTCATACTACCTCCACTGGACTGCCCCTACCTCATAGTGCCTCCACTGGACTGCCCCCACCTCATACTGCCTCCACCGGGCTGCTCCCACCAGACTGCCCCCACCTCATACTGCCCCCACCTCATACTGCCTCCACCGGGCTGCTCCCACCAGACTGCCCCCACCTCATACTGCCCCCACCTCATACTGCCTCCACCGGGCTGCCCCCACCTCATACTGCCCCCACCGTACTACCACCACCGGGCTGCCCCCACCTCATACTGCCTCCACCAGGCTGCTCCCACCTCATACTGCCTCCACCGGGCTACCTCTACCGGGCTGCTACCACCTCATACTGCCTCCACCAGGCTGCTCCCACCTCATACTGCCTCCACCGGACTGCCCCCACCTCATACTGCCTCCACCGGACTGCCCCCGGCCCCACCTCATACTGCCTCCACTGGACTGCCCCACCTCATACTGCCTCCACCGGGCTGCTCCCACCGGACTGCCCCACCTCATACTGCCTCCACCGGGCTGCCCCACCTCATACTGCCTCCACCGGACTGCCACACCTCATACTGCCTCCACCGGGCTGCTCCCACCTCATACTGCCCCCACCGGACTGCCCCCATCTCATACTGCCTCCATCGGGCTGCCCCCACCTCATACTGCCTCCACCAGGCTGCTCCCACCTCATACTGCCTCCACCGGGCTACCTCTACCGGGCTGCTACCACCTCATACTGCCTCCACCAGGCTGCTACCACCTCATACTGCCTCCACCGGGCTGCTCCCACCTCATACTGCCCCCACCGGACTGCCCCCATCTCATACTGCCTCCATCGGGCTGCCCCCACCTCATACTGCCTCCACCGGGCTACCTCTACCGGGCTGCTACCACCTCATACTGCCTCCACCAGGCTGCTCCCACTGGTCTGCCCCACCTCATACTGCCTCCACCGGACTGCCCCCACCTCATACTGCCTCCACCGGACTGCCCCCGGCCCCACCTCATACTGCCTCCACTGGACTGCCCCACCTCATACTGCCTCCACTGGACTGCCCCACCTCATACTGCCTCCACCGGGCTGCCCCACCTCATACTGCCTCCCCCGGACTGCCACACCTCATACTGCCTCCACCGGGCTGCTCCCACCTCATACTGCCCCCACCGGACTGCCCCCATCTCATACTGCCTCCATCGGGCTGCCCCCACCTCATACTGCCTCCACCGGACTGCCCCCACCTCATACTGCCTCCACCGGGCTGCTCCCACCTCATACTGCCCCCACCGGACTGCCCCCATCTCATACTGCCTCCATCGGGCTGCCCCCACCTCATACTGCCTCCACTGGACTGCCCCACCTCATACTGCCTCCACTGGACTGCCCCACCTCATACTGCCTCCACCGGGCTGCTCCCACCGGACTGCCCCCACCTCATACTGCCTCCACCGGGCTGCCCCACCTCATACTGCCTCCACCGGACTGCCACACCTCATACTGCCTCCACCGGGCTGCTCCCACCTCATACTGCCTCCACCGGACTGCCCCCATCTCATACTGCCTCCACTGGACTGCCCCACCTCATACTGCCTCCACCGGACTGCCTCACCTCATACTGCCTCCACCGGGCTGCTCCCACCGGACTGCTCCCACCTCATACTGCCTCCACCGGGCTGCCCCCATCTCATACTGCCTCCACCGGACTGCCCCCACTTCATACTGCCTCCACCGGACTGCTCCCACCTCAAACTGCCTCCACCGGACTGCCCCCATCTCATACTGCCTCCACTGGACTGCCCCACCTCATACTGCCTCCACCGGACTGCCTCACCTCATACTGCCTCCACCGGGCTGCTCCCACCGGACTGCTCTCACCTCATACTGCCTCCACCGGACTGCCCCCATCTCATACTGCCTGCACCGGGCTGCCCCCATCTCATACTGCCTCCACCGGGCTGCCCCACCTCATACTGCCTCCACCGGACTGCCCCACCTCATACTGCCTCCACCGGGCTGCCCCCATCTCATACTGCCTCCACCGGGCTGCCCCACCTCATACTGCCTCCACCGGGCTGCCCCCACCTCATACTGCCTCCACCGGGCTGCCCCCATCTCATACTGCCTTCATCGGGCTGCCCCACCTCATAATGCCTCCACCGGGCTGCCCCACCTCATAATGCCTCCACCGGACTGCCCCCATCTCATACTGCCTCCACCGGGCTGCTCCCACCTCATACTGCCTCCACCGGGCTGCCCCCATCTCATACTGCCTCCACCGGGCTGCTCCCACCTCATACTGCCTCCGCCGGGCTGCTCCCATCTCATAACTGCCTCCACCAGGCTGCCCCCATCTCATACTGCCTCCGCCGGGCTGCCCCCACCTCATACTGCCTCCACCGGCGCTTTTGCCCCAGTCTTCATACTGCCTCCACCGGGCTGCCCCCACCTCATACTGCCTCCACCAGGCTGCCCCACCTCATACTGCCTCCACCGGGCTGCCCCCACCTCATACTGCCTCCACCAGGCTGCCCCCACCTCATACTGCCTCCACCAGGCTGCCCCCACCTCATACTGCCTCCACCAGGCTGCCCCACCTCATACTGCCTCCATCTCATACTGCCCCACCTCATACTGCCTCCAGACATAAAGTTTGCTCATTACATGTAAACACGTTCACCTGCTGATCACCCCCTCCCCCTCTTCTGGAAAGGTCTGGGAAGGTGCAGTAGTTGGCCTGAGCTCTTGGCTTGTTAATGGATCCTGGCTGGTCACCTTGTCCTCCTGGCCGTCTGGTTTTTGAGAGCTCGGCCTGGGTTTATAATCAGGGTCACTGGATCAGAATGTAAAAAAAACACAACGAGCCCCAGCCCCTCCTCTCATGATGGAGGCCCAGGATGGCTGTAAATAGACGCATCGCTCTGACCCGGCGCGGCACCGATATTAATAACTCCCAGCCTGGAGCCCCTCCAAAACAGCCATCTGATCCTGGGTCTGACCCAGCAGCGACTCCGGTCATTGGCAGGCTGTGGTCATGTGACACGATGGGCAGATAGAGGGCACCTTACCATACAGTCAATAGGTGTTTAACAGCAAACGTATCAGGGGCCCGATGGCTTTCCCAGGGGCCCGAGTGTCCGGACCATTACTAAGAAGATACATGGGGAGTGCGTCTCCCGGAGCAGGACATGGAGCGGGAGGTGAGCAACAAGACTCCGCTATGTCTTCATATACAGCACCCCGTATAAAAAGCCTGACCTCTCTCTAGAACAACTGCCAATCCCCCTATAAGAGCCACACTCTGTGTATAACACACCGATTCCTCTAACAACTGTATTACAACGTGGGTAACAAACCAGTCTGGACCTCAAGCTCAGCATCCCCTACGCGTCTCCTCCATTCTCTATGCCTCTCCATTACATGACCCCATCCTCCCATTCCTTACGCATCTCCTCCATCCCCTACACGTCTCCTCCATCCTACACATCTCGTCCATCCCCTATGTATCTCTTCCATCCCCTACACGTCTCCTCCATCCTACACATCTCGTCCATCCCCTATGTATCTCTTCCATCCCCTACACGTCTCCTCCATCCCCTACGAAACTCCTCCATCCCCTATACATCTCTTCCATCCCCTACGCGTCTCCTCCGCCCCCTACGCATCTCCTCCGTCCCCTATGCATCTCTTCCATCCCCTATGGATCTCTTCCATCCCCTACGCATCCCCTCCATCCACTACGCATCTCTTCCATCCCCTACGCATCTCTTCCATCCCCGACGCGTCCCCTCCATCCCCTACGCATCTCTTCCATCCCCTGTGGATCTCCTCCATACCCTGTGCATCTCTGCCATCCCCTACCCGCCTCCTCCATCCCCTACGCGCCTCATCCATCCCCTACGCATCTATTCCATTCCCTATGCGTCTCCTCCATCCCCTACGCGTCTCCTCCATCCCCTACACGTCTCCTCCATCCCCTACGTGCCTATTCCATCGCCTGCACATCTCCATCCCCTACACGTCTCCTCCATCCCCAACGCGTCTCCTCCATCCCCTGCACGTCTCCTCCATCCCCTGCGCGTCTCCTCCATCCCCTGCGCGTTTTCCTCCATCTCCTACACGTCTCCTCCATCCCCTACACGTCTCCTCCATCCCCTACGCGTCTCCTCCATCCCCTACACGTCTCCTCCATCCCCTACGCATCTCCTCCATCCCCTATGCGTCTCCTCCATCCCCTACGTGCCTATTCCATCGCCTACACATCTCCATCCCCTACGCGTCTCCTCCATCCCCTACGCGTCTCCTCCATCCCCTGCGCGTCTCCTCCATCCCCTGCGCGTCTCCTCCATCCCCTATGCGTCTCCTCCATCCCAATCCCCTACACATCTCCTCCATCCCCTACGCGTCTCCTCCATCCCCTACGCGTCTCCTCCATCCCCTATGTGTCTCCTCCATCCCCTACGCGTCTCCTCCATCCCAATCCCCTACACATCTCCATCCCATGACCTCCATCATCTCCATCCCCTATGCTGCGGGCAGAGGTTCCTATAGGTCAACTTACTACCGAAATAACAGGCCAAAAACAGGAAAATAAATACATTTACTGGCTGGCTGACCGGCAGGTACACTTCTCCCATACCCTGACACCCTATGGATCTCCCCTCACACCATCCACTATTAGGTTTACCAGGTCGGCCATGTTTTCCTGGACACATATTACTTTTTCATGCAGAGGGGGAGCACAGGGTAAGTGCTGCTCTGCAACATGTATAATTAATACGCTGCAGGAAGGAAATCAAGGCAGGTCACCTGGAAATCCTCACCTGCAGCGTATACATACTGCAGGGTGGCATTCTTCATGCACTGCCCATCAGAATGAATACGTTATAAGTGTCCAAGAAAACATGGCCAATGTGGCAATCCTATATCCTATAGACCTCGTCTATTCCCATCCAATATACGCATTCCTCATATCTCCTATAGCCCTCCGCTTTCCATCTCTTATAGGACTCCCTCTTCCTATACCGTATAGCCGTCCCTCATCCCTTCCCCATAGACCTCCCTAATGGCACCATCCTTATATTGCATATAGGCCGCCACCTTCCCCTATATGACTCCCTCTTCTTGCCCCATATATGACTCCCTCTAACCATCCCCATAGGCCTCCCGCTAACCGCCCCTATAGGCCTCCCCCTAACCACCTCCTATGGGTCTCCCTCTAACCATCCGCCATAGGTCTCCCTCTAACCGTCCCTATAGCACCCTCTAACCACCCCTATAGTCCTTCCTCTAACCATCCCCTATAGTCCCCTCTAACCATCCCCAATAGGCCTCCCTCTAACCACCCCTATAGGCCTCCCTCTAACCATCCCCTATAGCCCCCTCTAACCACCCTACATGCCTCCCTCTAACCATCCCCTGCATGCCTCCCTCTAACCGCCCCTATAGGTCTCCCTCTAGCCACTTCATATAGGTCCCCCTCTAACCACCGCATAGGCCTCCCTCTAACCACTCCCTATATGTCTCCCTTCAACCATCTCCTATATGGCTCCCTCAACCACCCCCTATAGGCTTCCCTCCAATCATCCCCTGTAGGCATCCCTCTAGCCATCCCCTATATGACTCCCTCTAACCATTCCCATATGCCCCCTCTAACCGTCCCTATAGCCCCCCTCTAACCACCCCCTATAGTCATGTGACGGAACTGTTCTCTTCCGTCTGTCCTGACTCTCCAGACACCCCTTCGTTGCGGTCAGCCCGGCTACTGTGAGCGCTGTCCTCAGCGCCTTGAGCAGCTTGACCCGCCTGCTTCTGTTCCTCTGCCCTGGAGCCATTAGAAATTTCCAGAAGGCCGCTCTGTGCCTTCTGATGTTGAGTATATAGTGTAGCGTCGCTGAAATAAACACCAGACGCGGCTGTATGCTTTAAGACAGGATTCTCTCTCTGTCTCAATCTCTGAGAGTTCTGACTTTTAATGAACAAAAACGCCACCATTTATGCTGAAATCCAACAGTCATAATTTGCATAAATGATGCACATCGTCCTACCAATATACTAATTACATTATGTCAGTTAGATATTTACAATAAATATTCTTTACATTCTTTAGCCTTTAGCTCACACAACATTTACATAATCCATTGTTCTAACACATAAGATTAAAGACAAACACTATCACAGATCCCTTGAATTAAACATGCAGCCAGATAAGGGGAAAAGCCCTGTTGCATAAATTACACAGCAGTAAAGCTTGTTTACTGGCTATACAGAAACACATTTACCTACAGGAATATAAGTATATTTAAAACTAAAGTTACGCCATTTTACACTAAACTAATTTAAACTAAAACCAAACACTGTAAAATATATTTAAAATCACACAATATAAATTGAACATAAAGTCTCTTGGGGTTTGAAGCATGGAGCGTTACATCAGCTCCATGACAAGTCCTTCCTCTAACCATCCCCTGTAGTCCCCTCTAACCACCCCCTATAGGCCCCCTCTAACCATCCCCTATAGCCCACTCTAACCATCCCTACATGCCTCCCTCTAACCATCCCCTATAGCCCCCTCTAACCACCCCCTATAGGTCTCCCTCTAGCCACCTCCTATAGGTCCCCCTCTAACCATCCCCCATATGCCTCCCTCTAGCCATCCCCTATATGACTCCCTCTAACCATCCCCTATAGCCCCCTCTAACCCCCTATAGGTCTCCCTCTAGCCACCTCCTATAGGTCCCCCTCTAGCCATCCCCTATATGACTCCCTCTAATCATCCCCACTTGCCATCATGTGATGCGTCTCCCTCCTAGCGCGCACATGGAAGATTCTGGCGTTTGTAGTGGCGCTGCCTGGCGTGGGGATATGTATGCTCAATGCGTGGCTCCAGAAAGATAAGCATCCAGACGGCCAACCCAACTTCATCGCCTATCAACACCTACGAATCCGCACCAAGGTAAGAAACAAACTCCCATCATCCCCCTGTTAGGGTCACCAGGATGGACATACGTTTATTATCTGATTGATAGCACAGGTAAGATGCTGCCCTGCAACATGTAGAATTCATATGCTGCAGGAAGAATATCAAGGCGGGTCACCTGATCCCTCTGAATTCTTACCTACACCGTATGGATTATACATGTTGCGGGGTGGCAATTTTCATGCACTGTTCATCAACATGAATAAATTATAAGTGTCCAGGAAAACATGGCCGACCTGGCAACCCTACTGCCTGTACAGAGATATTATACCTGTATAGCGCGCAGTGACACAGATCTCTCTCTCTCTCTCTCTCTCTCTCTTCAGCTCTTCCCCTGGGGAGATGGGAATCACAGTCTGTTCCACAATGCTCACACAAACCCCTTGCCAAAGGGCTACGAGCCACACGGCCACAAACACTGAGCCTGCAGATAAATAAAGATCCTCTTACCTCGCAGAGTCTGCCTCCTTATTCCACCTCATTACCTTATAAAGAGACATCTGTTCTGCACGGGGAAGAAGAACTGCAGGTACTGAGCTGTCCGGCTCACAGGAGCTTACAATCTAGAGGAGCAGAGGGTCCGGCTCACAGGAGTTTACAATCTAGAGGAGCAGAGGGTCCGGCTCACAGGAGTTTACAATCTAGAGGAGCAGAGGGTCCGGCTCACAGGAGCTTACAATCTAGAGGAGCAGAGGGTCCGGCTCACAGGAGTTTACAATCTAGAGGAGCAGAGGGTCCGGCTCACAGGAGCTTACAATCTAGAGGAGCAGAGGGTCCGGCTCACAGGAGCTTACAATCTAGAGGAGCAGAGGGTCCGGCTCACAGGAGTTTACAATCTAGAGGAGCAGAGGGTCCGGCTCACAGGAGCTTACAATCTAGAGGAGCAGAGGGCCCGGCTCACAGGAGCTTACAATCTAGAGGAGCAGAGGGTCCGGCTCACAGGAGTTTACAATCTAGAGGAGCAGAGGGTCCGGCTCAGCGGAGTTTACAATCTAGAGGAGCAGAGGGTCCGGCTCACAGGAGCTTACAATCTAGAGGAGCAGAGGATCCGGCTCACAGGAGCTTACAATCTAGAGGAGCAGAGGGTCCGGCTCACAGGAGCTTACAATCTAGAGGAGCAGAGGGTCCGGCTCACAGGAGCTTACAATCTAGAGGAGCAGAGGGTCCGGCTCACAGGAGTTTACAATCTAGAGGAGCAGAGGGCCCGGCTCACAGGAGTTACAATCTAGAGGAGCAGAGGGTCCGGCTCACAGGAGCTTACAATCTAGAGGAGCAGAGGGTCCGGCTCACAGGAGCTTACAATCTAGAGGAGCAGAGGATCCGGCTCACAGGAGCTTACAATCTAGAGGAGCAGAGGGTCCGGCTCACAGGAGTTTACAATCTAGAGGAGCAGAGGGTCCGGCTCACAGGAGTTTACAATCTAGAGGAGCAGAGGGTCCGGCTCACAGGAGTTTACAATCTAGAGGAGCAGAGGGTCCGGCTCACAGGAGCTTACAATCTAGAGGAGCAGAGGGTCCGGCTCACAGGAGTTTACAATCTAGAGGAGCAGAGGGCCCGGCTCACAGGAGCTTACAATCTAGAGGAGCAGAGGGTCCGGCTCACAGGAGCTTACAATCTAGAGGAGCAGAGGGTCTGGCTCACAGGAGTTTACAATCGAGAGGAGCAGAGGGCCCGGCTCACAGGAGCTTACAATCTAGAGGAGCAGAGGGTCCGGCTCACAGGAGCTTACAATCTAGAGGAGCAGAGGGTCCGGCTCACAGGAGCTTACAATCTAGAGGAGCAGAGGGCCCGGCTCACAGGAGCTTACAATCTAGAGGAGCAGAGGGTCCGGCTCACAGGAGCTTACAATCTAGAGGAGCAGAGGGTCCGGCTCACAGGAGTTTACAATCTAGAGGAGCAGAGGGTCCGGCTCACAGGAGCTTACAATCTAGAGGAGCAGAGGGTCCGGCTCACAGGAGCTTACAATCTAGAGGAGCAGAGGGTCCGGCTCACAGGAGCTTACAATCTAGAGGAGCAGAGGGTCCGGCTCACAGGAGCTTACAATCTAGAGGAGCAGAGGGTCCGGCTCACAGGAGTTTACAATCTAGAGGAGCAGAGGGTCCGGCTCACAGGAGTTTACAATCTAGAGGAGCAGAGGGTCCGGCTCACAGGAGCTTACAATCTAGAGGAGCAGAGGGTCCGGCTCACAGGAGCTTACAATCTAGAGGAGCAGAGGGTCCGGCTCACAGGAGCTTACAATCTAGAGGAGCAGAGGGTCCGGCTCACAGGAGTTTACAATCTAGAGGAGCAGAGGGTCCGGCTCACAGGAGCTTACAATCTAGAGGAGCAGAGGGTCAGGCTCACAGGAGCTTACAATCTAGAGGAGCAGAGGGTCCGGCTCACAGGAGTTTACAATCTAGAGGAGCAGAGGGCCCGGCTCACAGGAGCTTACAATCTAGAGGAGCAGAGGGTCCGGCTCACAGGAGTTTACAATCTAGAGGAGCAGAGGGTCCGGCTCAGGGGAGTTTACAATCTAGAGGAGCAGAGGGTCCGGCTCACAGGAGCTTACAATCTAGAGGAGCAGAGGATCCGGCTCACAGGAGCTTACAATCTAGAGGAGCAGAGGGTCCGGCTCACAGGAGCTTACAATCTAGAGGAGCAGAGGGTCCGGCTCACAGGAGTTTACAATCTAGAGGAGCAGAGGGTCCGGCTCACAGGAGTTTACAATCTAGAGGAGCAGAGGGTCCGGCTCACAGGAGTTTACAATCTAGAGGAGCAGAGGGTCCGGCTCACAGGAGTTTACAATCTAGAGGAGCAGAGGGTCCGGCTCACAGGAGCTTACAATCTAGAGGAGCAGAGGGTCCGGCTCACAGGAGCTTACAATCTAGAGGAGCAGAGGATCCGGCTCACAGGAGCTTACAATCTAGAGGAGCAGAGGGTCCGCTCACAGGAGTTTACAATCTAGAGGAGCAGAGGGTCCGGCTCACAGGAGTTTACAATCTAGAGGAGCAGAGGGTCCGGCTCACAGGAGTTTACAATCTAGAGGAGCAGAGGTCCGGCTCACAGGAGCTTACAATCTAGAGGAGCAGAGGGTCCGGCTCACAGGAGCTTACAATCTAGAGGAGCAGAGGGTCCGGCTCACAGGAGTTTACAATCGAGAGGAGCAGAGGGCCCGGCTCACAGGAGCTTACAATCTAGAGGAGCAGAGGGTCCGGCTCACAGGAGCTTACAATCTAGAGGAGCAGAGGGTCCGGCTCACAGGAGCTTACAATCTAGAGGAGCAGAGGGCCCGGCTCACAGGAGCTTACAATCTAGAGGAGCAGAGGGTCCGGCTCACAGGAGCTTACAATCTAGAGGAGCAGAGGTCCGGCTCACAGGAGTTTACAATCTAGAGGAGCAGAGGGTCCGGCTCACAGGAGCTTACAATCTAGAGGAGCAGAGGGTCCGGCTCACAGGAGTTTACAATCTAGAGGAGCAGAGGGTCCGGCTCACAGGAGTTTACAATCTAGAGGAGCAGAGGGTCCGGCTCACAGGAGCTTACAATCTAGAGGAGCAGAGGGTCCGGCTCACAGGAGTTTACAATCTAGAGGAGCAGAGGGTCCGGCTCACAGGAGCTTACAATCTAGAGGAGCAGAGGGTCCGGCTCACAGGAGCTTACAATCTAGAGGAGCAGAGGGTCCGGCTCACAGGAGCTTACAATCTAGAGGAGCAGAGGGTCCGGCTCACAGGAGTTTACAATCTAGAGGAGCAGAGGGTCCGGCTCACAGGAGCTTACAATCTAGAGGAGCAGAGGGCCCGGCTCACAGGAGCTTACAATCTAGAGGAGCAGAGGGTCCGGCTCACAGGAGTTTACAATCTAGAGGAGCAGAGGATCCGGCTCAGGAGTTTACAATCTAGAGGAGCAGAGGGTCCGGCTCAAAGGAGCTTACAATCTAGAGGAGCAGAGGGTCCGGCTCACAGGAGCTTACAATCTAGAGGAGCAGAGGGTCCGGCTCACAGGAGTTACAATCTAGAGGAGGAGAGGGTCCGGCTCACAGGAGCTTACAATCTAGAGGAGCAGAGGGTCCGGCTCACAGGAGCTTACAATCTAGAGGAGCAGAGGATCCGGCTCACAGGAGCTTACAATCTAGAGAGCAGAGGTCCGGCTCACAGGAGCTTACAATCTAGAGGAGCAGAGGGTCCGGCTCACAGGAGTTTACAATCTAGAGGAGCAGAGGGTCCGGCTCACAGGAGTTTACAATCTAGAGGAGCAGAGGGTCCGGCTCACAGGAGTTTACAATCTAGAGGAGCAGAGGGTCCGGCTCACAGGAGCTTACAATCTAGAGGAGCAGAGGGTCCGGCTCACAGGAGTTTACAATCTAGAAGAGCAGAGGGTCCGGCTCACAGGAGCTTACAATCTAGAGGAGCAGAGGGTCCGGCTCACAGGAGCTTACAATCTAGAGGAGCAGAGGGTCCGGCTCACAGGAGTTTACAATCTAGAGGAGCAGAGGGTCCGGCTCACAGGAGCTTACAATCTAGAGGAGCAGAGGGTCCGGCTCACAGGATCTTACAATCTAGAGGAGCAGAGGTCCGGCTCACAGGAGCTTACAATCTAGAGGAGCAGAGGGTCCGGCTCACAGGAGTTTACAATCTAGAGGAGCAGAGGGTCCGGCTCACAGGAGTTTACAATCTAGAGGAGCAGAGGGTCCGGCTCACAGGAGCTTACAATCTAGAGGAGCAGAGGGTCCGGCTCACAGGAGTTTACAATCTAGAGGAGCAGAGGGTCCGGCTCACAGGAGCTTACAATCTAGAGGAGCAGAGGGTCCGGCTCACAGGAGCTTACAATCTAGAGGAGCAGAGGGTCCGGCTCACAGGAGTTTACAATCTAGAGGAGCAGAGGGCCCGGCTCACAGGAGCTTACAATCTAGAGGAGCAGAGGGTCCGGCTCACAGGAGTTTACAATCTAGAGGAGCAGAGGGTCCGGCTCACAGGAGTTTACAATCTAGAGGAGCAGAGGGTCCGGCTCACAGGAGCTTACAATCTAGAGGAGCAGAGGGCCCGGCTCACAGGAGCTTACAATCTAGAGGAGCAGAGGGTCCGGCTCACAGGAGTTTACAATCTAGAGGAGCAGAGGGTCCGGCTCAGGGGAGTTTACAATCTAGAGGAGCAGAGGGTCCGGCTCACAGGAGCTTACAATCTAGAGGAGCAGAGGGTCCGGCTCACAGGAGCTTACAATCTAGAGGAGCAGAGGGTCCGGCTCACAGGAGCTTACAATCTAGAGGAGCAGAGGGTCCGGCTCACAGGAGTTTACAATCTAGAGGAGCAGAGGGTCCGGCTCACAGGAGTTTACAATCTAGAGGAGCAGAGGGTCCGGCTCACAGGAGTTTACAATCTAGAGGAGCAGAGGGTCCGGCTCACAGGAGTTTACAATCTAGAGGAGCAGAGGGTCCGGCTCACAGGAGCTTACAATCTAGAGGAGCAGAGGGTCCGGCTCACAGGAGCTTACAATCTAGAGGAGCAGAGGATCCGGCTCACAGGAGCTTACAATCTAGAGGAGCAGAGGGTCCGGCTCACAGGAGTTTACAATCTAGAGGAGCAGAGGGTCCGGCTCACAGGAGTTTACAATCTAGAGGAGCAGAGGGTCCGGCTCACAGGAGCTTACAATCTAGAGGAGCAGAGGGTCCGGCTCACAGGAGCTTACAATCGAGAGGAGCAGAGGGTCCGGCTCACAGGAGCTTACAATCTAGAGGAGCAGAGGGTCCGGCTCACAGGAGTTTACAATCTAGAGGAGCAGAGGGCCGGCTCACAGGAGCTTACAATCTAGAGGAGCAGAGGGTCCGGCTCACAGGAGTTTACAATCTAGAGGAGCAGAGGGTCCGGCTCACAGGAGTTTACAATCTAGAGGAGCAGAGGGTCCGGCTCACAGGAGATTACAATCTATAGGAGCAGAGGGTCCGGCTCACAGGAGTTTACAATCTAGAGGAGCAGAGGGTCCGGCTCACAGGAGCTTACAATCTAGAGGAGCAGAGGGTCCGGCTCACAGGAGATTACAATCTAGAGGAGCAGAGGGTCCGGCTCACAGGAGTTTACAATCTAGAGGAGCAGAGGGTCCGGCTCACAGGAGCTTACAATCTAGAGGAGCAGAGGGTCCGGCTCACAGGAGCTTACAATCTAGAGGAGCAGAGGGTCCGGCTCACAGGAGTTTACAATCTAGAGGAGCAGAGGGTCCGGCTCACAGGAGCTTACAATCTAGAGGAGCAGAGGGCCCGGCTCACAGGAGTTTACAATCTAGAGGAGCAGAGGGCCGGCTCACAGGAGCTTACAATCTAGAGGAGCAGAGGGCCCGGCTCACAGGAGCTTACAATCTAGAGGAGCAGAGGGCCCGGCTCACAGGAGCTTACAATCTAGAGGAGCAGAGGGTCCGGCTCACAGGAGCTTACAATCTAGAGGAGCAGAGGGCCCGGCTCACAGGAGATTACAATCTATAGGAGCAGAGGGTCCGGCTCACAGGAGTTTACAATCTAGAGGAGCAGAGGGCCCGGCTCACAGGAGCTTACAATCTAGAGGAGCAGAGGGCCCGGCTCACAGGAGCTTACAATCTAGAGGAGCAGAGGGTCCGGCTCACAGGAGCTTACAATCTAGAGGAGCAGAGGGCCCGGCTCACAGGAGATTACAATCTATAGGAGCAGAGGGTCCGGCTCACAGGAGTTTACAATCTAGAGGAGCAGAGGGTCCGGCTCACAGGAGCTTACAATCTAGAGGAGCAGAGGGTCCGGCTCACAGGAGTTTACAATCTATAGGAGCAGAGGGTCCGGCTCACAGGAGCTTACAATCTAGAGGAGCAGAGGATCCGGCTCACAGGAGTTTACAATCTATAGGAGCAGAGGGTCCGGCTCACAGGAGTTTACAATCTAGAGGAGCAGAGGGTCCGGCTCACAGGAGTTTACAATCTAGAGGAGCAGAGGGTCCGGCTCACAGGAGTTTACAATCTAGGAGCAGAGGGTCCGGCTCACAGGAGTTTACAATCTAGAGGAGCAGAGGGTCTGGCTCACAGGAGCTTACAATCTAGAGGAGCAGAGGGTCCGGCTCACAGGAGTTTACAATCGAGAGGAGCAGAGGGCCCGGCTCACAGGAGCTTACAATCTAGAGGAGCAGAGGGTCCGGCTCACAGGAGTTTACAATCTAGAGGAGCAGAGGGTCCGGCTCACAGGAGCTTACAATCTAGAGGAGCAGAGGGTCCGGCTCACAGGAGTTTACAATCTAGAGGAGCAGAGGGCCGGCTCACAGGAGTTTACAATCTAGAGGAGCAGAGGGTCCGGCTCACAGGAGTTTACAATCTAGAGGAGCAGAGGGCCCGGCTCACAGGAGTTTACAATCTAGAGGAGCAGAGGGTCCGGCTCACAGGAGCTTACAATCTAGAGGAGCAGAGGGTCCGGCTCACAGGAGTTTACAATCTAGAGGAGCAGAGGGTCCGGCTCACAGGAGTTTACAATCTAGAGGAGCAGAGGGTCCGGCTCACAGGAGTTTACAATCTAGAGGAGCAGAGGGTCCGGCTCACAGGAGTTTATGTGACACATAGGATGTATGTGCACAATTGTATAAAGTATGTAATCTTCATGTTTAATGGTGATATTGAAAGGTGTGTGTGTTTAACTCTGCTATGTGGTTTATATGGTTGCTTGTAATGAGTTACTATGAGAATGCAGCTAGAAAGAGGGGACTCTTATTGTGTAACACGGGGTCTGATGATCCTGAAGGATTGTGGGAGATTATGGGTGTGGCAATGCTTTCACCTCATAACCATGAGGCTTCTGTTAGAGAAAGCATCCATAATTGTCTCTCTCCATTCTCTCCTGTTTTTACAGGTAAGTCTAAAGTTGAAAATAACCCAAAACATTTAAAATGCAGAATAAATCTGTTCTATAAAGCTGTATTGACTGCAGGAAATAAGATGGATGTAAATAAGTGTAGCGCTGCTTTAAAAACACTGTATTCTGGTGCATTGAACTATTGCTGCCACCAGAGATAGACAGAGCCATTGTGGACTATACCATCATCCTTTGCGTGAGGACAGGAAGGAGGTGGTACAAGAAGAGGAAAGAGATCAGCAGCCTCGTGCAAGGCATGGGCAGAGTGAGCGGAGCAGTGAAAGGTGGAGGACGCACGTTGGAGCTGTCAGGGATCGCAACCAGGCCAGAGTACAGATGCGGTCTTACTGGTGCTGGAGATCAGGACAGTAATCGTGTTGAGACCTACCTGCGCAGCGCTGAGAGGTCTGGAGGAAGAGCTAGATCCGGCAGGACCCCGAGTTAGGAGACCGCGCTGATCGTTTGGGAGTGCAGGCAGTGGATCGTTGTTCCAGTTGCGGAGATTTGGCAAGCAGGGAGCAGATTCAGTGGCACCGAGTCCCAGTGCACAGCGGAGAAGATCTTTTGATCGAGGCATCGAGTGCTGGACAGTTTTGTTCATCGGATGGGTGAGAGGCCTTCATTTCACAGTTCCAAAACAGAAACGCACACTGCAATATTGTTTAAATTCACAGGGCCCCAACGGTGACTAGTCAAAGATTGTTTTTGTTTCATTCACTGACCAGTTGAACACAGTACCCGGGTACCCTAGACAACACATACATATTTTTGAGCTATTATTCACGGGACTTACACTCCAGAACGGAGGGGGTTAACCGGTTTCTTTTACCGCCGCGTGTTTTTCCCGCGTTACGAATTCTTGTTACTCAAATACCATATATGTGTAATATATGCTACTTTATTGGGATCAGTAAAAGAATATAATATATAGAAATCCACAACAGTGCTGGTGTATAGTTATTTCCTAGTGCAGTGAGACTATCCCGAGGTTTATTCAGCGGCTCCTCCAGGGGTGAGCGCTACAACGTGGGGGCTCGTCCGGGATTACAGTCTCTGAGTATACTGCATTTAAGGGGTTAATATGGATCCAGAAGAAGCAGCAGAGTGGTGTAAAGCACAAAATGGCCAGTTAGGGTTGAGTGTAGTAATGGACATTCCTGCAGGCACCTGGGCAGAAGAACAGATCCGCCGGGCCGTGGCAGCGTTGGCACCTGACCAGCAGGGATTCATAGTGGACGTTAAAGTGAACTCAGAGACTTCTCACACATATGTTCTTTTTGAGTGGAGAAAGGGTGTTCCAGTGTGTTTTCAGGGTGCGAGTGTGAAGCTGACCGACGATGTGGAAGTTCGACTGGTCCAGCCAAGTACGCCACGTGGTGATCCTGCGAATGTTCCCGTGACTATACCAACAACGTCAGGAGACGAGATACCCGATGCTACCCCTACCCCAACTACAGGGTTCCCTCCTGCTACATTCTTTACCACTATGGGGAAGCTGGTGGAAACGTTGGATCAAAACTCATGTTTTGGCTGCGGGGAAATCGGCCATTTCAGGGCTCAGTGCCCAAAAGGGAGGGCCGAAAAGAAACCGGTCGAAGAACTCCTGAAGGCCGTGGAGAAACTGTTGTCCACCTTGCAAGCGGGAAACTCCAGAGGGCCCTGGTGAGGGAGAAAACTAGGCGCCCGACTGTCGAAAACCGCTCCATTTTTCAAGTCCGAAATGAAAGGCCGAGAGGGCCCAGATCAGTGCCAAATGCTGTGTCTGCCAGAACTGAAAGAAAGAGTTGCTGCCTTAGTATCCGGTCCTATGTCGCGGGAAAGCAATGCACACCCAAGACCTCAACGGGTCAGGAAGAAGGTTAGAGTGCAACGAACTGGGCCTATACCTCCTGCGGCTACGAACAAGTTTCCTGACCAGCTGATATTTCCTTCTCCCATCGTTCCAATCCAAGTAGAGGGAGTCTACACTAAAGCTCTGTTAGACTCAGGTGCTCAAGTGACGTTGATCTATCGAGACTTCTACGAGAAGCACTTGAAGCACATACCTTTAAAGGAATTAAAGGACTTTGAGATCTGGGGCATCGGAACTGAGAAACTTCCCTATAATGGATATCTACAGGTGAAGTTAGAAATCGGATCCAAAGTCGGACAGTCTGTAGGTTGTGATGCATTAGCCATTGTGTGTCCTCACCCTTCAGGAGCCAACAGAAGTTCTATGATAGTGGGGACGAATACTGATCTGGTGAGGCGTCTTCTGACTTCCATAGTAATGGAAGAAGGTTCTACAAGAGGAGTGCATTCGATGTTACGTCCAATCTATCAACGAATGGTCGAAGAACAGAGGGCACCGGCTGAAGTGGGGCGTCTGTGGAGATTGGGAGGAACAGAGAAGGTTCTGCAATCAGGAGAAGTGGCGAGTTTCCGGACTTCAGTCAAGTTGAACGGATCACAACCGGGTCCTTATGTGGTACTGGAAACTGATCCCAGTCACGAGAGTGAGGCCAGAGTGGAAGTAATCCCTGAGATAATCTCCACAAGAGCTTTACGTGGGCAAGAGGAAGAATTTCTGTCAGTGTATGTAATGTATCGGATTCTCCAGTGCTCCTAAAAACACGAATGCCCCTCGGACAAGTGGCTTCTGTTACGCCTCTCTCCCCTACCGATTTAGGAGCGGGAGTGAACAAAGAGATTCCAGCTGAACGGTTCTATCCTAAAGATGCTCCTCCCATCTTGCCTGAATTGAAGAAGCGACTTCAGTCTCAGATTTTAAAATGGAAGGACTTGTTCTCGAAGGATGAGTTCGACGTGGGATTAGCTAAGAGTACTGAACATTGCATTCGACTACAAGAAGATTAGCCGTTTCGAGAAAGGTCAAGACGAGTTCCACTGGGAGACTTGGATGATCTACGAGAACAGCTAAATGAACTACAGAGGACTAAGGTGATTCAAGAGTCCAGGAGTCTGTATGCCTCTCCAATAGTGATGGTTCGAAAGAAGAATGGTTCTATCCGTCTATGTATAGACTATCGCATGCTAAATCAGAGGACCATTCCTGATCAATATGCCACTCCTCGGATAGAAGATGCCCTACAGTGTTTGTCTGGAGCAAAATGGTTTAGTGTACTAGACCTGCAAAATTGGTATCATCAGATACCGATGCATCCTGAGGACAAAGAGAAGACTGCGTTCATCTGCCCACTGGGGTTCTTTGCATTCAAATGAATGCCTCAAGACCTCACGGGGGCTCCCGCCACGTTCCAACGGTTAATGGAGACGACAGTCGGGGATATGAACTTGATAGAAGTGTTGGTGTATCTAGATGATATTATTGTGTTCGGGAAGACTTTGGAAGAACATGAGCAATGGTTGGAGAAGGTCTTGAAGCGGCTCCATGAAAAGGGGTTGAAACTGTCCCTGGAGATGTGTCAATTTTTTACAGAGGGTTCAACACAAGATGTAAACCATTGGTAAAACTCAAAAACAGGAAGGCCAGATTAGAGTTTGCCAAACAACACCTAACAAAGCCTTCACAGTTCTGGAACAAGATCCTATGGACAGATGAGACCAAGATCAACTTGTACCAGAGTGATGGGAAGAGAAGAGTATGGAGAAGGAAAGGAACTGCTCATGATCCTAAGCATACCACCTCATCAGTGAAGCATGGTGGTGGTAGTGTCATGGCGTGGGCATGTATGGCTGCCAATGGAACTGGTTCTCTTGTATTTATTGATGATGTGACTGCTGACAAAAGCAGCAGGATGAATTCTGAAGTGTTTGGGCAATATTATCTGCTCACATTCAGCCAAATGCTGCAGAACTCATTGGACGGCGCTTCACAGTGCAGATGGACAATGACCCAAAGCATACTGCAAAAGCAAGCAAAGAGTTTTTGAAGGGACAGAAGTGGAATGTTATGCAACGGCCAAGTCAATCACCTGACCTGAATCCCATTGAGCAGCATTTCACTTGCTGAAGACAAAACTGAAGGGAAAATGCCCCAAGAACAAGCAGGAACTGAAGACAGTTGCAGTAGAGGCCTGGCAGAGCATCACCAGGGATGAAACCCAGCGTCTGGTGATGTCTATGCGTTCCAGACTTCAGGCTGTGATTGACTGCAAAGGATTTGCAACCAAGTATTAAGAAGGGAAAGTTTGATTTATGATTATTATTCTGTCCCATTACCTTTGGTCCCTTAACAAGTGGGGGCACATCTGCAAACTGCTGTAAGTCCTACACGTTCACCTGAGTTGGATGTACATACCCTCAAATTAAAGCTGACAGTCTGCAGTTAAAGCACATTGTGTTTGTTTCATTCCAACTCCATTGTGGTGGCGTATAGAGCCAAAGATGTTACAATTGTGTCCATGTCCCAATATTTCTGCACCTGACTGTATATATATGTAAAGTTTGTGAGAATGATTGACAGGAAAAGTTATATATATAGTGGAAATTAAGATGACACGTTACTTGGTCATTTAGAATGAAAATTGCATTGTTTTAAAAGCGATTAAAAACCATACACATTTAATAAACATAACCATGAGGCTGCTGTTAGAGAAAGCATCCATATTGTCTCTCTTCTTTCTTTCCTGTTTTTACAGGGTATTTACATCTGTTTGCTGGCCTTCTGAATGGGGTCTGCAACACTTACAATCTAGAGGAGCAGAGGGTCCGGCTCACAGGAGCTTACAATCTAGAGGAGCAGAGGGTCCGGCTCACAGGAGCTTACAATCTAGAGGAGCAGAGGGTCCGGCTCACAGGAGTTTACAATCTAGAGGAGCAGAGGGTCCGGCTCACAGGAGCTTACAATCTAGAGGAGCAGAGGGTCCGGCTCACAGGAGTTTACAATCTAGAGGAGCAGAGGGTCCGGCTCACAGGAGTTTACAATCTAGAGGAGCAGAGGATCCGGCTCACAGGAGCTTACAATCTAGAGGAGCAGAGGGTCCGGCTCACAGGAGCTTACAATCTAGAGGAGCAGAGGGTCCGGCTCACAGGAGCTTACAATCTAGAGGAGCAGAGGGTCCGGCTCACAGGAGCTTACAATCTAGAGGAGCAGAGGGTCCGGCTCACAGGAGCTTACAATCTAGAGGAGCAGAGGGTCCGGCTCACAGGAGTTTACAATCTAGAGGAGCAGAGGGTCCGGCTCACAGGAGCTTACAATCTAGAGGAGCAGAGGGTCCGGCTCACAGGAGTTTACAATCTAGAGGAGCAGAGGGTCCGGCTCACAGGAGTTTACAATCTAGAGGAGCAGAGGGTCCGGCTCACAGGAGTTTACAATCTAGAGGAGCAGAGGGCCCGGCTCACAGGAGTTTACAATAGGGTTGCACCGATACCGATACTAGTATCGGTATCGGGGCCGATACTTGGTACTCGTGCAGTACCCCCCGATATTTTTTCCAATACCGGAAGCCGGCATTGAGCCGGCTTGCCGGCATCCGAGGGGCTGCGGCGGCTGTCCGAATGCTCTATCGGCATTCAGACAGCCGCCCCGGAGCTCTCTGCGATACTTACCTTCCTGGGCGCCGCCGGGAATGTCTCCGCGCACGCGCTCGTTGGAAGGACCCCAGCCGCGACCACGTGGGACCATGTGATCACGGCTGGGGTCCTTCCAACGAGCGCACGCGCGGAGACATTCCCGGCGGCGCCCAGGAAGGTAAGTATCGTTGGGGGGGTCCATGAGCTGGGGGGCATACCCATGTGTGAGCTGGGGGGGCATATCCATGAGCTGGGGGGCATATCCATGAGCTGGGGGGCATAACCATGTGAGAGCTGGGGGGCATATCCATGAGCTGGGGGGCATATCCATGAGCTGGGGGCATAACCATGTGAGAGCTGGGGGGCATATCCATGAGCTGGGGGGCATACCCATGAGCTGGGGGGCATATCCATGAGCTGGGGGGCATACCCATGTGAGAGCTGGGGGGCATATCCATGAGCTGGGTGGCATATCCATGAGAGAGCTGGGGGGCATATCCATAAGCTGGGGGGCATATCCATGAGCTGGGGGGCATAACCATGAGTGAGCTGGGGGGCATAACCATGTGTGAGCTGGGGGGGCATATCCATGTGTGAGCTGGGGGGGCAAATCCATGTGTGAGCTGGGGGGGCAAATCCATGTGTGAGCTGGGGCAAATCCATGAGCTGGGGCAGTATGAATATATATATATCGGGGGGGATATACATGTGAGCTGGGGGCATTTTTAAATGGTCTGTTCTTATTGGAAAGCGTCACATGACATAAAAGAAAAGTATCGGTACTCGTACTCTGTCTTAAAAAAGTGGTATCGGTGCATCCCTAGTTTACAATCTAGAGGAGCAGAGGGTCCGGTTCACAGGAGTTTACAATCTAGAGGAGCAGAGGGTCCGGTTCACAGGAGTTTACAATCTAGAGGAGCAGAGGGTCCGGCTCACAGGAGTTTACAATCTAGAGGAGCAGAGGGTCCGGCTCACAGGAGTTTACAATCTAGAGGAGCAGAGGGTCCGGCTCACAGGAGCTTACAATCTAGAGGAGCAGAGGGTCCGGCTCACAGGAGCTTACAATCTAGAGGAGCAGAGGGTCCGGCTCACAGGAGCTTACAATCTAGAGGAGCAGAGGGTCCGGCTCACAGGAGCTTACAATCTAGAGGAGCAGAGGGTCCGGCTCACAGGAGCTTACAATCTAGAGGAGCAGAGGGTCCGGCTCACAGGAGTTTACAATCTAGAGGAGCAGAGGGTCCGGCTCACAGGAAGCTTACAATCTAGAGGAGCAGAGGGTCCGGCTCACAGGAGCTTACAATCTAGAGGAGCAGAGGGTCCGGCTCACAGGAGCTTACAATCTAGAGGAGCAGAGGGTCCGGCTCACAGGAGTTTACAATCTAGAGGAGCAGAGGGTCCGGCTCACAGGAGCTTACAGTCTAGAGGAGCAGAGGGTCCGGCTCACAGGAGCTTACAATCTAGAGGAGCAGAGGGTCCGGCTCACAGGAGTTTACAATCTAGAGGAGCAGAGGGTCCGGCTCACAGGAGCTTACAATCTAGAGGAGCAGAGGGTCCGGCTCACAGGAGCTTACAATCTAGAGGAGCAGAGGGCCCGGCTCACAGGAGTTTACAATCTAGAGGAGCAGAGGGTCCGGCTCACAGGAGTTTACAATCTAGAGGAGCAGAGGGTCCGGCTCACAGGAATTTACAATAGGGTTGCACCGATACCGATACTAGTATCGGTATCGGGGCCGATACTTGGTACTCGTGCAGTACCCCCCGATATTTTTTCCAATACCGGAAGCCGGCATTGAGCCGGCTTGCCGGCATCCAAGGGGCTGCGGCGGCTGTCTGAATGCTCTATCGGCATTCAGACAGCCGCCCCGGAGCTCTCTGCGATACTTACCTTCCTGGGCGCCGCCGGGAATGTCTCCGCGCACGCGCTCGTTGGAAGGACCCCAGCCGCGACCACGTGGGACCATGTGATCACGGCTGGGGTCCTTCCAACGAGCGCACGCGCGGAGACATTCCCGGCGGCACCCAGGAAGGTAAGTATCGTTGGGGGGGTCCATGAGCTGGGGGGCATACCCATGTGTGAGCTGGGGGGCATATCCATGAGCTGGGGGGCATATCCATGAGCTGGGGGGCATAACCATGTGAGAGCTGGGGGGCATATCCATGAGCTGGGGGGCATAACCATGTGAGAGCTGGGGGGCATATCCATGAGCTGGGGGGCATACCCATGAGCTGGGGGGCATATCCATGAGCTGGGGGGCATATCCATGAGCTGGGGGGCATATCCATGAGCTGGGGGGGCATACCCATGTGAGAGCTGGGGGGCATATCCATGAGCTGGGTGGCATATCCATGAGAGAGCTGGGGGGCATATCCATGTGTGAGCTGGGGGGCATATCCATAAGCTGGGGGGGCATATCCATGAGCTGGGGGGGCATATCCATGAGTGAGCTGGGGGGCATAACCATGTGTGAGCTGGGGGGGCATAACCATGTGTGAGCTGGGGGGGCATATCCATGTGTGAGCTGGGGGGGCAAATCCATGTGTGAGCTGGGGCAAATCCATGAGCTGGGGCAGTATGAATATATATATATCGGGGGGGATATACATGTGAGCTGGGGGCATTTTTAAATGGTCTGTTCTTATTGGAAAGCGTCACATGACATAAAAGAAAAGTATCGGTACTCGTACTCTGTCTTAAAAAAGTGGTATCGGTGCATCCCTAGTTTACAATCTAGAGGAGCAGAGGGTCCGGCTCACAGGAGTTTACAATCTAGAGGAGCAGAGGGTCCGGCTCACAGGAGCTTACAATCTAGAGGAGCAGAGGGTCCGGCTCACAGGAGCTTACAATCTAGAGGAGCAGAGGACCCGGCTCACAGGAGTTTACAATCTAGAGGAGCAGAGGGTCCGGCTCACAGGAGCTTACAATCTAGAGGAGCAGAGGGTCCGGCTCACAGGAGTTTACAATCTAGAGGAGCAGAGGGTCCGGCTCACAGGAGCTTACAATCTAGAGGAGCAGAGAGTCCGGCTCACAGGAGTTTACAATCTAGAGGAGCAGAGGGTCCGGCTCACAGGAGCTTACAATCTAGAGGAGCAGAGGGTCCGGCTCACAGGAGTTTACAATCTAGAGGAGCAGAGGGTCCGGCTCACAGGAGCTTACAATCTAGAGGAGCAGAGGGTCCGGCTCACAGGAGTTTACAATCTAGAGGAGCAGAGGGTCCGGCTCACAGGAGCTTACAATCTAGAGGAGCAGAGGGTCCGGCTCACAGGAGCTTACAATCTAGAGGAGCAGAGGGTCCGGCTCACAGGAGTTTACAATCTAGAGGAGCAGAGGGTCCGGCTCACAGGAGCTTACAATCTAGAGGAGCAGAGGGTCCGGCTCACAGGAGTTTACAATCTAGAGGAGCAGAGGGTCCGGCTCACAGGAGTTTACAATCTAGAGAAGCAGAGGGTCCGGCTCACAGGAGCTTACAATCTAGAGGAGCAGAGGGTCCGGCTCACAGGAGTTTACAATCTAGAGGAGCAGAGGGTCCGGCTCACAGGAGCTTACAATCTAGAGGAGCAGAGGGTCCGGCTCACAGGAGCTTACAATCTAGAGGAGCAGAGGGTCCGGCTCACAGGAGCTTACAATCTAGAGGAGCAGAGGGTCCGGCTCACAGGAGCTTACAATCTAGAGGAGCAGAGGGTCCGGCTCACAGGAGCTTACAATCTAGAGGAGCAGAAGGCCCGGCTCACAGGAGTTTACAATCTAGAGGAGCAGAGGGTCCGGCTCACAGGAGTTTACAATCTAGAGGAGCAGAGGGTCCGGCTCACAGGAGTTTACAATCTAGAGGAGCAGAGGGTCCGGCTCACAGGAGCTTACAATCTAGAGGAGCAGAGGGTCCGGCTCACAGGAGCTTACAATCTAGAGGAGCAGAGGGTCCGGCTCACAGGAGCTTACAATCTAGAGGAGCAGAGGGTCCGGCTCACAGGAGCTTACAATCTAGAGGAGCAGAGGGTCCGGCTCACAGGAGCTTACAATCTAGAGGAGCAGAGGGTCCGGCTCACAGGAGTTTACAATCTAGAGGAGCAGAGGGTCCGGCTCACAGGAGCTTACAATCTAGAGGAGCAGAGGGTCCGGCTCACAGGAGCTTACAATCTAGAGGAGCAGAGGGTCCGGCTCACAGGAGCTTACAATCTAGAGGAGCAGAGGGTCCGGCTCACAGGAGCTTACAATCTAGAGGAGCAGAGGGTCCGGCTCACAGGAGCTTACAATCTAGAGGAGCAGAGGGTCCGGCTCACAGGAGTTTACAATCTAGAGGAGCAGAGGGCCCGGCTCACAGGAGCTTACAATCTAGAGGAGCAGAGGGTCCGGCTCACAGGAGCTTACAATCTAGAGGAGCAGAGGGTCCGGCTCACAGGAGTTACAATCTAGAGGAGCAGAGGGTCCGGCTCACAGGAGCTTACAATCTAGAGGAGCAGAGGGTCCGGCTCACAGGAGTTTACAATCTAGAGGAGCAGAGGGTCCGGCTCACAGGAGCTTACAATCTAGAGGAGCAGAGGGTCCGGCTCACAGGAGTTTACAATCTAGAGGAGCAGAGGGTCCGGCTCACAGGAGCTTACAATCTAGAGGAGCAGAGGGTCCGGCTCACAGGAGCTTACAATCTAGAGGAGCAGAGGGTCCGGCTCACAGGAGTTTACAATCTAGAGGAGCAGAGGGTCCGGCTCACAGGAGCTTACAATCTAGAGGAGCAGAGGGTCCGGCTCACAGGAGTTTACAATCTAGAGGAGCAGAGGGTCCGGCTCACAGGAGTTTACAATCTAGAGAAGCAGAGGGTCCGGCTCACAGGAGCTTACAATCTAGAGGAGCAGAGGGTCCGGCTCACAGGAGTTTACAATCTAGAGGAGCAGAGGGTCCGGCTCACAGGAGCTTACAATCTAGAGGAGCAGAGGGTCCGGCTCACAGGAGCTTACAATCTAGAGGAGCAGAGGGTCCGGCTCACAGGAGCTTACAATCTAGAGGAGCAGAGGGTCCGGCTCACAGGAGCTTACAATCTAGAGGAGCAGAGGGTCCGGCTCACAGGAGCTTACAATCTAGAGGAGCAGAGGCCCGGCTCACAGGAGTTTACAATCTAGAGGAGCAGAGGGTCCGGCTCACAGGAGTTTACAATCTAGAGGAGCAGAGGGTCCGGCTCACAGGAGTTTACAATCTAGAGGAGCAGAGGGTCCGGCTCACAGGAGCTTACAATCTAGAGGAGCAGAGGGTCCGGCTCACAGGAGCTTACAATCTAGAGGAGCAGAGGGTCCGGCTCACAGGAGCTTACAATCTAGAGGAGCAGAGGGTCCGGCTCACAGGAGCTTACAATCTAGAGGAGCAGAGGGTCCGGCTCACAGGAGCTTACAATCTAGAGGAGCAGAGGGTCCGGCTCACAGGAGTTTACAATCTAGAGGAGCAGAGGGTCCGGCTCACAGGAGCTTACAATCTAGAGGAGCAGAGGGTCCGGCTCACAGGAGCTTACAATCTAGAGGAGCAGAGGGTCCGGCTCACAGGAGCTTACAATCTAGAGGAGCAGAGGGTCCGGCTCACAGGAGCTTACAATCTAGAGGAGCAGAGGGTCCGGCTCACAGGAGCTTACAATCTAGAGGAGCAGAGGGTCCGGCTCACAGGAGTTTACAATCTAGAGGAGCAGAGGGCCGGCTCACAGGAGCTTACAATCTAGAGGAGCAGAGGGTCCGGCTCACAGGAGCTTACAATCTAGAGGAGCAGAGGGTCCGGCTCACAGGAGTTTACAATCTAGAGGAGCAGAGGGTCCGGCTCACAGGAGCTTACAATCTAGAGGAGCAGAGGGCCCGGCTCACAGGAGCTTACAATCTAGAGGAGCAGAGGGTCCGGCTCACAGGAGCTTAATACCTAGAGGAGCAGAGGGTCCGGCTCACAGGAGTTTACAATCTAGAGGAGCAGAGGGTCCGGCTCACAGGAGCTTACAATCTAGAGGAGCAGAGGGTCCGGCTCACAGGAGCTTACAATCTAGAGGAGCAGAGGGCCCGGCTCACAGGAGCTTACAATCTAGAGGAGCAGAGGGTCCGGCTCACAGGAGCTTAATACCTAGAGGAGCAGAGGGTCCGGCTCACAGGAGTTTACAATCTAGAGGAGCAGAGGGTCCGGCTCACAGGAGCTTACAATCTAGAGGAGCAGAGGGTCCGGCTCACAGGAGCTTACAATCTAGAGGAGAAGATTTAAGGTATTTCTTGAAGGACTGAAGACTAGGGGAGAGACTGATTGGGCAATGTAGGTCTTCCACCAGACCGGAGCTGATAGTAGGGTGGCCAGATCGACCATGTTTTCCTGGACACCTATTACTATATTACCATTTCATGCAGAGGGGGAGCACAGGGAAAAGTGCTGCCATGTAAGATGTATAATTCAAGTAACAGATCGTCGTACCCGGACTGGGCCACATGTGTCAATGTCGCTCCCTTGTTGGACCCCCGCTCTACCACCAGCAGTCCTGTCTTCTCCAGCCCTTAGCCGAAGCTAAAGGACAGGTACACTGAAAGTGCGGTGATAGTATCCCCAGACATGAGGCAGAACTTTGAGTTCGAACAATCAGACTGGGACTGAGCCTTTAATGAGTAATATATACAGTGCCAGGAGCGGCCTAGAGGCCAATGGAAAATGACACCCTGGCGTTTTACTGCACTTCATCAAGAATACCTCCCCTGGAATATCACTGCTACTGCTCAGGAATCACTGTCTAACGTCTTGGTGTTTGTGACATAATTTGGCCAGGCACAGATAATGGGATTAACTCTGGTCAAAAGACACCCGCACAACATTCCAACAAACAATAGTAGATTGTGAGGAAAAACAGATTATACAGTATCTGATAATGGGACAGTGTTCGCTAAATAAAACAGACAAATGAAGACCACGCCAACCTTTAACAGATGTAAACATATTCTAGATAGGGTATAGTTGTGAAAGGCTACAGTGAACCACACAGTAATCCTATCAGCAGATTGTAACAGATAATCATAGACAAGATAACAACAGTCTTCATGGAAAACACAGACAACACAAACACCCTGCACCTAGAACTGTAGATACAGGGTGACTTCAACATAGGACAGGGCAGGGAAACAATATAGAACAGTGGTTCCCAATCGCGGTCCTCAAGTACCCCCTTAACAGGTCAGGTTTGCCAGATATGTGAAGCACAGCACAGGGGATTTACTGCTCAGTGATTGTGTTGTTCAGCTTTTTAATGTACTGAAATGATCCACAAGGTTCTGTTTACAGCAACTTCTTTATTGTATGATACATGAGGAGATGAGTGCTGGCTTTCTGCTCTGAGCTGGCTCTCCTCCACACTGACTCTTCCTGGGGCACAGCTCACTTCCTGTTCCCTGACCCTTATGAATATTCATTACTTACTCAGCTCAGCACATCCTTTCTTTTCAACAAAAACAAACAAAACGCAAACATTGATAATAAGCAATAGAACAATTTCCTAAGAAATAAGATGTCAGTTTGGCGACAATCAACTTACAACACATAACTATGTATAACAGAAATGTCAATGAGTTTAGTGTCAACAGCAGTTAACATTCTTCAATGAGTCTTTGTGGCCTTCTGACAGCTCTGCCACTTGATGTATGTTGGTCCCCTTGTGATGACTGTTGGAAAGCTCTTCCTGGATGCTCTACTGGGGCAGGAATGTCCACTCTATTGTCAGTATCCTCAAATGAGGGCTCCTCAGGAGTATCTATCAGAAATGGTTCCTGATGAATTACATTGTGGTCATGTTGCAGATCAGAGCACACCTCCTCAGAATCCTCACCAATACTGAAAGAATCCATGTCCCGTGACTGTGGTAGGTCTAGAGAGTGACATGGTATCTTCAATAAATGTTTCTGATTGCGTCTCAACACCACTCCATGCTTTGTTTGAACTTCAAAGGACCGGTCTGAGACTTGACGCAGCACTACAGCTTCATTCCTCCAGCGCTGACCAGTCCAGATCTTTACAGTGTCCCCAACATGCAGCATTTTTACATTCTTTGCACTTTTGTCATAGTTCCTTTTCTGACGTTCCCTAATTCCATCCTTCTTTGCGATGTAGGAAGTATGCAACTTTCTGTCATTGTGATACTGTCAGGGTTATTCAGAGAGAGGTGAAAAGCCGGAGAATGACTGGACAATGACTGGAGAATGAAAAATTCTAGGTCAAAATAGCCGATTTGGAAAGTGAGATGAAAAGGAGAATTTTTCTGGTTTGGCTATTTTGACCTAGAATTTTTCATTCTCCAGTCATTCTCCTGCTTTTCACGCTCTCTGAATAACCCTGTAAGTCAAATTCAATTGTGGTAGCTTAGTCTTTATCTGAAGACCGAAGAACAATTCTGCGAGAGATTTTCCCCCCTCCAAAGGTGAGGCTCTATAATTAAGCAAAGCAACCTGTGGGGCCTCCCCTGAGTGACTCGCCTGTGAAAAGAGTCTCTTAATGATTTTAACTCCACACTCAGCTAATCCATTGCTTTGAGGATATTTCGGACTCGAGGTTCTGTGGAGAAATCCATACTCTTCAGAAAATGCTTTAAAGTACCTGCAAGAAAACTGGGGACCATTGTCAGTCTTTAGGATTGTAGGTATGCCAAATCTTGAAAATATTGTTCGTAATTTCTGGCACACATGCTCTGAGGACGTATTCCTGAGTTTAGCAACCTCAGGGTATGATGAGTAAGAGTCCAGCACTGCTAGGTAATCACGTCCATCAAGTGAAAATATATCCACTCCCACTGTATGCCAAGGAATCTTCACCATATCGTCCTGAAGTAAAGGTTCTTTTGGTCTGGTTGGCTGAAACACCTGACACGTAGGGCATGAAGAGACTAAAGTTGCTATGTCACTCATCATGGAAGGCCAGAAAAGAATTTCCCTTGCTCTCCTCTTGCATTTTTGTATTCCTAAATGTCCTTCATGTATTTTTTGAAGCATTTCTCGTCTGAGAGAAACCGGAATTACCAATCTCCTGCCTTTCAAGAGTACATTGTCAAGCACTGATAGTTCATCCCTGTGTGCAAGATATTGTTTCGGCATGTAAATTTTCTTATTTGTTGAAAGTATGGCTTGTATCACATTTTGAAGAGTTTCATCTTCTGCAGTAGCTCGTTGCAGTTTTTTCCACATGACTGGTGAGATCACGCCCGACATCACAATGCTGTTAATATGCACATCCACATCAGAATCGATTCCAGCACCCGGAGACCTGGTCCTTTCAGGCCAAATTCTTGACAACGTGTCTGCGATTCAAAGATGTCTGCCAGGGGAAAATTCCAACACAATCATATTTTTGCAGCTTGAGAAGCAGTCTCTGAATTCTAGGTGGAGCTTTCCACAACTCTGAGATATAGTGATTAATGGTTTATGATCAGTTTCAATTGTAAATGAAGTTCCATAGACAAAATTGTGAAATGCTTCACAGCCAAATGCAATGCCAAGTGTCTCCTTTTCAATCTGAGCATACTTGTATTCCGTTTCTGTAAATGCCCTGGCCGCGTAAGCAATAGGCCTCCACCCTGTGCCATCATGTTGTAAAAGGACTGCACCAAGTCCATCCTTGGATGCATCTGTGGAAATTTGTGTTATACGGGAAGCATGAAAAAACTGTAGAGTAGGTGCGGTCATTAGCAACTCCTTCAGTAAAACAAATTCAGCCTCTTGCGCCTTTCCCCAGCGCCACTCAGCAGCCTTATCTAGTAAAACTCTCATGTGTTTTGTTCTGTCTCACAGATTCGCAATGAACTTGCCCAAGTAGGTCACCATTCCCAGAAATCTTTGCAAATCTTTCTTGTTTGCTGAGCTTGGCATGTCCTTAATAGCCTTGACCTCGGCAGGGTCAGGCTTCACTCCAGAATTTGAGATGATCTCTCCCAGGTACAGAATTTCTGATTGAAGAAATCTACACTTTGTTTGATTAAACTTTAACCCATTGTCATGTGCAATCTGTAGCACTTTCTCAAGTCATTCATTATGCGCAGCTTCATCAGCGCCCCATATCAAAATGTCATCTATGTATACTTTGACACCTTCTACCCCATCAAACAGTTGCTGGATGGTTCGGTGAAATATTTCAGGTGTGGAGCACAGACCAAATGGAAGACGCTTGAAACCGTGCCTCCCAAAGGGTGTATTGAAAGTACAAATGCGCCGGCTCCCTTTCTCCAGAGGTACCTGCCAAAATCCATTAGAGGCACCAAGAACTGTAAACAGCTGAGCACCAGCCATCTCCCCTAGAATTTCATTTTGTGTTGGTATTTGGTAGTGTTCCCTTTTAATACTGGCATTTAACTCTTTAGGGTCCAGACACAACCTTAGGGAACTGTCCTTTTTAGCCACAATAACCAAAGAATGAACCCATTCAGTTGGTTCATGTACCTGCTCGAGTACATCCATCTTTATCAAGCGCTGTAATGCTTTTTTCAGTGGGTCACGTAGGGCGACTGGTACTTTACGAGGAGCATGAATCACAGGCAGTGCTTCCAGCTTTAAGGCAATTTTATATTTAATGGGAAGTTTACCAAGTCCACTGAAAACATCCTTATACTTTTCAAGTAAGGTATTGAGGCTCTCGTGCTTCAATTCTTTAATCTCAAAGAGTTTAGTGACCCGTCCTAGTTGTATAGATTGTAATCCAATTAAAGGAACCTTTTCTCCAGGAACCACAATAAACGGGTGTTTTGTTACTGTGGAGTTATGCTTTAGGGTGAGGATGCAATGACCCACAGTTGGAATGTCAAGTCCATTATATGCTTTCAGTACTTTAGTTTGTTTCTGAAGTTTAGGTCTAGGTTGCAGTTGTTTCCATAGAGCCTCTGGAATAACATTGGGTTCTGCTCCAGTATCTACTTTAAATGGTATCAGTGCACCATGAGCTTCTACCTCTACAATCCTTTCCCGATCTGTTGTAGGTACTTGATTGACCACATCCACAAAAAGATCCTCCTCACTGGAGCTGGAGGCATATGTTGTAACAGCATGTAGTTGTGTATCTTGCTGACACTGTTTGTTTGTCAAAGTGATTATATTTTTTGCAGATACTACATTTCTGTCCATAGGCTGGACATTTGCGGAACTCCTGAATTTTTTCCACATTTCCCACATGAAGCATCTCTGTTCTTTGCATCTTGTACATTCACTTTGGTCTCTCTGACATTTGTGGAAAGGACTGTCTTCTGGAACCTGCAGATCTGGGTTTTCTGACTTCATTAACCAGTTCCTGACAATCTTGCTTACACAAAACATCTAGTTGTTTTTTGGTCTGCTCTGCAGACTGACATATGGACACAGCTTTCTGCAGAGTCAAATCACAATCTCTTAGTAGTCTCTCACGTGTTTTATTACTGTCGCAGTCGATCACAAGCCGATCTCTGATTAAAGATTCTTGCAGAGGGACAAAGTTACAAGACCTGCTTTTTAATCTTAGGTCAGTGACAAACTCCTCCACGTCTCATGTGGCAGCTGCACCCGGGAGTTAATATAAAACGCTCATATGTTTAATTTTTCTTTGGTGTACAATATGCAGCAAATCTTTCCATGACCATCTCCTAATTCTCACCATCAGATTCAGGTCATTGAAAGCTGTTATAAATGTCCGCGGCTTCTGCTCCAGCAATAGTTAAGAGCAATGCTACTTTCTGATCACTTGGCAAAGTGCAGGTGTTTGTTGCTTTCATATAGAGGATAAATCTCTGCTTGAATGTTCTCCACACGTCCTCCAGATTACCCACAAACCTGATTTCAGGAGGTGGCTTCATACTATCAGTTCTCACAGGGAAGCTCTGGGAGGTTTGCTGGCCACGTGATGCACCTTGTTGCAAATCCATGTTGCTTTATTTGCTGGTAACTGGTAGAACTTGAAGAAACAGACACTTCTGGTACCATGTGTTGTTCAGCTTTTTAACGTACTGAAATGATCCACGAGGTTCTGTTTACAGCAACGTCTTTATTATATGATACATGAGATGAGTGCTGGCTTTCCTGACTCTGAGCTGTCTCTCCTCCACACTGACTCTTCCTGTTCCCTGACCCTTATGAATATTCATTACTTGCGCAGCTCAGCACAGTGATTGAAGGATTCAGTCTGCTTTTCCCCAAGTGATCTGTCAAATCTGGCCTGTTAGGGGGACTTGAGGACCAGGGTTGGGAACCACTGATATAGAACATCAGGTCTGCACCTCCCAAATACATCTCTAGCTCCCTGTACCCCAAGTTCAAAGTGACTCTTGTCACAACTCATTTGCTGCAGGAAGAAAGTTAAGGCAGGAGGTCACTGTTGTGTATTGATTATGCTTAGTTCGAATGAGAGACTAATTAGGAACGAAGGAGGTTTAAGAATTATCACTGTATATTACACAAGAGGAAAGGGGAGTGAGTTCCTTTGTTCTATGGGATCAGGCGGGGGTGTCCTTGTTTTTATGGGCGGAAACATGGCTCTTTGTGATTGGGTACAATGGGGAGATAAACAATGGAAAGGAGGGGGAAGGGAGGTTATAAAAGGCTGTGCGTGAGACAAGTTTGGTATTGCAACTAATTTTCTTTTACTCCCACCCAACCCACCCTGTTTTATTTTCTCTTTCAGAGATGCTGGTTTCTCTACAACGTCGGAAAGGTCACGCAGCAGAAGCACCACAGATAGGGTCAATGGAGTGGTGATTTCACTACTCATGCAAGACCGCCTGTGGTTTCCCATATGGAAATATGCCGTGTCGCATGAACCTGGTTCATGGTTTAAATGGCCGTGTCTGGGGGATTGTATAAATATCGACATGGTTAGTCTACCTATTGCATCAAGTGATACACCATGTTACATGAAGCCAGCCCGAGGTTTTTGAACAGCCAGGGTTGGGGGGATTGTCTTTGATAAAAGCATGGTTAGAGTAGTTATTATCGATCAGACAGTATCCCAAGATTTGGGTACTTTACCA
The DNA here is from genome assembly GCA_009667805.1 of Leptobrachium leishanense. NCBI lineage: Eukaryota > Metazoa > Chordata > Amphibia > Anura > Megophryidae > Leptobrachium > Leptobrachium leishanense. Next base: position 163,054,846 of record CM019069.1, read on the forward strand.
TGTGGCAGGAAGCCAGCTGGTGGTTTGTTCGGCCACAGCTGGGGGATTGCGCTTTAAGATGGACATGGTTTAGGTTACGGATGAGCGGCGAAATAGGCGGCCTGGCACGTGGAGGGCGATAGATGGTCTGCAGGGTACGGGGTGAGTGTGGTTCGTACGGCCAAGCTCAAGTGCCTTTCTGGTTTGCAGATCCTCTCGGCCTGCTATCTGCCATAAAAATACACTGAGCAGACGTGTGGTCAGCCTGCTTAGCCACGTGGGGCGCTATTTCTGGGCAATGCTTGTGGTGCATTGCAGTTGCCAGTGTTATCTGGCTGCCAGTGTTATCTGGTGAAGCGTATTTGGCATACGAGGATCGATAATAATAATTCTGCCTTAGAGGCAAAGAATTTGGCCTTAAGTAATAAAAGACGTGACCTTTTCTAAATGCCAATACTTTGTTGTGTTTTCATTTACGGGAAGGGGGGGAGGCGGGGTGGGAGGGCCTTGGGGGGGGTTTGTAGGTTTAAGATGGTAACTTACATGGGAGAAGATGTAAGAAGAGAATAGGGGTATAATTCTTATACTTCCTGTTTCCTGCTCTGACCTGGAAGCAGTTCTATGATCCAACATGGTTCCTCACACACACAGCTTGCAGCGTCTTCATTTCTACACATGAAACAGTCACCTGGGATTCCTTACCTGCTGTGTATGGAGTATAAATGCTGCGGGTGGCATTTTTCATGCAATGCCTGTAACAGCAACTGGGCTTTACTGGTCTCCGGCTTATGGACCAGTCCCGAACCTGTTACAGCATCAGTTCCTTCTCTCCAGTCAAGCTGATCCGCAACAGCTTTTCTTCTCACAACCCTCAGCCACGACTCGAGGGAGTGCTGTATAAATTCTATCTGCTCTATTTAACCCTTTTGATGCAGAGGACGCGCTCAGCGCGTCCTGCCGCATGTACACTTCGCTGCGGAGGACGCGCTGAGCGCATCCTCCCTTTGCAGCGGCGATCGGCCGGAATTCCGGACGATCGCGGTGGCCCCCCCGGTGCGGGCTGACATCATCGATGTCAGCCCAGCCTCTGGAACCCAGGCGATGACGTCTATTACAGGCACCCCCCTGCCAGTGCGGGGAAGGTGCCTGAAGGGGAGGTCCTTTCTACCTCCTCCCCATCCGTGCAGGCCACAAGCTAAAGGCAGGCACCGTTTGGAAGTGCACAGCCTGCCCTTCCAAGCAGTGGCTGTCTTTAACCCCTAGGGGGCTGGATCGTGATATGGTGCCAACAGGCGCTGTATCGCGGTCCCCTCCCGGAGCTGGCCGACATCTTGGATGTCATAGCACGATGACTTCAGTTCTGGAATTAACCCTTAGCTGCCACCTATGGTGGAGATAAGGGGTTCATTGCAACCCCCTATCTCCCGATACGCGGCAGCTAGAGTTTAATATTTGGTATCATTGGAACGACCAGAGCATGGCCTTTCCGATGATACCAAGCATGACCATATAAATTGTAAAAAAAAAAAAAACTTTTTTTTTAAAAAATTAACCCTTTCGCTGCTGAGGCATTTCCCGCCTCTGTGCTGAGGTCATTTTTACCAGTTTTGCTCATCATGTTTAAACGTGTTTTGAAGGCTTATTTTAGTATATGACCCAGACATATTATATATCGTTCTTTCCGTCAGACTCGGCAGATTCATAATATGTCATTATTATATGTATACATCATGACCTGTCTGTATATTATAACAAAAAATGCAATAAAATATGAATTTTCAATAATTTACAATGTGTAAAGTGTTTTTTTTCACATTTTAACATGCGAGCAATTGCGGTTATATTTTGTATGGGGTGCGCTTGTTAAAAAAATTAGAGATGGGGTCTCGTTACATTTTTTTTGGGGAAAATTACGCGGTTTTTAACAAACGCACCGCATACAAAAATCGTTAGTGCAGCATCATTGTTCACATTATAATTGAAATGGGAACAATATTGCTGCATTACGAGGAAAAAAGGTGTCATCTGCGCTCGTTTCTATTAGGGATGCACCGATACCACTTTTTTAAGACCGAGTACGAGTACCGATACTTTTTAAAAGTACTCACCGATACCCAAGTACCGATACTTTCTTTAATGTCATGTGACGCTTTCCAATAAGAACAGACCATATAAAAATGCCCCCAGCTCACATGTATATCCCCCCCGATATATATATATATATATATATATATTCATACTACCCCAGCTCATGGATTTGCCCCAGCTCACACATGGATATTGCCCCAGCTCACACGTGGATTTGCCCCACCCCATGGATTTGCCCCAGCTCATGGATATGCCCCAGCTCACACATGGATATTGCCCCCCAGTTTATGGATTTGCCCCCCCAGCTCACACATGGTTATGCCCCCCCAGCTCACACATGGTTATGCCCCCCAGCTCATGGATATGCCCCCCAGCTCATGGATATGCCCCCCCAGCTCACACATGGTTATGCCCCCCAGCTCATGGATATGCCCCCCAGCTCACACATGGGTATGCCCCCCAGCTCACACATGGATATGCCCCCCAGCTCACACATGGGTATGCCCCCAGCTCATGGTTATGCCCCCAGCTCATGGTTATGCCCCCAGCTCATGGATATGCCCCCCCAGCTCACACATGGTTATGCCCCCCCAGCTCACACATGGTTATGCCCCCCCAGCTCACTCATGGGTATGCCCCCCAGCTCATGGGTATGCCCCCCAGCTCATGGTTATGCCCCCCACCTCACACATGCGTATGCCCCCCAGCTCATGGGTATGCCCCCCAGCTCATGGATATGCACCCCACCTCACTCATGGATATGCCCCCCAGCTCATGGTTATGCCCCCCAGCTCATGGATATGCACCCCACCTCACTCATGGTTATGCCCCCCAGCTCATGGATATGCCCCCCAGCTCATGGGTATGCACCCCAGCTCATGGGTATGCACCCCAGCTCACACATGGGTATGCCCCCAAGCTCATGGACCCCCCCAACGATACTTACCTTCCTGGGCGCCGCCGGGAATGTCTCCGCGCCCGCGCTCGTTGGAAGGACCACAGCCGCGACCACGTGGGACCATGTGATCTCGGCTGGGGTCCTTCCAACGAGCGCACGCGGGGAAACTTTCCCGGCGTTGCCCAGGAAGGTAAGTATCATCGCGGAGAGCAGCTGCAGGGCCTGTCCGAATGCTCTATCTGCATTCGGACAGGCCCTGCAGCTGCTTAGTGTGTTTATACTTACCTTCCTGGGCGACGCCGGGAAAGCTTCCGAGCGTGCGCTCGTTGGAAGGACCCCAGCCGTGATCACATGGACCCACGTGGTCTTGGCTGGGGTCCTTCCAACGAGCGCACGCGCGGAGACATTCCCGGCGGCGCCCAGGAAGGTAAGTATCGCAGAGAGCTCCAGGGGCGGCTGTCCGAATGCCGATAGAGCATTCGGACAGCCGCCGCAGCCCCTCGGATGCCGGCAAGCCGGCTCAATGCCGGCTTCCGGTATCAGAAAAAATATCGGGGGGTACTGCACGAGTACCAAGTACTCCTGCAGTACCCAGTATCGGCCCCGATACCGATAGTGCAACCCTAGTTTCTATGTGTTCCATGTACAACAAAACTGAGGTTTCTGTTTGTTTCAATGGCCATTGCAAGGTAAGCTCACTCGCCACTTCACGGCACCTCTTTACAGAGTGAGTACCTAACAATTGTACCAAAAGGCCGCTCTACTGAGCAGCTCCAAGCCCCTCCAGCTGCTTTTCAGCCAAGGAGAGGCAGAGATATGGTGGGTTTTATTTATACACGCACCAAACACTTCCCATTTGGGATTAAAAACAAAAACATGGAAAGAGGAACAGCTGCAGAACGACGGACTGGTGTTACAAGCATGATATACATAAATACAGAAAAAATGGCGTCGCGCCCATACTCACTGGAGCGGCAGCAACTGCCAGGAGAAACAGCAATAAATAAGACCCACCATATCTTTGCCTCTCCTTAGCTCAAAAGCAGCAGGAGGGGTTTGGAGCTGCTCAGTAGAGCGGCCTTTTGGTACATTTGTTAGGTACTCACTCTGTAAAGAGGTGCCGTGAAGTGGCGAGTGAGCTTACCTTGCAATGGCCATTGAAACAAACAAAACCTCAGTTTTGTTGTACATGGAACACATAGAAACGAGCGCAGATGACACCTTTTTTCCTCGTTATGTTTTATACATTAACTGGGCTGTTACTCCTGGCAGTTGCTGCCGCTCCGGTGAGTATGGGCGCGACGCCATTTTTTCTGTATTTAAATATTGCTGCATTAATGAACCAAAAAAAAAGAAGAATTCAAATTTTTTTTATAATTTTTTTTTAAAAGATTCTTTTATTTTTTTTAAAAAAAATTCATAGTCATGTTTGGTATTGTTGGAACGGCAAAGCTCTGGCTGATCCAACAGTACCAAACATTAACCCCTAGCTGCCACGGATCGGGAGATAGGGGGTTCCAATGAACCCCCTATCTCCACCGTTGGTGGCAGTTAGGCTAGGGTCAGACTGAGGCAGTGCGAACGCGCGTTCTGGCGCACTTAATCACGGCCGTAGTAGCAGCAGATGCCGGGCAATGACGGGCAATATACGAAGTACGGTCGCACAAAAGTCCGGCTGCGCAACGCAAGTGGAAAATGAACGCATTTTTTCGAGAACGTGAAACCGCAGGTACTGACGTACAGAGTGCGCTGCGTCCGCTAGCGGCGTGTGTGTGTGATTAGGAGACGTCAGACGCTGCTAATGTCCGGCCAACATAACGTCCAGATGCAAGAAGTGTTTTATTGATGATCCGTACAAAATCACGGACGAAAATGCGCATAGTATGACCACTATCACGTATTCTGTGAAAAAATACGTCCATTCGTTCGAACGCACTTTTTCACAGACAACATAAAAATGCGTTCGTCTGACCCTAGCCTTAGGGGTTAACTCCAGGACTGGCGTCATCGTGCTATGCAGGATGACGCCAGTCCTCAGGGGGCATTCCCGGAAGCTTGGCCGACATCCAAGATGTCGGCCAGCTCCGGGAAAGGATCACGAACCGGTCCTTTTCGGTGCCGATTCGTGATCCGGCCCCCATGGGGTTAATTCCAGGTACCGTTAGGAAGGGCAGGCTGTGCCCTTCCAAACGGTGCCTGGATTAACCCCCTGTGCCCCAGCGATCAGGAGGGAGAGAGGTCCGAAGGACCTCCCCCCCTCCCTTTCAGACGCCTCCTCCGCACATGCGGGGGGGGGGGCACCTGAATTAGATGTCATCGCGCCGCCGCGATGACATCTAATTAGGCCGGCGGCGGTTCCGGGTGCTGGGCTGACATCGAGGATGTCAGCCCGCACCGGGGGGCACAGCGATCGGCCGGAACCCGACCGATCGCTGGCCCCAAAGGGAGGACAAAAGGAGAAACTCAGGAGAATGACTTGAGAAGTGAAAATTCTAGCAGGGTTATTCAAAGAGATCCGAATTGCTGGTGAAAGGTAACAGAACAGTGAAATTCAGCATTCGGTTACCTTTCCTGGCCATTCGGCTATTCAGAGAGCAGGCAGTTCATCATATCCTGGCGAATTGCCTGCACATACGGTGCCTGTTCGGTGCCTGTTCGAGGGCAGTGAAATCCCCATAGAGAAGCACTGCTTCGTCTATTCAGAGAACACAAACCAGCAGTGAAAAGTTGCTGAATTGCCCTGATGTTCAGTGGTTTAATTCGGCAGATTTATTCAGGCGAATCCCATAGGTTTCAATGTTAAAAATATTCCCGTTTTAATCCAATATCTAATAAACCGTTCATTATAAAATTCTGCAGTAAAAAGTCTCTATAGATTTTTTAGACATTTTTCTGCAAAAATTGTTTTCACTTTTTTTTTATTTAAATTGGTTTTTCTTTTTTCTGTAACAGCCCTTTTTATTATCATTCATTGGATTTTATGTAAATTTCAGACATTTTCGCTCAGTAGTTTCTTTGCAAACAGAGTTTCCCTTTTCAAACATTCAAGCCTACTGTTTTTTGGTTTTTTTTCACTCCATTCGTCTGCGGTGTCGGTTTTTCAGGCGGCTGCCCTGCGCTGTGATTGGCTCCTGCTCGGGTTTTCCTGGTGTGTTCGGCGGGGTTAATCTAGATGTTTTTGCGGGTTTTGTAGTGAGTGTTCGGCGGGTTTGCGGCGGCTTTTCCCTGGTCTACGACGGCCCTGTGGTTCTTGCTGAATACACAGCAGGGTCGCCGAAATGGGATCGCCAAATCGCGCCGAATTGAAGAGAACGAAAAGTCACCGAACGTGCAGTGACATTTCGATTCTCTTTGAATAATCCTGTAGGTCAAAATAGCCAAACCAGAAAAATTCTCCCATTTATCTCACTTTCCAAATCGGCTATTTAATCTAGATTGTTCATTCTCCTGATTTTCATCTTTCTTTGAATAGACCTGTAAGTATCTCTCCCCAAACACCAGACACAGCTTAATGCAGGGAACGAATATATTTAATGGAATTGGGGAGCAGTAATATGAGAGAAACAGGGAGGGGGTAACTGTGACAGAACCGTTCTCTTCCGCCTGTCCTGACTCTCCAGACACCCCTTCGTTGCGGTCAGCCTGGCTACTGGGAGCGCTGTCCTCAGCGCCTCGAGCAGCTTGACCTGCCTGCTTCTGTTCCTCTGCCCTGGAGCCGTTAGGAATTTCCAGAAGGCCGCTCGGTGCCTTCTGATGTTGAGTATATAGTGTAGCGTCGCTGAAATAAAACACCAGACGCGGCTGTATGTTTTAAAACAGGATTCTCTCTCTGTCTCAGTCTCTGAGAGTTCTGACTTTTAATGAATAAAAACGCCACCATTTATGCTGAAATCCAACAGTCATAATTTCCATAAATGACGCACCTCGTCCTACCAATATGCTAATTAGGTATTTACAATAAATATTCTTTACATTCTTTAGCCTTTAGCTCACACAACCTTTGCATAACCTATTGTTCTAACACATCAGATTAAACACAAACACTATCACAGACTTCTTGAATCAAACATGCAGCCAGATAAGGGGAAAAGCCCTGTTGCATAAATTACACAGCAGTAAAGCTTGTTTACTGGCTATACAGAAACACATTTACCTACAGGAATATAAGTATATTTAAAACTAACGTTATGCCATTTTACACTAAACTAATTTAAACTAAAACCAAACGATGTAATATATATTTAAAAACACACAATATAAATTGAACCTAAAGTCTCTTGGGGTTTGAAGCATGGAGCGTTACATCAGCTCCGTGACAGTAACCCGACAGGATAAAAAGAATACATTGTATACATGGGGGGGTGAATTCTTTCAGGAGACGCAGAAACCTGATCAGTTACACTAACGAGATTAGCAAACACAAAACATCAGATCAATCTAAGGACAGAGAGCGAGAACAATACACCTACATTGTATCACTAACACTAACTCCTAAAATACAAACCGTTTTAAGATCAAAATACATTTAACCCGTTAACCCTTAGATGCCCCTTATTCCCATTGTCCTTGAGAACTGGCTTTGCCACATTGTCCACGATCTCTTGGTAGGAGGCCAGCATCCGCACTTCTCCAACAGGCACAGAGGCCATGTATATTGTGGGCAAGGAGGGTGAGGGCACTGCCCATCAGCATGAATTCATTATATGTGTCCTGAAAAACAACAGGTGTGTGGCAACACCTTTTATAGGAGGGGCAGGAAGCTGTACGGTCTGGAGGTGTAAACGCTGCGTTGTGGCCAAACCGCCACCACTTCCCCTCCCTGTCACTCATGGCTTTGCGGTGTCCGCTTTTTACATTTTGTGTCTTTTTTTTAACATTTCCTGTTTTTTACCCAATTTCCTGCGGCTGAAACTGGATCGCAGCATTTGACTTAATCTCCATCGTTATTAATGCATTCTCAGCTCAGGGGTTTATATCTCTCGTGGTATAAGCGTCGTTATTAATGTATCCTCAGCTCAGGGGTTTATCTCTTGTGGTATAAGCGTCGTTATTAATGTATCCTCAGCTCAGGGGTTTATCTCTCGTGGTATAAGCGTCGTTATTAATGTATCCTCAGCTCAGGGGTTTATCTCTCGTGGTATAAGCGTCGTTATTAATGTATCCTCAGCTCAGGGGTTTATCTCTTGTGGTATAAGCATCGTTATTAATGTATCCTCAGCTCGGGGGTTTATCTCTTGTGGTATAAGTGTCGTTATTAATGTATCCTCAGCTCGGGGGTTTATATCTCTTGTGGTATAAGCATCATTATAATGTATCCTCAGCTCAGGGGTTTATATCTCTCGTGGTGAAGCAGCCTCCTGGCTGTAATTCGGGTTAGGCATTTGTGACTCGGTGGTAGACAAAGGAGACGGAGGCCTCTTAAGCAGGAAAAGCATTTATTCGGTACCGAGCCTTGAGTCAGGTCTAGCCCAAAAAGACTCAAGTCCCGAGTCAACAGAGAGACAAAGAATTTATACATAGTGAGTAAAAATGCACACCTTATTCCCCTCCTCAGGTTACCCTCCCACTTATCATATCAACCTTCATTATACATATTGGACTTTATTCATAATTTTGCAAGTCAGCAAGGTTCACCTCAAAGACACGACACTCGAGCCCACCCGAGACAATCTGAATTCTCTGTCTAGTCAATAAGGTTGTAAAAGGGAATCATTCTTCCAAAACAAATATGGCCAGCTATGGGATTTACTGGGTTGTTTATTCCTTCTGCTGTCTCGATATATTAAGCAACTTTTATGGCTTAGCTAGAAATAGTTAGAGACCTGGGGGGGGGAGAAGAGGTGATTCTTCAGTCAGCAGAAATCAGGTTTAAAACAAGATATTAGAGGCTACACTTAGAAAATAGAACTGTATAAACTAACAGCTATCTAAAATGGTGGACGGGAACAGAGAGGGTGACGCTAGGGGTTATTCCCAGGTAGCGCTCTTTCAGTGGTTTGAGCATCATTATTAATGTATCCTCAGCTCTGGGTTTATATCTCTCGGTACTGAGGAACGACGGAATCGGAGCGACGATGCTTAAGGATTTTCCCTGATTGAGCAAGAAGCAGAAAGTTGGGTGAGTTCCCTGTGTTCCCAGTTTGTTGCTGGGATTGGGTTTCAGGGCAGATATGTTGAGCAAGAAGTAGAAAGTTGGGAGGAGTTCCCTTTGTTCCCAGTCTGTTGCTGAGATTGGACTCAGGGTAGATAACATAAGGGGAAGGGGTAGAGGTAGTAAAAACGGGAGTGCAAGAGTCTGAAGATCACTTCTAACCTTTTTTCTTTTCCCACCCTACCCACCCTGTTTTTTAGGTTACTGCCTGAATACTGAGTCGAAAAGGTCACGCAGAGATCAGTTGGACCGCGGATAGGGGCAAATGAAGTGGTGATTCCGCCAGTCATTACAAGACCGCCCGTGGGATCCCATATGGAGTCATACCATGTTGCAGGAATCCGGTTGGTGGTTTTGCGGCCAAAGCCGGTGGATTGCTTTAGATACGGGCATGGTTAGTTGAGGTGCAGTCAGGTAATTTCACCATGTTACATGAAGCCAGCTGGTGGTTTTGTGGCCAAAGCTGGGGGATTGTATTGGCATTTACTTCGGCTGGTGGTTTTGCGGCCAAAGCCGGGGGGATTGTTTTTGATTAAAGACATGGTTAGTTGAGTTATTGGCAAGAATATTATGTTACCATGTTACATGAAGCTAGCGGGTGGTTTTCTAAGCTATGGCCAAAGCTGGGGGATTGTCTTACCGTGAGACGGCTGGTGGTTTTGCGGCCAGAGCCGGGGTTTGGTAACGATCGACATGGTTTAGTTCAAGATGGCCAATAGTATAGTTGGCCATGTTACATAACGCCGGTTGGTGGTTTTGCGGCCAGAACCGGGGGATTGTTTTCGTAACGAACATGGTTATATCGATCTACGTTGAAATATGCGGCCCTGGCACGTGGAGAGGTGATAGAGGGGGAGGGTCTGTAGGTTAGGGGGTCTGGGTGGTGTTTTTTCGGCCAAACTCCGGTGCCTCCTGGTTTGCAGATCCTCTCGGCCTGCTATCTGCTATAAAGAGAGCAGCGGGTGGTCGCGCTAGCTTAGCCATGTGGGGCCGGCCGCTATTTCTGGGCAATGCTGGTGGTGCATTGCGGTTGCCAGTGTTATCTGGTGTTACCTATTTTGTGAAAGCGAGGATCGCTTACAATTCTGCCACAAAGGCAATGATTCTGGCCTTAATTAATAAAAGACGTGGCATTTTCAAACCGCCAATACTTTGTCATGTGTTTTTATTTATGGGGAGTTGGGGGCGGGTGTTTGGTTGGGGAGGGCACTGAGGAAGTTGCAAAAGAGAAACAAGGGTAAAATTCTTATGGTATGAGCATCGTTATTAATGTATCCTCAGCTCGGGGGTTTATATCTCTCGTGGTATGAGCATCATTAATGTATCCTCAGCTCGGGGGTTTATATCTCTCGTGGTATAAGCATCGTTATTAATGTATCCTCAGCTCGGGGGTTTATATCCCTCGTGGTATAAGCGTCGTTATTAATGTATCCGCAGCTCAGGGGTTTATATCTCTCGTGGTATAAGCATCGTTATTAATGTATCCTCAGCTCAGGGGTTTATATCTCTCGTGGTATAAGCGTCGTTATTAATGTATCCTCAGCTCAGGGGTTTATATCTCTCGTGGTATAAGCGTTGCTATTAATGTATCCTCAGCTCGGGGGTTTATATCTCTCGTGGTATAAGCATCGTTATTAACGTATCCTCAGCTCGGGGGTTTATATCTCTCGTGGTATAAGCATCGTTATTAACGTATCCTCAGCTCGGGGGTTTACATCTCTCGTGGTATAAGCATCGTTATTAATGTATCCTCAGCACAGGGGTTTATATCTCTCGTGGTATAAGCATCATTATTAATGTGTAGCGCTCACTCCCGGAGGAGCCTCTGAATTTGAACCTCGGGTCAGTCTCCCCGCACTAGGGAATAAATATACTCCAGCACTTCTGTGGATTTTATAAGTTATATAGTTTACTGAATAAACTGGCATATAAAGAGTAACACGGTATACGTATATATATTTACAGTAGTTCGTAATGCGAGAAACGTGTAGTGGAAAAAGGAAAAAAAGGAATTTTAACCCCTTTTTGGTTGGAGGGTGAGTCCCGTACAGGTTATGTCCCAAGAAATGTAAGTGTGTGCGTGTATTGGTACCCAGGTACAATATTCAACTGGCCAGTGAATGATTTCAGGTGTATCTTCGACTAGTCACGTTGGGGCCCTGTAGGTTTTGACAAAACTGCAGCGTGCTTTATTATTTTACGGTGGCCGGGAAGGCCTCTCACCCATCCGCCAGATACTCTGCGCTCCGCTCAACCCGGGACGTCTCTCCGCTCGATTTTGACTGGGATTCTCTGTGTCACCGGATCCGCTGTCTTGCTTGTCTGTATCGGCCGCAAGATGTCCAGCTCACCGCCTGCACTCCCTGTTAGATCGTCTGCGGTCTCCTAACTCGGGGTCCTTCAGCTTACTCTGTATCTGCGTGGGATTACTAGCGGTGGATCACTGAGTCTTCGTTCAATGAAAAGGGAATCTCCAGCTCTGCTAGGCCGCACCTGCGCTCTGGCCTGGTCGCGATCACTGTCTCCTGCACTTGCGTCTTGCTCCTCTCACTCCTCTGCGCGCTCTGACGGCTCTCTCCACGAGGCTGCGGATGTCAGTCTCTCTTTCCCACTCACTTCCTGTTCCCGCCCGCAAAGCATGCTGGAAAATGTAGTCCCAATGTCTTACATTGCGCTTGTCTCCCTCTGGTGGCCAAAAACAAGTACTACCATGACAGTGAATTAAAACCAGCGCTACAAATGTATCCTCAGCTCAGGGGTTTATATCTCTCGTGGTATAAGCGTCGTTATTAATGTATCCTAAGCTCAGGGGTTTACATCTCTCGTGGTATAAGTGTTGCTATTAATGTATCCTCAGCTCGGGGGTTTATATCTCTTGTGGTATAAGCATCGTTATTAATGTATCCTCAGCTCGGGGGTTTATATCTCTCGTGGTATAAGCATCGTTATTAATGTATCCTCAGCTTGGGGGTTTATATCTCTCGTGGTATAAGCATCGTTATTAACGTATCCTCAGCTCAGGAGTTTATATCTCTCGTGGTATAAGTGTCATTATTAATGTATCCGCAGCTCAGGGGTTTATATCTCTCGTGGTATAAGCATCGTTATTAATGTATCCTCAGCTCGGGGGTTTATATCTCTCGTGGTATAAGCATCGTTATTAATGTATCCTCAGCTCGGGGGTTTATATCTCTCGTGGTATAAGCATCGTTATTAACGTATCCTCAGCTCAGGGGTTTATATCTCTCGTGGTATAAGCATTGCTATTAACGTATCCTCAGCTCAGGGATTTATATCTCTCGTGATATAAGCATCGTTATTAATGTATCCTCAGCTCGGGGGTTTATATCTCTCGTGGTATAAGCATCGTTATTAATGTATCCTCAGCTCGGGGGTTTATATCTCTCGTGGTATAAGCATCGTTATTAACGTATCCTCAGCTCAGGGGTTTATATCTCTCGTGGTATAAGCGTTGCTATTAATGTATCCTCAGCTCGGGGGTTTATATCTCTCGTGGTATAAGCGTTGCTACTAATGTATCCTCAGCTCGGGGGTTTATATCTCTCGTGGTATAAGCATCGTTATTAACGTATCCTCAGCTCGGGGGTTTATATCTCTCGTGGTATAAGCATCGTTATTAACGTATCCTCAGCTCAGGGGTTTATATCTCTCGTGGTATAAGCGTTGCTATTAATGTATCCTCAGCTCGGGGTTTATATCTCTCGTGGTATAAGCGTTGCTATTAATGTATCCTCAGCTCGGGGGTTTATATATCTCGTGGTATTAGCATCGTTATTAACGTATCCTCAGCTCGGGGGTTTATATCTCTCGTGGTATAAGTGTTGCTATTAGTTCGAGAGAAAGACTAATTAGGAATGAAGGAGATTTAACAATTATCCCTGTATTACACAAGAGTGAAAAGGGGTGAGTTCCCTTTGTTCTATGGGATCAGGCATGGGCGACTTTGTTTTATGATCTGAAACATGGCTTTTTGTGATTGGTACAATGGGAAGATAAACAATGGAAAAGGAGGGGGAAGGGAGGGTATAAGAGGCTGGGCGGGGGACATTTTGGTATTGCAGTAATTTTTCTTTTACTACCACCCAACCCACCCTGTTTTTGTTTCTCTTTCATAGATGCTGGTTCTCTACGTCGGAAAGGTCACGCAGCAGAAGCACCATGGATAGGGGCAATGTAGTGGTGATTTCACCATTCATGCAAGACCGCCCGTGGTTTCCCATATGGAAATATGCCATGTCGCATGAACTCGGTTCATGGTTTATACGGCCATGTCTGGGGGATTGTCTAAATATGGACATGGTTAGTCTACCTATTCCATCAAATTATACACCATGTTACATGAAGCCAGCCTGTGGTTTTTGAACGGCCAGGGTTGAGGGATTGTTCTTTGATTAAAAGCATGGTTAGAGCAATTATTATCGATCAGATAGTATCCCAAGTAGCTTGAAGCCAGTTGGTGGTTTTTTACGGCCACAACTGGGTGGATTGCGCTTAAATTGGGTACTTTACCATGTGGCAGGAAGCCAGCTGGTGGTTTGTACGGCCACAGCTGGGGGATTGCGCTTTAAGATGGACATGGTTTAGGTTAGGGAAGAGAGGTGAAATAGGCAGCCTGGCACGTGGAGGGCGATAGTGGGGGGAGGGTCTGCAGGGTACGGGGTGAGTGTGGTTTCATACGGCCAAGCTCAGGTGCCTTCCTGGTTTGCAGATCCTCTCGGCCTGCTATCTGCCATAAAAATACACTGAGCAGACGTGTGGTCATCCTGCTTAGCCACGTGGGGCGCTATTTCTGGGCAATGCTTGTGGTGCATTGCAGTTGCCAGTGTTATCTGGCTGCCAGTGTTATCTGGTGTAGCGTATTTGGCATACGAGGATCGAAAATAATAATTCTGCCTTAGAGGCAAAGAATTTGGCCTTAAGTAATAAAAGACGTGACCTTTTCAAAATGCCAATACTTTGTTGTGTTTTCATTTACGGGAAAGGGAGGGGGTTGGGGCGGGTGGGGGGGGGTCGGGGCGGGTAGGGGGGTCTTGGGGGGTTAGTAGGTTTAAGAAGGTAACTTACATGGGAAAAGTGTAAGAAGAGGATAGGGGTATAATTCTTATATCTCTCGTGGTATAAGTATTGTTATTAATGTATCCTCAGCTCAGGGGTTTATATCTCTCGTGGTATAAGCGTCGTTATTAATGTATCCTCAGCTCAGGGGTTTATATCTCTCGTGGTATAAGCGTCGTTATTAATGTATCCGCAGCTCAGGGGTTTATATCTCTCGTGGTATAAGCATCGTTATTAATGTATCCTCAGCTCGGGGGTTTATATCTCTCGTGGTATAAGCATCGTTATTAACGTATCCTCAGCTCAGGGGTTTATATCTCTCGTGGTATAAGCGTTGCTATTAATGTATCCTCAGCTCAGGGGTTTATATCTCTCGTGATATAAGCATCGTTATTAATGTATCCTCAGCTCGGGGATTTATATCTCTCGTGGTATAAGCATTGTTATTAATGTATCCTCAGCTCGGGGGTTTATATCTCTCGTGGTATAAGCGTTGCTATTAATGTATCCTCAGCTTGGGGGTTTATATCTCTCGTGGTATAAGCGTTGCTATTAATGTATCCTCAGCTTGGGGGTTTATATCTCTCGTGGTATAAGCATCATTATTAATGTATCCTCAGCTCGGGGGTTTATATCTCTCGTGGTATAAGCATCGTTATTAATGTATCTTCAGCTCGGGGGTTTATATCTCTCGTGGTATAAGCATCGTTATTAACGTATCCTCAGCTCAGGGGTTTATATCTCTCGTGGTATAAGCGTTGCTATTAATGTATCCTCAGCTCGGGGGTTTATATCTCTCGTGGTATAAGCGTTGCTATTAATGGATCCTCAGCTCGGGGGTTTATATCTCTCGTGGTATAAGCATTGTTATTAATGTATCCTCAGCTCGGGGGTTTATATCTCTCGTGGTATAAGCATCGTTAATAACGTATCCTCAGCTCAGGGGTTTATATCTCTTGTGGTATAAGTGTTGCTATTAATGTATCCTCAGCTCGGGGGTTTATATATCTCGTGGTATTAGCATCGTTATTAACGTATCCTCAGCTCGGGGGTTTATATCTCTCGTGGTATAAGCATCGTTATTAACGTATCCTCAGCTCAGGGGTTTACATCTCTCGTGGTATAAGCGTTGCTATTAATGTATCCTCAGCTCGGGGGTTTATATCTCTCGTGGTATAAGCGTTGCTATTAATGGATCCTCAGCTCGGGGGTTTATATCTCTCGTGGTATAAGCATTGTTATTAATGTATCCTCAGCTCGGGGGTTTATATCTCTCGTGGTATAAGCATCGTTATTAACGTATCCTCAGCTCAGGGGTTTATATCTCTTGTGGTATAAGTGTTGCTATTAATGTATCCTCAGCTCGGGGTTTATATCTCTCGTGGTATAAGCGTTGCTATTAATGTATCCTCAGCTCGGGGGTTTATATATCTCGTGGTATTAGCATCGTTATTAACGTATCCTCAGCTCGGGGGTTTATATCTCTCGCGGTATAAGTGTTGCTATTAGTTCGAGAGAAAGACTAATTAGGAATGAAGGAGGTTTAACAATTATCCCTGTATTACACAAGAGTGAAAAGGGGTGAGTTCCCTTTGTTCTATGGGATCAGGCATGGGCGACTTTGTTTTATGAGCTGAAACATGGCTCTTTGTGATTGGTACAATGGGAAGATAAACAATGGAAAAGGAGGGGGAAGGGAGGGTATAAGAGGCTGGGCGGGGGACATTTTGGTATTGCAGTAATTTTTCTTTTACTACCACCCAACCCACCCTGTTTTTGTTTCTCTTTCATAGATGCTGGTTCTCTACAACGTCGGAAAGGTCACGCAGCAGAAGCACCATGGATAGGGGCAATGTAGTGGTGATTTCACCATTCATGCAAGACCGCCCGTGGTTTCCCATATGGAAATATGCCATGTCGCATGAACTCGGCTCATGGTTTATACGGCCATGTCTGGGGGATTGTCTAAATATGGACATGGTTAGTCTACCTATTCCATCAAATTATACACCATGTTACATGAAGCCAGCCTGTGGTTTTTGAACGGCCAGGGTTGGGGGATTGTTCTTTGATTAAAAGCATGGTTAGAGCAATTATTATCGATCAGATAGTATCCCAAGTAGCTTGAAGCCAGTTGGTGTTTTTTTACGGCCACTACTGGGTGGATTGCGCTTAAATTGGGTACTTTACCATGTGGCAGGAAGCCAGCTGGTGGTTTGTACGGCCACAGCTGGAGGATTGCGCTTTAAGATGGACATGGTTTAGGTTAGGGAAGAGAGGTGAAATAGGCGGCCTGGCACGTGGAGGGCGATAGTGGGGGGAGGGTCTGCAGGGTACGGGGTGAGTGTGGTTTCATACGGCCAAGCTCAGGTGCCTTCCTGGTTTGCAGATCCTCTCGGCCTGCTATCTGCCATAAAAATACACTGAGCAGACGTGTGGTCATCCTGCTTAGCCACGTGGGGCGCTATTTCTGGGCAATGCTTGTGGTGCATTGCAGTTGCCAGTGTTATCTGGCTGCCAGTGTTATCTGGTGTAGCGTATTTGGCATACGAGGATCGAAAATAATAATTCTGCCTTAGAGGCAAAGAATTTGGCCTTAAGTAATAAAAGACGTGACCTTTTCAAAATGCCAATACTTTGTTGTGTTTTCATTTACGGGAAAGGGAGGGGGGTTGGGGCGGGTGGGGGGGGGTCGGGGCGGGTAGGGGGGTCTTGGGGGGTTAGTAGGTTTAAGAAGGTAACTTACATGGGAAAAGTGTAAGAAGAGGATAGGGGTATAATTCTTATATCTCTCGTGGTATAAGTATTGTTATTAATGTATCCTCAGCTCAGGGGTTTATATCTCTCGTGGTATAAGCGTTGCTATTAATGTATCCTCAGCTCAGGGGTTTACATCTCTCGTGGTATAAGCGTTGCTATTAATGTATCCTCAGCTCGGGGGTTTATATCTCTCGTGGTATAAGCATCGTTATTAATGTATCCTCAGCTCAGGGGTTTATATCTCCCGGCACGGTGTTACACGCCGTATTGTGTGCTATCCACTCCCGGCACTGTGTTACACGCCGTATTGTGTGCTATCCGCTCTCGGCACTGTGTTACATGCCGTATTGTGTGCTATCCACTCCCGGCACTGTGTTACACGCCGTACTGTGTGCTACCCGCTCCCGGCACGGTGTTACACGCCGTATTGTGTGCTACCCGCTCCCGGCACTGTGTTACACGCCGTATTGTGTGCTATCCGCTCCCGGCACTGTGTTACACGCCGTATTGTGTGCTACCCGCTCCCGGCACTGTGTTACACGCCGTATGGTGTGCTACCCGCTCCCGGCACTGTGTTACACGCCGTATTGTGTGCTATCCGCTCCCGGCACTGTGTTACACGCCGTATTGTGTGCTATCCGCTCCCGGCACTGTGTTACACGCCGTATTGTGTGCTATCCGCTCCCGGCACTGTTACACGCCGTATTGTGTGCTATCCGCTCCCGGCACTGTGTTACATGCCGTATTGTGTGCTATCCGCTCCCGGCACTGTTACACGCCGTATGGTGTGCTATCCGCTCCCGGCACTGTGTTACACGCCGTATTGTGTGCTATCCTCTCCCGGCACTGTGTTACACGCCGTATTGTGTGCTATCCGCTCCCGGCACTGTGTTACACGCTGTATTGTGTGCTATCTGCGCCCGGCACTGTGTTACACGCCGTATTGTGTGCTATCCGCTCCCGGCACTGTGTTACACGCCGTATTGTGTGCTACCCGCTCCAGGCACTGTGTTACACGCCGTATTGTGTGCTATCCGCTCCCTGCACTGTGTTACACGCCGTATTGTGTGCTATCCGCTCCCGGCACTGTTACACGTCATATTGTGTGCTACCCGCTCCTGGCACTTTGTTACACGCCGTATTGTGTGCTATCCGCTCCCGGCACTGTGTTACACGCCGTATTAGATCCAATTTTTGGAGGTTTGGAGTGTGCCTGATATGTAGGCAGCTCTCTTTATTGCAGCAGGAAATTGCCTGTTTGAAGTCTGAGATTTGTAAATTATCTGTTACACAAACTCAGGCTATGGCTATGACTGTTACAAAGCCACTCCCAC
This sequence comes from Leptobrachium leishanense, assembly GCA_009667805.1. Taxonomy (NCBI): domain Eukaryota; kingdom Metazoa; phylum Chordata; class Amphibia; order Anura; family Megophryidae; genus Leptobrachium; species Leptobrachium leishanense. The sequence continues at coordinate 163,073,132 of CM019069.1, forward strand.
AGGGGCCTCCTAGGAGTGGCAGATGGACTACTGTAGGATCTGGTAGACTTAGAGTTGTGGATATAAGGCATGTCCCACAGTCTGTGGCTCTTCTTAATTCTTTTGAGGCACTTTCAGAGTGTAGTGGTGAGATGGAAGTAGGCTCAGACACCATAGTTGAGGAACCACCATCCCCTATGCCTAAGGTATGCAGGACTGCAACCAAGAACAGTAAGGAAAAGGTGGGACATGATAGAAGGCAATTGTTGCTGGGTGATTCTATCATAAGAGGTGTTGAGCTGGAGAGTAGTGGTTTGGTGAGATGTCTTCCTGGGGCTACTGCTCGTAGAGACAAGAGACGTATTCTCAATATTGTCAAACAAGCAAAGCAGCAAGGGGAAGTGGATGTTCTAGTCCATCTAGGGACAAATGACTTGGCTAGCAATGAGGTTTCTGAGATTAAGGAAGATTTTTGTGTTCTTGGAGGTGAAATACAGCAGATTGCGTCCACTGTGTCATTCTCTGAAGTGTTGCCTGTGCATAACATTCAGGATAGGCAGATGCGCAATAGGGAATTTAATTCGTGACTTCGGGAATGGTGTCGAGAGCAAGGATTTGGCTTTGTGTCTCATGATAGCTCTAATTGGAGCAGAAAGGAACTGTATAAAAAAGATGGTTTGCATCTTACTCATAGGGGAACATATGTTCTCAGTGAGAAGTTCAAAGGTTTCGCAAAGAAATATTTAAACTAGGAGGGGGGACAAAAGGGTAAAAAACAATCTGCCTGATTGTCCCCCAAAACTAAATCGGAGGGTGCAAGCAACATGCGGGGAAAAAAATGACAAGCTCAGAGTCGTGTCTATAAATGCTCGCAGTTTAGTCAATAAAATCAATGAACTGGAGGCAATGATGGCAGCTGAAAAAGTAGATTTAGTTGCGGTTACTGAGACATGGTTCAGTGAGAAAAATAACTGGGACATAACAATACCGGGGTACTCTTTTTATATAGAAAAGACAGAGAAGGTAGGAAAGGAGGAGGAGTGGCCCTGTATGTGAAAAACAACATAAAAACGAACCAAATAAAAGTGAGCGAGGTGAACATAGAGTCAGTTTGGGTTACGCTAACATTTGGCAATCATACAGTAGCTCGTGTAGGTGTGATCTATAGACCCCCTGGACAAGTAGAAGAGCTAGATAATCTGCTGGTTGAGGAAATAGCCAAAATGGCAATGAAGGGGGAAGTTATTATCATGGGGGACTTTAATCTTTCTGATGTGAACTGGAAAACCAAAACAGCTGGGTGCACCAGGAGTACAAATATTCTAAACTCCCTACTGGGATTATCTCTAACACAAGTAGTTGAGGAGCCGACCCGTAAAGAGGCCATATTGGATTTAATACTCACAAATGGAGGTTTGGTATCGGACGTTGTTGTAGGTGAAAATTTGGGATCTAGTGATCACCAGTCAGTATTGGTTAATATAAGAACAGAGATGGAGCCGCACCACACAAAAACAAAAGTTTTAGACTTTAAAAAAACAGATTTTTCTAAAATGAGACTTTGAGTGAAGGAGTCATTATCAGACTGGAGGAGTTTAAAGGGAGTCCAGGAGAAATGGGATTATTTAAAGGAAGCATTATTGAAGGCCACAGGCAATTGCATTCGACTTGTTAGCAAAAACAAAAAAGGGAAGAAACCACTGTGGTACTCTGCAGAAGTGGCCAAAATAGTGAAGAACAAAAAGATAGCATTCAATAATTATAAAACAACTCAGAGTGAAGACGATAGGCAAACCTATAAGATTAGGCAGAAAGAGGCAAAGCAATTTATAAGAGCTTCCAAAGCACACGCAGAAGAGAAAATAGCTCAGTCAGTAAAAAAGGGGGACAAAACATTTTTTAGATACATAAACGAGAAAAGAAAAGTAAAACAAGGATTAGTTAGATTAAAAACAAAGGAAGGAAGGTATGTAGAAGAGGATAAAAGTCTCGCTGACTGCCTCAATGAATATTTTTGTTCAGTCTTTGCAGAAGAAAAGGAAGGAAAGGGACCTCAGTTAGGAGGAAACACTAACGAGACATTTACATATCAGTTTACAGAGGAGGAGGTTCTACAGCAGCTGTCTAAAGTAAAAACAAATAAGTCAATGGGGCCTGATGGGATCCACCCTAAATTATTAAAAGAGCTCAGTGATGTAATAGCAAAACCGTTAACAGATTTATTTAACCAATCCTTGCTAACGGGAGTCGTCCCAGATGACTGGAAATTAGCAAATGTTGTGCCCATTTACAAGAAGGGTAGTAGGGAGGAATCTGGGAACTATAGGCCAGTTAGTCTTACGTCAGTAGTGTGGAAATTAATGGAAACCATGTTAAAGGAAAGGATTGTTGAACATCTAAAAACACATAGATTACAGGATCAGAAACAACATGGGTTTACCTCAGGGAGATCATGCCAAACTAATCTTATTGATTTTTTTGATTGGGTAACAAAAATAATAGACACAGGTGGTGCAGTAGACATTGCTTATTTAGATTTCAGTAAGGCTTTTGATACTGTTCCGCATAGAAGGCTTATCAATAAATTGCAATCTTTGAGTTTGGATTCCAATATTGTTGAATGGATTAGGCAGTGGCTGAGTGACAGGCAACAGAGGGTTGTGGTAAATGGAGTTTATTCGGCGCAAGGTCTTGTTACCAGTGGGGTACCTCAGGGGTCAGTACTTGGACCCATTCTATTTAATATTTTTATTAGTGATATTGCAGAAGGTATTAATGGTAAAGTATGTCTTTTTGCTGATGACACAAAGATTTGCAACAGGGTTGACGTTCCTGGAGGGATCAGCCAAATGACAAATGATTTAGGTAAACTAAAAAAATGGTCGGAGCTGTGGCAATTGAGTTTTAATGTGGATAAGTGCAAGATAATGCACCTGGGACGTAAAAACCCAAGGGCTGAATATAGAATATTTGATACATCTGAGGGTTGGGATTTAGGGGTTATTATTTCAGAGGATCTAAGGGTAAGTAGTCAATGTAATAGAGCAGCAGGAAATGCTGGCAGAATGCTTGGAAATGCTGGCAGAATGCTTGGTTGTGTAGGGAGAGGTATTAGCAGTAGGAAAAGGGAAGTGCTCATGCCACTGTACAGAGCACTGGTGAGACCTCACTTGGAGTACTGTGTGCAGTACTGGAGACCGTATCTCCAGAAGGATATAGACATCTTAGAGAGAGTTCAGAGAAGGGCTACTAAAATGGTGTACGGCTTGACGGAGAAAAGTTACCAGGAAAGGCTTAATGATCTTAACATGTACAGCTTGGAAAAAAGACGAGACAGAGGAGATATGATAGAAACATTTAAATACGTAAAGGGAATCCACAAGGTAGAGGAAGGGAGTATATTTAAAAGGAAACAAAGTAGCAAAACAAGAGGACATAGTCTTAGATTAGAGGGGCAAAGGTTTAAAAGTAACATCAGGAAGCATTATTTTACTGAGAGGGTGGTGGATACATGGAACAGTCTTCCAGTAGAAGTGGTAGAGGCCAAAACAGTAATTGAATTTAAGCAGGCATGGGATAGGCATAAGGCTATCCTAAACAAAAGATAAATCCAGGTAAAGTATCCATGTAATTGGGCGACTAGATGGGCCGAAAGGTTCTTATCTGCCAACATCTTTCTATGTTTCTATGTTTCTATGTATTGTGTGCTATCCGCTCTCGGCACTGTGTTACATGCCGTATTGTGTGCTATCCGCTCCCGGCACTGTGTTACACGCCGTATTGTGTGCTATCCGCTCCCGGTACTGTGTTACACGCCGTATTGTGTGCTATCCGCTCCCGGTACTGTGTTACACGCCGTATTGTGTGCTATCCGCTCCCGGCACTGTGTTACACGCCTGGGAAACCCGAGCAGCCGCCTATCACAGCGCAGAGCAGGTGAAAAAGGTGAAAGAAAAAAAAAACAAGAAACAGTTTGCTTGAATGTTTGAAAAGTGAAACACTGTTTGTAAAGAAACTAATGAGCGAAAAATCAATAAATAAAGAGACTCTTTACTGCAGAATTTTATAATGAACGGTTTATTAGATATTGAATTAAAACAGGAATATTTTTAACATTGAAGCCTATGGGATCGCCTGATTAAACCTGTCGAATGAGGCCAGGTGCACACTAGGCGTTTTCTTCTGCGCTCTAAGGTGCGTTAAAAAGGACGCTCTTTATGATGGAAGAGATAGGTAGACGCCAGGCGATGGGTTAATTTTGACGTTCACACACGGCCGTTCAAGTGCACAGGCGCGCTCATTTGACGTTCGGCACGCGCCCAACGTCGCGTCAATCCTAGCCTTGGTGTTTCCGTGACGGACGTTTTAAGCGGCGTTATGCGTTGCGTGCGTACTACGTGTGTCGTACTCTATCTGCATAATTCTATGCAACAACGCACATCATAAAGCGCGTCATAACGCACGTCAGTGCGCAGAAGAAAACGCTAGTGTGCACCCGGCCTAAAACCACCGAATGGCAGGGCATTAGGGGAACCTTTCACTGCTGGTTTGTGTTCTCTGAATAGACGAAGCATTGCTTCTCTATGGGGATTCACTGCCCTCGAACAGGCACCGTATGTGCAGTAGGGATGAGCGGAACACCCCCCGAGTTCGGTTCGGGCTCGAACCCGAACTTCCCATATTTTCGGGTCCAAACCCGAACTCGAACTCAATGCAAGTCAATAGGGCTGAAAATTCGATTTTTAGAGTGCCCTCCAAGAGGGCATATATGCTAGATATTTGCCATAAAAGGTGTATGGGGGTCCGGGTAGTGCCCTGGGGGACAGGAAACAAGGACAAAAAGTAAAAAAAAAAACGTTTTTAAAGGGACAGTGAGTTCCATGAAATAAGGGTTACAAATAAAAACGAAAAATTCCTTCAAATATCGTGCCTAGGAGGTCCACATAACCTGCCCGTGAAGTGGCGGATAACTAGGATGTATAGAAACACTTAAAAACAAAAAAATGACGTTTCAAATGACGGTAAATGCTTTTCCTTTAATCTATCCATAAACAACTGCTTGGGGCGGCAGTCTGTATGAAAAGGGGAGACATTTTCGGACACGCAGAAAAAGTTTACTGATTTTTTTGGCTAAATTATTGTGAAACTTATGCAGGCTTTGGATGAAAGTAACAATAGGTGCTTCAAAATTGGTCCTTTAGCATCCCCAACAGTGCCATCACACCGTAACCCCTCTGAGGATATGAATCTGATACAGGCGTTAGTGGCAGTGCACCCAAATATTGTGCCTTTGGTGCCAGGCCTGCAAGTACTATCATACAGTAACCCCTCTGTGGTATTGTGGAAGAATGCAGGGGTGAACTTTGCGGTCCTATATTAAAAAGATATGATTCTGGTCAAGGCGTCAGTGCACCCAGATAATGTGCCTTTGGTGCAAGACTGCCAGGCCAGCAAGTATCATCATACAGTAACCCCTCTGTAGTATTGTGGAAAAATGCAGGGGTGGACCATGTGGTCCTATATTAAAAAGATATGAATCTGGTAATGGGCGTCAGTGTACCCAGATATTGTGCCTTTCAGGGCAGCTAGTGCCTTCACACCGTAACCCTTTTGTGGTATTGTGGAAGAGTTCAGTGCTGGAGGTTTTGTGAATGCAGAAGACATCCCCGATCTATTCTGTTACGTCAGCATCAGGGGGTTGATAGCTGCTGATCCAGGACTGATTCATTTTTATAAATGTCAGCCGGTCTACAGAGTCGGTGGACAGATGCACTCTTTTGTCTGTGACAAAACCTCCAGCGGCACTGAACGTTCTTTCAGAAAGCACGCTGGATGAAGGGCAACCTAGTAGCTGCATAGCATATTGGCTAAGTTCTAGCCAGTGATCCAATCTCAACACCCAGTAAGCCAGTGGATCATCTGCTGGAAAGGTATCCAGGTCTGCCCTTGCCCCTAGGTAGTCCTGCACCATATGGTGAAGACGCTGGCAATGGGTGCCTACATTTGACATCCCTGGGCGTCGTGGACTAAAAAAATTAAAAAATGCATCAGTCAAGCAGCCCTGGCCTTCACCACTATTCCTCTGATCATCTGCAGCCTCAGAAGCACTTGTGTCAGCACTTGGTAATCTACCAGTGCCTGGAAAGGTGTTACACAAGTGTCGCTTTAGAGCGTCCTCAAGTTTTTTTCATCCTGTGCTCCCTCTGTGCGGGCAGGATGAACTCTGCAACGTTACCCTTGTATCGTGGATCAAGAAGGCTTGCCAACCAGTAAAGATCCCTCTCCTTGATAGCACAAATCCTGGGGTCCTTTAGCAGGCTTTGTATTATTAGGGAGCCCATGCAGTGTAGGTTGGAGGTGGCATTAGCTTCCGAGTCTTCCTGGTCAATGAGGATGACCCCATTGTGCACTTCCTCCTCCCAGCCACGCACTAGCCCTTGTGTTTCTGGGCACACGAAACCCTCCCTTGAGGAATCCCCACCTTCAATGCCCCCACTACTTAAATATTCCTCCTCCTCCTCATCCTCCTCCTTTCGGATCTGAGTTGGACCCGCTGGAATGCTGTCTGCGGAAAGACTGGGGCCTTGAGAGCTAGGGAAGGCCTCCTCTTCCTCCCGCTGCTCTGCCTCTAGAGCGACATCTATAATTCCCCGCAGAGTGTGCTCCAGCAGGAACACTAAAGGAATTGTGTCACTGATGCATGCACTGTCCCTGCTCACCATCCTCGTTGCCTCCTCAAATGGTGACAGTACAGTGCATGCATCCTTGATCATCAGCCACTGTGGGGGGGGGGAAACCCAAGTTGACCTGAACCTGTCCTTGTGCCATACTCACACAGGTACTCGTTGATGGCCCTCTGCTGCTTGTGCAGACGCTGCAGCATTGCTAATGTCGAGTTCCACCTGGTGGGCATGTCACAGATCAGACAGTTTGTGGGAAGGTGGAATTCTCTTTGAATTTCTGCCAGGTGAACGCTTGCTGGGAATGACCGTCTGAAGTGGCTGCAGACTTTTCTGGCCTGGATGAGAAGCTCTGGCAGCCCTGGGTACTTGGTTAGGAAACGCTGTACCACTAGATTTAGGACGTGTGCTAGGCATGGTACATGCGTCAATTTACCCTTGCGTAGGGCGGAGAGAAGGTTGCTGCCATTATCACAGATGATCATTCCCAGCTGAAGCTGGCGTGGTGTTAACCATCTCTGCACCTGGCCCTGCAGAGCTGACAGAATTTCTGCCCCGGTGTGGCTCCTGTCCCCTAAACAAACCAGCTCAAGCACAGTATGGCTTCTTTTTGCTTGAGCCATTGCATAGACCCTGTCACGTGTCGGTTTATTTGCCACTTCGCCAAAGACAGAGAAGGAAGAGGAGGAGGAGGAGGAAGAGGTGGTGGTGGAGCAGACAGACCTCATACAAGCAGCTTTCTGGAGGCGTGGTGGATGAACAAGCTCCAGCACAGAGCCCCGTCTTGGATCCCTCCCAGCTGCAATCAGAGTTACCCAGTGTGCCGTGAAGGAAATGTAATGACCCTGTCCATGCTTGCTGGACCACATGTCTAAAGTCACATGCACCTTGTTGCTGACTGCCTTTCCCAATGAATGGATAACATTGTCTTCCACGTGCTGGTATAGTGCTGGAATGGCCTTGCGTGAAAAGTAATGGCGTTTTGGAACCTGCCACTGTGGTACAGCACATTCAGCAAATTCACGGAAGGGAGCAGAGTCCACCAGCTGGAAAGGCAGCAGCTGCAATGCAAGTAATTTTGCTAAGCTGGCATTTAGACGCTGTGCTTGGGACTATATTTTTTCTTACGCTGCAGCAGCTGGGGCAACGTAATCTGACAGCGTAAATCTTTAGCTGCTGGGATGATGTCACATTGTGAGGAAGGACCTGGTACATCCATTACTGTAGCATCATCCCTGTCGGTGAAAGTTGTAGGCAATGACATGGCAGGACATACAGTGGGGGTAGAGACAGATGAGGAGGAGGACCTACGCAAAGTTTTGCGCCAACGGGATGTGTGGCAGGTGTTCATATGTCACCTCAAGCACGTGGTACCCAAGTGTCCGGTATCTTTCCCACGCTTAAGCCTCATCTGACATAGATTACAAATAGCAACGCTGCGCTCTACTGCACATTTCTTAAAGAACTCCCAGACAACAGAGTTCCTGCATGTGTTCTTTGACACAACAGTGCTCTGCACCGGAGCAGCTCTGACATCTGATGCCTTGGACTGGCTAGTGCTACGGTTGGTCACAGAGGATGTTGTGCCTCGTGTTTGCTGTGCCTCCTCCTCCCCCTCTTCCTCACTTAATTCCTCTGTTTGATCAGGCACCCAGGTGGAGTCAGTGACCTCATCATCATTGTCATCATCACCCCCTATCTCCTCATCACTGGAGCCAACTTGGCAGTATGCTGCAGCTGCTGGGGCAACATGAGTGCCAGTTATTGGTGTGTCATCACTGGCACCCCCTTCCTTTAGGTTGATTATACTCCCTTCCTCAACCTCAGAGATTGAATCAGAGCACTGTACTTGCTGCGCATCCTCAAGCAGCATGTCACTGTCAATGTAGTCAAAAAATTCAGCTGACTCCTCCGTGTGTGATAGCGAGGCTACGGCAGGAGTAGCTGTGGACATGGAGGCTGCATTAGATGTTTTGGCAGCTGAGGTGGACTGTAAAGAACTACAAGCCTGGCTGGCAGAGGACTCGGAGGACTCGGATGGCCTGGTTAGCCAATCCACCAAATCCTCTGTATGTTGCTGCTGCTGCTTAAGATGGCCAGCACCAGTTAGAAAGGACAAGCGTGCCCCTGCAGAGGATGCACCAAGTCCACCACGACCAGAGGCACAGCCTCCCGACACAGGGGCTGCTTGCCCTCTTATCTGTGTCTGGGAGCGTCTGCCTGTCCTTTTTGTTCTTTCAGACATGGTGAGTGATATATAGATTAATACATACAGAACTCTGATTCAACTCTGGTTTAAAGATTAAAGATTTACAGAACTCTGGTATAACTCAGTGTGACACCCTGATAGCTGGCAGTGAGAAGACACAGATTACAAGTCTCAGAAACCTCCTATAAATCAGTGAGACCCCCTGATGGGTGGCAGTGAAACATCCTATAAATCAGTGAGACCCCTTGATGGGTGGCAGTGAAACCTCCTATAAATCAGTGAGACCCCCTGATGGGTGGCAGTGAAACATCCTATAAATCAGTGAGACCCCCTGATGGGTGGCAGTGAAACATCCTATAAATCAGTGAGACCCCCTGATGGGTGGCAGTGAGAAGCCACAGATTACAAATCTCAGAAACCTCTTATAAATCAGTGTGACCCCTTGATGGGTGGCAGCCAGTGAGAACACACGGATTATAACAATTCCCAAATATTTTGTAGAAATTAGTGACCCCAAAATACTTGCTGGCAGAGACAAGACACAGAAGATCACCTCAATTCCCAAATGTTTTGTAGAAATTAGTGAGCCCAAAAATACTGTGTGGTACTGGCTGTGTGACAAGACACAGATCACCTCAATTCACAAATGTTTTAAAGAAATTTGTAACCCCCAAAAACCTTGCTGGCACAGTGACAAGACACACATCACCTAAATTCCCAGATATTTGGTAGAATGAGAAATGAGACCCCCCAGACCCCCCCCCCCCAGTAGCGTGGCAGACCGGCAGTAAGAACACACAACAGCAATCTCCTATGAAATCTCCTCTCAAATGCGTGCAGAATCGGCGTGTGTAAACGTTATATAGTGTGCTGCGGGACTTAGCTCTGTGAGCCCATGATTGGGCAAAATTTGCCCAATCACGACTCTGAGCGGTGATTGGCATAGTGTTGAACCTGTCTTGCACCAGACCTGTTGTCAGGTGCAAGTGTCACGGTGGCCCCCCCGTGCCCCCCGTACCCCCCGGCGCCTGGCAGCAGCTTCCTCGCTGCTCGCTGACCAGGCGCCGAGTGATATCGCGGTCGGTTCCGCACACGTGGGACGCTGGGGGGCGGGGCCTGGCGTGCTGACGCGGACCCGCCAGGTTTAAAGCCCAGACTCACAGAGACGCCGGTGCCCTGACGTGGTAGTTACTTCCCGCAGAGCTCTTGTGTATTTTTGGCTAACAAACTATTCTGTGTATGACCCTTGCATTGGCAAAACGAACATTCTGTGTATGACCCTTGGCATTGGCAAACGAACCATTCTGTGTATGACCCTTGGCATTGCAAACGAACCATTCTGTGTATGACCCTTGGCATTGGCAAACGAACCATTCTGTGTATGACCCCTGGCATTGGCAAACGAGCCATTCTGTGTGTGATCCTTGGCATTGGCGAAAGAACCATTCTGTGTATGACCCTTGGCATTGGCAAACGAACCATTCTGTGTATGACCCTTGGCATTGGCAAACGAACCATTCTGTGTATGACCCTTGCATTGGCAAACGAACCATTCTGTGTATGACCCCTGGCATTGGCAAACGAGCCATTCTGTGTGTGATCCTTGGCATTGGCGAAAGAACCATTCTGTGTATGACCCTTGGCATTGGCGAACGAACCATTCTGTGCATGACCCCTGGTATTGGCATTAACTCTTCTAATTCTGGTACTGAGGTCAGTCTGTGTGGCACCCTAAGCACACATCAGACTACCCCTTATATTGTTAGGGTCTTGGGAAGAGCTAACTATTCTAAGGTCTTATGTATAGTTCTAGTGTTATTCTTTGTGGATACACTATCTTGTCAAATTCTGTGTCTGTCTAGTCGTGCCGACCATTCAAGGATCGGAAGGGTAGAGAGTGTCCTGCGTATAGGGACCACTAGTCAGGTAATCCGGGGGATCCGTGACAGCAAGGCTGTAGCCAATTACAGGCTTCAGGCCAGTGGGAAAATGCATTGCGGCCCATTGTGATCGAACTTGCTCCGAACATCCGGAAATGTTCTGAGTTCACGATCTAACCGAACAGGCTAAGTTCGGGCCGAACTCCGAACCGTCCGAACCGAACAGCTCATCCCTAATGTGCAGGCACCGAACAGGCACCGTATGTGCAGGCAATTCGCCAGGATTTGGTGAACTGGCTGCTCTCTGAATAGCCGAATGGCCAGGAAAGGTAACCGAATGCTGAATTTCAGTGTTCCGTTACATTTCGGGGCCAGATTGACTCTTTGAATAACCCTGCGTGTGTTATATTGTCTCGGCTTGTGTAGTTGATGTTAACCCTTTCCTTGCTGCCTCCCGTGTCAGGATGTGAGATGACGCGTTCCGTCGCCCAGGTCACTGCTTTCCTTTCATCCCTTGTCGTTCAATACAAAGCGACCGTTGTTGTCGCTTGCCGCGGTGCAGAGGACGGCTGTTAATGGTGCGTCCTGTCTCAGATGTGAGTGGGGTCAGCGTCTCCTCTAGGTGCAGAGCGGGGCGAGTCAACCGTCACCCAGCGTGGGCGCATTCCCAGCCTCGGCTAATTACCACAAATTATCTACTTTGAAGTGAAAAATCTGAATTGTGAATTCCACGGGAAGTGCTCGCTGTGCAGGCGACGCACCACACCGCCGAGACACCACACCAACTAGACACCACACCAAAGAGACACCACCGAGACACCACACCAAAGAGACACCACCGAGACACCACACCAAAGAGACACCACCGAGACACCACACCAAAGAGACACCACCGAGACAACACACCAAAGAGACACCACACCGCCGAGACACCACCGAGACACCACACCACCGAGACACCACACCACCGAGAGACCACACTGCCGAGAGAAATCTCAATGTGTCCTTCCTGGAAACCAGAGAAATCTCAATGTATCCTTGCTGGAAAACCAGAGAAATCTCAATGTATCCTTCCTGGTAAACCAGAGAAATCTCAATGTATCCTTCCTGGTAAACCAGAGAAATCTCAATGTATCCTTGTTGTAAAACCAGAGAAATCTCAATGTATTCTTCCTGGGAATCCAGAGAAATCTCAATGTATCTTTCCTGGGAATCCAGAGAAATCTCAATGTATCCTTCCTGGTAAACCAGAGAAATCTCAATGTATCCTTCCTGGTAAACCAGAGAAATCTCAATGTATCCTTCCTGGAAAACCAGAGAAATCTCAATGTCTCCTTCCTGGAAAATCAGAGAAATCTCAATGTATCCTTCCAGGGAAACCAGAAAAATCTCAATGTATCCTTCCTGGAAAACCAGAGAAATCTCAATGTATCCTTCTTGTAAAACCAGAGAAATCTCAATGTATTCTTCTGGTAAAACCAGAGAAATCTCAATGTATTCTTACTGGAAAACCAGAGAAATCTCAATGTATCCTTCCTGGAAAACCAGAGAAATCTCAATGTATCCTTCCTGAAAACCAGAGAAATCTCAATGTATCCTTCCTGAAAACCAGAGAAATCTCAAAGTATCCTTCCTGGTAAACCAGAGAAATCTCAATGTATCCTCCCTGAAAACCAGAGAAATCTCAATGTATCCTTGTTGTAAAACCAGAGAAATCTCAATGTATTCTTCTGGTAAAACCAGAGAAATCTCAATGTATTCTTACTGGAAAACCAGAGAAATCTCAATGTATCCTTCCTGAAAACCAGAGAAATCTCAATGTATCCTTCCTGGAAAACCAGAGAAATCTCAATGTATCCTTCCTGGAAAACCAGAGAAATCTCAATGTATCCTTCCTGAAAACCAGAGAAATCTCAATGTATCCTTCCTGAAAACCAGAGAAATCTCAAAGTATCCTTCCTGGTAAACCAGAGAAATCTCAATGTATCCTCCCTGAAAACCAGAGAAATCTCAATGTATCCTTGTTGTAAAACCAGAGAAATCTCAATGTATTCTTCCTGGGAACCAGAGAAATCTCAATGTATCCTTCCTGGAAAACCAGAGAAATCTCAATGTATCCTTCCTGGAAAACCAGAGAAATCTCAATGTATCTTTCCTGGGAAACCAGAGAAATCTCAATGTATCCTTCCTGGTAAACCAGATAAATCTCAATGTATCCTTCCTGGTAAACCAGAGAAATCTCAATGTATCCTTGCTGGTAAACCAGAGAAATCTCAATGTATCCTTCTTGTAAAACCAGAGAAATCTCAATGTATTCTTACTGGAAAACCAGAGAAATCTCAATGTATCCTTCCTGAAAACCAGAGAAATCTCAATGTGTCCTTCCTGGAAACCAGAGAAATCTCAATGTGTCCTTCCTGGAAAACCAGAGAAATCTCAATGTATTCTTCTTGTAAAACCAGAGAAATCTCAATGTATTCTTACTGGAAAACCAGAGAAATCTCAATGTATCCTTCCTGGAAAACCAGAGAAATCTCAATGTATCCTTCCTGAAAACCAGAGAAATCTCAATGTGTCCTTCCTGGAAAACCAGAGAAATCTCAATGTGTCCTTCTTGTAAAACCAGAGAAATCTCAATGTATCCTTCCTGGAAAACCAGAGAAATCTCAATGTATCCTTCTTGTAAAACCAGAGAAATCTCAATGTATCCTTCTTGTAAAACCAGAGAAATCTCAATGTATTCTTCTTGTAAAACCAGAGAAATCTCAATGTATCCTTCTTGTAAAACCAGAGAAATCTCAATGTATCCTTCTTGTAAAACCAGAGAAATCTCAATGTATCCTTCTTGTAAAACCAGAGAAATCTCAATGTGTCCTTCCTGGAAACCAGAGAAATCTCAATGTATCCTTCCTGGAAAACCAGAGAAATCTCAATGTATCCTTCTTGTAAAACCAGAGAAATCTCAATGTATTCTTACTGGTAAACCAGAGAAATCTCAATGTATCCTTCCTGGAAAACCAGAGAAATCTCAATGTATCCTTCCTGGAAAACCAGAGAAATCTCAATGTATCCTTCCTGAAAACCAGAGAAATCTCAATGTATCCTTCCTGGAAAACCAGAGAAATCTCAATGTATTCTTCCTGGTAAACCAGAGAAATCTCAATGTATTCTTACTGGTAAACCAGAGAAATCTCAATGTATCCTTCCTGGAAAACCAGAGAAATCTCAATGTATCCTTCTTGTAAAACCAGAGAAAGTAGCAAAACAAGAGGACATAGTCTTAGATTAGAGGGGCAAAGGTTTAAAAGTAACATCAGGAAGCATTATTTTACTGAGAGGGTGGTGGATACATGGAACAGTCTTCCAGTAGAAGTGGTAGAGGCCAAAACAGTAATTGAATTTAAGCAGGCATGGGATAGGCATAAGGCTATCCTAAACAAAAGATAAATCCAGGTAAAGTATCCATGTAATTGGGCGACTAGATGGGCCGAAAGGTTCTTATCTGACGACATTTTCTATGTTTCTATGTTTCTAAAACCAGAGAAATCTCAATGTATTCTTCTTGTAAAACCAGAGAAATCTCAATGTATTCTTACTGGAAAACCAGAGAAATCTCAATGTATCCTTCCTGTAAAACCAGAGAAATCTCAATGTATCCTTCTTGTAAAACCAGAGAAATCTCAATGTATTCTTCTTGTAAAACCAGAGAAATCTCAATGTATCCTTCTTGTAAAACCAGAGAAATCTCAATGTATCCTTCCTGGGAAACCAGAGAAATCTCAATGTATCCTTCTTGTAAAACCAGAGAAATCTCAATGTATTCTTCTTGTAAAACCAGAGAAATCTCAATGTATCCTTCCTGGAAAACCAGAGAAATCTCAATGTATTCTTCCTGGTAAACCAGAGAAATCTCAATGTATCCTTCTTGTAAAACCAGAGAAATCTCAATGTATTCTTCTTGTAAAACCAGAGAAATCTCAATGTATCCTTCTTGTAAAACCAGAGAAATCTCAATGTATCCTTCCTGGGAAACCAGAGAAATCTCAATGTATCCTTCTTGTAAAACCAGAGAAATCTCAATGTATTCTTCTTGTAAAACCAGAGAAATCTCAATGTATTCTTACTGGAAAACCAGAGAAATCTCAATGTATCCTTCCTGTAAAACCAGAGAAATCTCAATGTATCCTTCTTGTAAAACCAGAGAAATCTCAATGTATTCTTCTTGTAAAACCAGAGAAATCTCAATGTATCCTTCTTGTAAAACCAGAGAAATCTCAATGTATTCCTTCCTAACCAGAGAAAATCTCAATGTATCCTTCTTGTAAAACCAGAGAAATCTCAATGTATTCTTCTTGTAAAACCAGAGAAATCTCAATGTATCCTTCCTGGAAAACCAGAGAAATCTCAATGTATTCTTCCTGGTAAACCAGAGAAATCTCAATGTATCCTTCCTGATAAAATACTTTCTCAAAAAATGCGTTAATGACCGGCAACAACCCTCTGTAAACCGACAACACATCCCTCACTCTCTTGTTGTACCCGCACGCCTCACTCTACTCATACCCACACTCTCTCCTTGTACCCTCACTCACTCTCTTGTTGTACCTGCACCCCTGCGTTCTCTCCTTCTACCCACATTCCGCGCTTGCTCTTCGCACCCCTCGCTCTCTGCTTGTACCCCTCTTTAGTACCTGCACCCGTACCCAGACCCCTCACTCTCTCCTCGTACCCGGACCCTCACTCTTACAATCTATAGAGGAGAAGCAGGCCAGATGGTGGAAGGAGAGGGATCACATCATGGGGAGGGGGTTTCATATTTTATCCTTTGTGTCCCTGGAGATGGTGAGATTGATGGACACAGCTGGACGGACACTCCATCAGTTGTCAGGACTTTTAAAGCCAATCTGGCCACTTGGTGTGTGTGAGTGAGGATGTGAGTGTGAAGGAAGTGGACCCCAGGAGGTTGAGACATGTTTCCTCCGGATTTTGTCGAAATTGTTTTAGAACATCGAGAGACACGTATCACGTTCTGCCCCCACAGCAGCCACAGGGGCAATTACTGAACCCTCGGGCCGGTATCGCACCCCTGTGTGTAGGACGGGGCAATTACTGAACCCTCGGGCCGGTATCGCACCCCTGTGTGTAGGACGGGGCAATTACTGAACCCTCGGGCCGGTATCGCCCCCCTGTGTGTAGGACGGGGCAATTACTGAACCCTCGGGCCGGTATCGCCCCCCTGTGTATAGGACGGGGCAATTACTGAACCTCGGGCGGTATCGCACCCCTGTGTGTAGGACGGGGCAATTACTGAACCCTCGGGCCGGTATCGCACCCCTGTGTATAGGACGGGGCAATTACTGAACCCTCGGGCCGGTATCGCACCCCTGTGTATAGGACGGGGCAATTACTGAACCCTCGGGCCGGTATCGCACCCAGTGTGAGGCGGCAATTACTGAACCCTCGGGCGGTATCGCACCCCTGTGTGTAGGACGGGCAA